>JAJJWW010018908.1:0-197505 GCA_023531295.1 Papaver armeniacum
GAGAGCCTGCCCAGCAGTGGGTAGGCAACTGCACCATGAGCTGGCTCCGCCACCAGTTCATGCAATTATGCATGTCTATGCCAAGTTGCCAACGCAGTAATGGCAAAAAAGAGATTAAATTGGTTGCCTGACTTGATCATCAAGAAACCTAAATCATCGAAGTATTTATTAAAAGTTAAAACTCCTATCCGAGAGTTTCTCTAATACGGAAATCTGTTTTCATCAAAATTGATATTAGGGTTGCATTTCGGAAGTTAATAAATTCTTTGTCTTCATTCAATATTTTTCTTCTTCTTTCTGTTTAGGTTTATCAAAGGATTAAAGCACTGTTTTCTTCTCAAAATAATGGAGAAATATTCACAAGAGGCTATGGATGTTGACGAAAACATCAATGATAATCAAAAATCATATAAAGATGAAGTAGAAGTAGCTGCAATGATTCTTTGTAGTTCCAGACAAAGAATGAGCCTTGGTGGAAGAATTTCGAGTTAGGGTTTCCAGACATTATTCCTCCGGCACCACGAGGACCACCACCATTTGTGCCATTGCAAGAGGATTTTGAGGTTTTTGATAACATTCTTGATATTGATTCAATGGAGCAAGAAATAAACAGAATGGCACAGCCGTATTCAATAGTCTCAACTACTAAGCAATTGTACAAAAGCGATATTATTAAAAGCCAAGGAAGATTAAATTTAAACAAAGAATTTGTTGAGACGGAGATACTAGAATCATTGCTAAACATTAAAAAGATTCCTAAAGAAGGAATTGCAGTTAAAGTATATGACAATCAATTACAGAAGTACGATATGTTTCTCAAGGATTGGGGTCTTTTGGTTCTTACTAGTGATTGGAATGATTTTCGAAGTGATAATGATTTTCAAGAAGGTGAGAGCGTACAAATTTGGGCTTTTCTTGATGTTCATGATGGTAGACTTTGTTTTGCTATTTGTAGATGTTGAACATATTACAAGAGATGGAGATCAGGTACATAAAATATGCAGATAGTAAAAAGGTAAAAAAGTAGCAAAAGATAAATAATTATAATGCAAAGATTAGGTTTCATACGTTAATTTCAGTTTAGTTTTTCTGCTTAGCTTTTTTTATGGAAGTTTTCAGGTTTCAAGTAGTAGTTTTCTGTCAACTTCTTTGCTGATACATATGTTAGAGTTTTTGATTTCTATATATATATTATGATAAGAGAGCTAGAAATTTAATTACTGGCTTTGTGAATTTTTATACCTATAATCTTTTTCATTAAATTCTTGCAATTTGCAAACATAGATTTAGAAAAGTTACATGCAAGCGTTGATTTCTGCAACATATGTTTACACCATAATACGGGATTTATTCATTTCAAAACAATAAATTTCTGCTTCCCACAAACAAATGCTGGGTAATCAGTTGTTACATTTATCGGTCATCCAGTCTGAGAAATTCTACATTTATGATCATGCATGTCTAACTACAAAAACAATTCAATCGTAGTTTCAATCCATGAAAAAACATGTTTTCCATCTTTTTCCCGCTGCTCAACTTATCCAAGTGAAGGTTAATGTATCGGCTAGATCAGACCTGGAGAGATATCGGCTGTTCTACTGAGATGGTGGAGTCCAAAGATTTATTCACAAACTTTTGTACAGAAAACAAAACCTAAAACTAGCTTGTGGAAAAAGGGTGACCGAGACCAAGAGTGCAATCTTGAATCTGCAATATCCCAATCTACATGGACAGAGCTAACACGACAACCATACGTAGCACAGGAAATTACTATATATTAGTGCAGTGAGATCTACTAGTTGCACGCTAGAATACAGATTAATTATCTAGTTTTTACTTATGTAATAAGATTCGAAGTGACACCCCCACTTTACCAGCATTATCCGTTATTGCACTTCTACACAAGTATAGCAGGTCACCAAAAAAAACTCGGAGTCACCAGTCTTCACTAAAGCTGTTTAACTTGAGTTGTTGTGTTTCCCTAATAACCAATAATTTGAGTCCACTAGAATGAGATTGTTAAACTCAGGCGTTAATAGCAACCATATAAATGCTTCAAAATATCAAGGCAAGGGATGGGCTTAAATGCAATCCAATAACAAAACAAAAAGAAAGGATCAGAATGTCATCAAATTGTCAAATGATCAGGGCAATTTAAAAACACCATCCCAACCATGGACATCCTGTTATCAAATTGGTCACCTAGCTAGAAAGAGTTACCAAGCTCAAGAGAGCGAAACAAATTAGAGCAAATTCTGCTCAAGGCCAAGTACTTTCCTGGCACTTAGACACATGTAACAATGTGAGTTCTCAATACCCCAAGAATAGTGCCAACCAAGAACTCCCATCATGAAATTCTTATAACTTATAGAGACGTAGAAACAGAACCAACCAATCATTTTCAAGAACTGAGCATAAAAAAGAGATTCTTACTGTTTTCTGAAGATAAAATCTCAGAAATCACAATCATTTACCTAATTTAGACTGATTACCAAGCGTTTTGATGAAATTCATCCAATTTTGAGCTTCATATAAGACTGAATTAGTAGCTTAGAGTGAGAGTGATGGAATTAGGTCCTGAAATTCGTATTGACACCAACTGTATTCTTCATTAATTCATCAATAGTAGTACTGAGATAACAATTTACGAACACTGGAAAATTAAAAAAGGAAAACAAACTAATACTACTACTCTACAAGCAGAGACACCACTTATACATGTATTGACTAAAAGTGGTTCACCCTGAACTTCCACTCTCCCTTGATGGGATCATAAGAAACAAACTCAGCACCCTGGTCATGAGTCTTCTTTATCAGCAACTCTTTGTACTTTTCAACCTTAACCCCCTCCAAGTATTGCTGTCCAGTTTTCTTATCAATGCACTTGATGTTGAGGAGTGTCACCACTGCAGCCTTGTTCAGTCCTTGTCCAACTGGGGGTTTCTTACTGTCATCCAGGTAAACTATCACCTCCCGGTTGTTGAATTGTACAAGGGACTCCAGGTCTAGGTTCCGCACATCAGTCTCTCCTGCAAACTTGATGCTACCAAACCCATGCCTTCCCACGGTGAAGTCCTTCACCCTACCGCAGAACCCTGGCTCTGCCCTCTCCTTGGCTGCTAATTCTTGAATCTGAGGCTCCGTGTAGTAGTCAGGGTAGCGGAGTTTCGGCATCAGCGTCTCAATATCTGTCCGCTCCTTGGCGTGGACATTTTCTGCCAATAATGGAATACTCATATGTTTTTCATGATTGATAGGGCCATTCAAACTTGAACCTGAAACTTTTCCGGAGAGTTTACCATTCTCGTGCAAAGGAGTATTGTTAGTATCCTTCGATTGTTCTGAAGACGTTCTTGAGGTCCAATATTCAAGGGGACATATAACAAAAACTCTTGGATTCTCCCTTGGAATAAAAAGCGCATCTGCTTTTGGTGTGCTAGGAGCTTCCACATCATCACTGAAAAATGGCACCCTTGCGCAGTCGTTAGGACAGGAACTCCTAGCAGGTAACCTAATCCTCCTCTGAGACAAATGTCTAGAAGTCATCAACGAGGGGGAAACTCGGACAGGTGCGGCTTTGTCGACGACAGGCATCTTAGATATTCCAGATTGAATTGATGGTGCAGCTCTTGTATGTCCAATTGATATTTGAGGCATTGCAGGAAGTGTTCCAAAAGGATTCATTGCAACAACAGATGGTTGGCTAAAACTATTTGGTACATTGTTAAAACCACTTGATTGAACTCCAAAACCGGTTGATACTGCTGGCTGTTGTTGCTGAAAATTGTAAGGAAAGGTAAAAGCTGGCTGAGGCTGTGGTGATGGGTTTGTTGTTTGGCCTTGTTGCTGATAATTGTTAGGAAATGTAAAAGCTGGCTGAGCCTGTTGTGATGGGTTTGTTTGGCCACCGAATGGACTTTTCCAGGAAGGCTGAGACTGCGTTGAATTGAAAGGATTGTTCATGAAGCCAGAATTTTGTGTACCAACCATGTTCGTTAGCGGAGCCCAAGAAGATGTGGTGCTTACTGGTGCAAAGGGTGAACTAGAAAACTGCCCCAAAGCATTATTTGTCTGTTGGAATGCAGGAGGTACACCAATAGTCAGCCCAAAGGTGTTGGTTGTCCCGGGTGTTGAATTGAGAGAACTGTTCCAGAAACCAGAATGTTGTGTACCAACCGTGCTCGTCAGCGGAGTAGATGTTGTGCTTACTGGTGCAAAGGGAGAACTAGAAAACTGCCCCAAAGCATTATTTGTCTGTTGGAATGCAGGAGGTACACCAATAGTCAGCCCAAAGGTGTTGGTTGTCCCGGGTGTTGAATTGAGAGAACTGTTCCAGAAACCAGAATGTTGTGTACCAACCGTGCTCGTCAGCGGAGTAGATGTTGTGCTTACTGGTGCAAAGGGAGAACTAGAAAACTGCCCCAAAGCATTATTTGTCTGTTGGAATGCAGGAGGTACACCAATAGTCAGCCCAAAGGTGTTGGTTGTCCCGGGTGTTGAATTGAAAATACCGTTCCAGACGCCAGAATTTTGTGTACCAACCGTGCTTGTCAGCGGAGCAGATGTTGTGCTTACTGGTGCAAAGGGTGAACTATAAAACTGCCCCAAAGCATTATTTGTCTGTTGGAATGCAGGAGGTACACCAATAGTCAGCCCAAAGGTGTTGGTTGTCCCGGGTGTTGAATTGAAAATACCGTTCCAGACGCCAGAATTTTGTGTACCAACCGTGCTTGTCAGCGGAGCAGATGTTGTGCTTACTGGTGCAAAGGGTGAACTATAAAACTGCCCCAAAGCATTATTTGTCTGTTGGAATGCAGGAGGTACACCAATAGTCAGCCCAAAGGTGTTGGTTGTCCCGGGTGTTGAATTGAAAATACCGTTCCAGACGCCAGAATTTTGTGTACCAACCGTGCTTGTCCAGCGGAGCAGATGTTGTGCTTACTGGTGCAAAGGGTGAACTATAAAACTGCCCCAAAGCATTATTTGTCTGTTGGAATGCAGGAGGTACACCAATAGTCAGCCCAAAGGTGTTGGTTGTCCCGGGTGTTGAATTAAAAGGCGAGGGTGCAGTTGAAGGAGTAGTGCTAGAAGTAGTTCCAAAATTAAATGGAGTGAATGCAGGAGTACTTGGTTGATTAAACACATTTGTTGACGTTAATGATGTACCTGTGGCAAAAGGGTTTGATGGTGTTGATGAAGGAAAGCCAGCTGTTTTCAGACCAAATGGGTTGGGATTTGTCGGCGTAGAGTTAAATGGATTTGGCTGAATAATCCCGGAAGGGTTCGGTTGTGGAGTAGCCCACTTCAGCCCACCTTTATCACCCAACTGGTAATCCTCCCATCTCAGTTCTTCATGACTTTTCTCTGCATAAACAGGCATAAATGGTATCGAGTAAACTTTAACTTTTCCAATACCCAGTGAACTGTCCTCTAATTCTGTAGGAGCGTAAGCAACTGCTCTGCTTCCACCACGTTTTTGTTGACCGAAAACTGGCTGCCCAAAGGCACCTGGAGTTCCAACTGTAGAGGGTGGTGTAGTCTGGAAACTGAAGGAAGAACTTTGGGTACCAAAGGGAGACGGAGTACTTAAGCACGGTGTAGTTGGAGTACCGAAGGCTGGTGCCGTTGGTTGAGTCCCAAAGCCCGGTGTAGTTGGAATACCGAAGGCTGGAGTTGTAGGAGTACCAAAACCCGGAGTGTTTGCATTACCGAAAGCTGGAGAAAAAGTTGGAGTGACAAAAGAAGGAACTGAACTTACCGGGGCTGATGCTGGGTTTCCAAACGCCGGCGAAGAAAATCCTCCTCCGAAATTACCCGTCGAAGTGCCGCCAAACATAGACCCCGCTGCCTGAGTACCAAAGGGAGTTGTAGGAGGAATGCCAAAAGGTTTAGGAGCAAAAATACTGTTGTTCTGCCCGAAAATTGACGGCTGCTGTGTACCAAACGTAGCTGGAGAACTGAACATATTTCTGATTCTGATTCTTCAATTTGTTATTTCTGATTCTCTGGATATCTGATTCTGATTCTTCAATTTGTTATTTCTGATTCTCTGGATATTCAATTCGTAGTCCTCGCCACAATCAACAATATTCAGAATCCTATAGCGAGAGAGAAAGAAGATAGAGAAAGTTTAGAAGATAGATTATTGAATCGAGCATCCTCCTCTATTTATAGAGAATTTTTTGAACGAGAAACTGCTTACTTTTAAAGCTAACGGGGAAACAGCTTAAATAGTAAGCTACCGTCAGCTTATTTTGTATTCACTCGGTATTCCTAATCCTAATACATCTTAATTCAGGACCAATTCGGACACTTAGCTGATATCATGTAGCAAGCTCGGTCATAGTTTGAGAGACCTAGTTAAATTTGAAGTTACTGGACAGCCCACTTGTGCTTGGACTCAAACAAATACAGTAAATAACAACAACAATAACAAAAGATGATATTCGATGACTTGAGTTCTTAATTTCACCATTTTGATTTTGTCTTTGCTTGTAGAAGACCTGACAATACCAAATAACGGAAATAAATTTCCATCAGAAATTTAAGACGAAAGTTCCATGGTTAGATGATTGACCTCCTCAAGATGTGTAAGCTTGAAATTTTTATCTACCATCTGTTTCTACAAATCTACGTAAGCAGGGAGATAAAAGTGAGAAACAAACTATGAAATCCTAGAAATGAATTCAGAGGTGAAATCCAGAATTGAAAAGACCGGAAACATAGGTTTGAGAAGTTTGTACATGAGGGAATTCAGCATGGTTGGAGTTGCTTGATTATCAGATGCCAGTTCCTTTCCTTGGAGGTTTTAATTTTATAACCACACCATCCAATAGTGTGTGCTGAAAGACCTTACAGGATTCAGAAACTGAATAAATTTTTAACAGTCAAAAACTAGATGACTGATAAATCAGCAGTTCAGAACAAATTGACATGACTCTATGTTAGTTCTATATCAATCTCAAGTCACCACCTGACTCCAAGAATGTGCACAAGCAAGAAAACCAGCATCACGCTTACAATAGATTGACAGTATCCCCTAATAATCCAGGCAGTTGAAATTTGACTGGGCATGTGAAAACATCAAGAGCTCCAGAAAGAGAAATTCCAGCCATAAATTAATGGATGCAGCGGGAGTGAATACAAGCATCAGCTGAACCTAAAAGGGACACAGAGCAGTCAGGGAAAAAAGATATAATGACAAAGGGAATGTAGAGATTGTTGAAAAAGACGACAATTAGAAGCGGGTGAATGGGTATTTTCTAACCATGACTCCATAGAAATATACAGGTGTTACGATATAAAGGACAGCAAAGGAACTGGCATCTGATAGTGGAAGAGCCTGTGCAGAAATAAAACTCTTCTGAGAAATAGAAAATCAAGCAAATAAAATACATGGACCAAGATGGTTGCAGGAAAACACAAAGGTAGAGAAGAGATCGGGACTTACAATTATGCCAGATGTAACCAAGAAAGCCAAAACATTGATGTCCATAATGTAAGATTGCCATGTCGGTGGCTGGTGTTCACTTACACTGGCAATTATGGCATAAGTTCTGTTCAAGTTATACAAATAGAAGTCAATCGAAGTTATCCACTAGCAATTATGAGCATGTGACCAACAAATCAACAAGTCATTAAGTATTATGCAAATAACAAAAAAAGATGATACTGTTATTGTACCTGACATGCATTACATTTACATTTTTAGTTATGTAGTAAGATTTGAAAAAAATTTGCGACAACCTCACTTTTCCCACTGTTATCCCCAAGATGCGCAAATGGTTACTGAATGGATAGACACTGCTGCATTGAACTATAAACAACAGGCATTCTTAGGTAGGGGAAAGTGACAACTACATAAATCGCAAGCATTACCAAGTAAAACTGTTCTGTCAGCTCCACTGACATAGTCTTTGAGATGGTGTGGGCGGGATTCAAGCATCTCCCCGAAGTAGTCCTTGATGTCATCCTTTGCTAACTTTCGCCTCTTGACCTCAAATTTGTTGATCTAATCCCACATCTATAGGCAGTCAAAACATCAACTCCTTAGCAACCTATATTAAAAAACTATCAAGACGAAACAATCATCTCATCATAGCTTGAATTAAAAAAACCTATATTAAAAAAAACTATCACACTCCTAGACTATAGCAGGTCACCAAATGACTCATGAGTCACACCAGTCATAACCAAAGCTGTTACCTTCGGTTGTTGTATTTCCCTCAGAACCAGAGCAACTTTCGCTTGAAAAATTTGAGTTAGCTGCAATTGAACAATTCCGGTTGAACTGAGTCCCACTAGCTGCCCTATGCCGCCATAAAAATTCGGTAACAAACACAGCAAAATTAGTATTAGCATAATTTTTTATTTATTTTTGAACTCAAGTATTAGCATAACAATCAGTACAATACAAAAAGTAATAAGAATATGAAAATCAGTTTTTAATAGCAAACCATATAAATGCTTCAGAATACCAAGGAATGGGCTTAAATGCAATCCAATAGCAAAACAAACAACAACAAAAAGAATATGATCAGAATCAGATATGCCCTTTCTTCTAAGGATCTTGATATAGTAGAATGATCACACACGCTCTATCAGACTCATTATCAGGGGAATTTAACAACTCCATCCTACTATGGCAATTTAACAACTAAATTGGTCACCTAGCCTGAAAAACTACCAAGCTCAAGAGAGCACAACAAGTTAGAGCAAATTCTGCTCAAGTCCAAGTACTTTCCTGGCCATTTTACTCATGTCTTGAACAGTGTGAGTTCTCAAAACCCCAAAATCCTTATTAACATTCTCCAGAGTATTAAAGTACATTGGCGCTTCCCCAAGATGCGCAAATGACTGAAATGATCAAAGAGTGCAGCATTGAACAGGTATAACAGAATATTAACATCTGGCATTCAGAGGTAGGGGAGAGTGACAACTGTGCAAGTCGCAAGCATTACCAGGTAAAATTGTTCTTTCAACTCCACTGCGTAGCTTTTGGGATGGTGTGGATGGTATTCTAGCATCTCCCTGAGGTACTCCTTGATGTCACCCTCTCTAATTGTCGATCTAATCCCAAATTTGTGTTTCCCACAGAGCCACTAGTTAGAGTTTCATTGGAATGACAGCAACGTTAACTTGAAGCATTTTAACTGACTCGCACTTACTGCCCTAAGCCGATTCTCACTTGCTGCCTATTAGCATAAAAATCAGTAAAGGTAATAAGAATGTTAAAATCAGTTGTTAATAGCAAACCATATAAATGCTTCAGAATATCAAAGAATGGGCTTAAAAGTAATCTTACGCACAGCGCATATAGAAGAAGAAAAAACAATCAAAATCAGATATATATGCATTTTCGTCCAAGGATCTTGATATTTTAGAATGATCACGTACTACGCTCCTCGGGGCCATTTTACAACTCCATCCAACTATGGACATCGTATTATCAGATTGGTCATCTGATTTGCAGGAATTTCTCAAATAAAGAAGCTCAAGAGTGCGCAGGATATGGTAAATTCTGCTCAACCAAAGCCAAGTACTTTCCAAGCCAAATAGATCAAAATCTCCGATGGTATTTGACTATGTCCTAAACAGTGTGGGTTCTCAAAACCTAGGCTTCAATGTCAAGAGGGTATTAAAGTAATTGACGTTCCAATTTCCAAATCATATATTGATGCAAGAAGATCAACGGTGAGCTAGAAGAACTAATTTAACATCATCTCAATCTACGGTTACAATTTTCAATTGCCAAGAGTATTAAACTACATTAGCGCACGATAGCAGCTGTAGCCTGCTGTATCACTATGGCACGTAAACTCAATAGTTGCAAAATTCTTGAACATAAAACTCAACAACAGCGAGGAGATAATCAAAATCCACTTGCAAGGGCAGGATTTCACAGAGCTCATATAGGCATATAACAAATTGCATACACAATAGAAGGAAATAGATGCTCCACATTTATACACAATAGATATGCAAACGAAAGCGTAATCAATGTTTTTAGTATTCTTTGCCAACTTAGTGTTTCCCTGCTAACAATTGCACCCCAATAAACTGAAAGAATACCGCATTTGTTCATTTCAAAACAATAAACTGCTGCTTCCAATAAACATATGCTGGTTAATCAGTTGTTACATTAATCGGACATCCAGTCTGAGAAATTCTGCATTTATGATCATGTCTACCTGCAGAAACAATTAAATTGTAGTTTCATTTCATGAAAAAAACATCTCTTCCATCCTTTTC
The DNA here is from genome assembly GCA_023531295.1 of Papaver armeniacum. Classification (NCBI taxonomy): domain Eukaryota; kingdom Viridiplantae; phylum Streptophyta; class Magnoliopsida; order Ranunculales; family Papaveraceae; genus Papaver; species Papaver armeniacum. The sequence goes on from JAJJWW010018908.1 coordinate 10,252, forward strand.
CCACTGCTTACATTATACAAGTGAAGGTCAACACTATAAATTGCTAGATCAGACCTGGAAAAGTATCGGCAGTTCTACTGGGGAAGTAAAGTCAAAAGATTTATTCACAAATCTTTGAACAGAAAATAAAAACTAAAATTAGCTTGTGGAAAAAGGAACCAACTAAGAGTGCAATTTTGAATCTGCAATATCCAAATCTACACTGGAAAGAGCTAACTCTACAACCATATGTAAGGGATTTAGATAGGAAATTACTATTGGGGCAGTGGTATCTACTTCTCGCACACTGGAATATAAATTAATAAGCTATTTTTACTTGTATAGTAAGATTGGAAGTGAAAACCTCAGAAGTGAAATTACAAGCCCACTTACATCACCATTATCCCCAAGATGCACAACTAGTTAGTGAATTGATCAAACAGTGCTGCATAGAGCTATTAACAACTGGCATTCTTCGGTAGGGGATAGTGACAACTACATAAGTCGCAAGCATTTCCAAGTAAAATTATTCTTTCTGCTCCACTGACGTAGTCTGTGTGAGATGGTTTGTGTGGTATATATTCTAGCATCTCCCTGAAGTACCCCTTGATGTCATCCTTTGCTACCTTTCGCCTCCCAACCTCAAATTGTTAATCTAATCCCACATCTACAGGCTATCCAAACATATTACAACCGACTCCTTAACAACTAAACCAGTGTTCCAACATTAAAAAATGAAAGGTCTTGTACAACTATTAAGACGAAATAATCATGTCATAGCTAGGGTTATCATCACGTACACTCCTACACTAATATAGCAGGTTACCAAATAACTCAGAGTCACCAGTCATAAAACTAAAGCTGTTACCTTGGGTTGTTCTGTTTCCCTCAGAACCACTAGTTAGACCATTATAATGACAGCAACTTCAACTTGAACCATTTGAACTGACTTGCACTTGCTTCCCTATGCCGATTCCCACTTGCTGCCATACAATTTCAGTAAAAAACACAAATAAACTAGTATTAGCATAAAAATCAGTACAACACAAAAGGTAATAAGAATGTTAAAATCCGTTGCTAATAGCATATTATATAAATGCTTCAGAATATCAAGGAATGGGCTTAAATGTAATCCTGCACAGCGCATAGAATCAGATATGCATTTTCTAGCAAAGATCTTTATATTAGGGCAATTTTACAACTCTATCCCACTATGGATATCATATTAGCAAATTGGTCACCTAACATGAAAGAATTACTCAAATAATAGAAGCTCAAGAGATCGCAAGTTATAGCAAATTCTGCTGAACCAAAAAGCCAAGTACTTTCCTAACCAAATAGATAAGAGTATAAGGCTCCATGAGCGAAAAACGGACTAACGAATTCAAAGTAAAACATCTCCTATGGTATTTGACCCATGTCCTAAAACTGAGTTCTCAAAACCCCAAAATCCTAATTTGCAATTTTATCTGCTCAATGTCAAGAGTTTAAAACTACATTGGCGGGCGCTAGGATATCAACGATAAGCTAGAAGAATCAAACTAACGTCATCCCAATCTACAGTTAAAATTTGCTTGATTATCAGATGCCAGTGATGCTTCAAAAAAAAAATCAGATGCCAGTTCCTTTCCTTGGAGGTTTTAATTTGTATAACCGAAAGACCTGACACAATACCGCAAAACTGAAGTAAATTATAACAGTCAAAACTAAATGATTGATAAATCAGCAGTTCAGAAACAAATCGGCATGACTCTATGTTAGTTATATATCAATCTCACAGGTGAACTGACTCTATGATAGTTATATACTTCTATATCAATCTCAACTCACCATATGACTCCAAGAATGTGCACAAGCAAGAAAACCAACATCACGCTTACAATAGATTGACAAAATCCCCTAGTAATCCAGGCAGTTGAAATTTGACCGAGCATGTGAAAACATCAAAAGCTCCAGAAAGAGAAATTCCAGCCATAATGGATGCAGCGGGAGGGAGTGAACAGAAGCATCATCCGAACCTAAAAGGGACACAGAACAGTCAGGAAAAAAAATATAAAGACAAAGGAATGTAGAGATTATTGAAAAAACCGACAATTAAAAGTGGGTGAATGGGTATTTTCTTACCATGACTCCTTAGGAATATATGGATGTTACAATATAAAGGACAGCAAAGGAAATGGCATCTGATAGTGGAAGAGCCTGTGCAGAAATAAAACTCTTCTGAGAGAGAGAACATCAAGCAAATAAAATACATGGACCAAGATGGTTGCACGAAAACACAAAGGTAGAGAAGATATCGGGACTTACAATTATGCCATCTGGAACCAAGAAACCCAAAACTTTGATGTCCATAAAGTAAGATTGCCATGTCGGCGGCTAGTGTTCACTTACACTAGCAATTATGGGCATGTACTTGCTAGCAAAGTTCTGTTCAAGTTATACAAACAGAAGTCAATCGAAGTCATCCACTAGCAATTACGGGCATGTGATCAACAAATCAACAAGTCATTAAGTATTATGCAAATAACAAAAGATGATACTATTATTGTCCCTGACACGCACTACAATACAGATTAATTTGCCATTTTAACCACTGAAGTGGAAACGACAACCTCACTTTGCCCACCGTTATCCCCAAGATGTGCAAATGGTTACTGAATTGAGACAGAGCCACATTGAACTATTAACAACAGGCATTCTTAGGTAGGGGAAAGTGACAACTACATATATTGCAAGCATTACCAAGTAAAATTGTTGATAGATTCTGTTGTTAATAGCAAACCATATAAATGCTTCACAATACCAAGGAATGGGCTTAAATGTAATCCAAAATGATAAATCGTCAAAGTTAGTATGAACTTACTTCCCGCAGTAGCTTAAAATCAAAAACTGCTTCTTAAAATCAAGCCGATTTAAAGCTTGTATATGTCCATTTATTCTTGGTATTTTGGTTCTTCTCTGCTCTTCCAAACTAGTGCACGTAAAGTTATCATCATCTGAAAACAAAGCCAAAAGAAAGTCTCATAAACCTGCAAATTTCAGTTTACAAGATACAAATACAAGCGCAATAACAAAAACCCAGTAACAGTGTTTATTTTTTGGCTTAGTAATTGCTAAAATATTGAAAGGAAACAAAGCATCTTGGCGATTTCTCCTAGTTCTGAATACATTTGAAACTCTAAGAAGCTCAGAGACCAATCTGTGGATGCAAAATGAACCCGTGAATCTACACAAAAACGACCAACTTAGTTCTTACAAATGAATAGAACCAACAAAAAAACCAACTAGACTATTTGGATCGAGGCATACACAGAGAATACCCCAAAATTGTACAAACACAACCACAGATTAGCTTCTTTACGCAAAGAACCCGTGAAACTACCCAGTAAATTTGATAGGTGCAGCAAAAGTATAGAAATCATACTAAATATATTCTTTCGCTGAACCTATCAAAAGGAAATCTAAAGCTTCAAAACATATTTTTTCCACTTGAAATCTTTCCACATGCAATCTACAAAATAAGGGTCACTGCTCATTTGACTTAAAAATCCTGGGTGCATCAAAAAATTACCTTACATTGTTTATACTAAAATTGTAAGAAAAAGAAAGAAAAAAAATCAGTCAAGAAAAGGTAAAGTAAATTTCTGTATATTCTACATATGAGGACAAGAAATTGATAGCTACTACTTGTGAGTTGTGATCACACTGAATACCTACGCACAGTGCATATAGAAGTAAAAACAAAGGATCAAAATCAGATATATGCATTTTATTCCAAGGGTTTCGATATTTTAGAATGATCACGTACTACGTTCTGTTAGACCCATTATCAGGGAAATTTAACAACTCCATCCAACTATGGACATCGTATTATCAATTTGGTCACCTAATCTGTAGGAATTTCTCAAATAATAGAAGCTTAACGTGGGCAAATTATGGTAAATTTCACGAAACCAAGGTCAAGTAATTTCCAATCCAAATATATCAGAGTATCAGGCTCCAAGAGTAGATTTACATCTCCTGTGGTATTTGACTAAAGTCCTAAACAGAGTGAGCTCTCAAAACCCCAAAATCATTATTTGCAGTTTCCTACACTTCAATGTCAAGAGTGCATCACAGTAATTGGTGTTTCCAATTTCCAAATCGTATATCGATGCAAGAAGATCAATGGTGACCTAGAAGAACTAATCTAATATCATCTCAATCCACGGTTACAATTTTCAACTGCCAAGAGTATTAAACTACAATAGTGCAAGATAGCGGCTGCAGCCTGCTGTATCACTATGGCAAGTAAACTCAAAAGTCACAAAAATTTTGAACATAAAACTCAACAACAGCGAGGAGATAATTAAAATCCACTTGCAAGGGCAGGATTTCACAGATATCATATAGGCACATACCAAATCACATACACAATAGGAGGAAATAGATGCTCCACATATACACAATAGAGATGCAAACGGAAGTGTAATCAATGTTTTTAGTATTCTTTGCCTCCTTAGTGTTTCCCTACTAACAATTGCACCCCAATAAACTGAAAGAATACTCATATGTTCATTTCAAAACAATAAATTTCTGCTTCCCATAACCCATAAACATATGCTGGGTAATCAGTTGTTCCGTTAATCAGACATCCAGTCTGAGAAATTCTGCATTTCGATAATGTCTAACTGCAGAAACAATTAAATCGTAAATTCAATGCATGAAAGAACATCTCTTCCATCTTTTTCCCGCTGCTTACCTTATCCAAGTGAAGGTCAACACTATAACTTGTTAGATATGACCTGGAAAAGTATTGGAAGTTCTACTGAGACAGTAAAGTAACAGAAAATAAAAACTAAAACTAGCTTGTGGAAGAAGGGAACCAATTAAGAGTGCAATTTTGAATCTGCAAGATCCCAATCTACACTGGAAAGTGCTAACTCTACAACCATATGTAACATAGGGATTTAGATAGGAAATTACTATTGGTGCAGTGGTATCTACTTGTCGCACACTGGAATATAAATTAAATAATAAGCTATTTTTACTTGTGTAGTAAGATTGGGAGTGAAAACCTCTGAGGTGGAATTACAACTCCACTTATACCACCATTATCTCCAAGATGCTCGAATAGTTAGTGAATTGACCAAACAGTGCTGCATAGAGCTATTAACAACTGGCATTCTTAGGTAGGGGAGAGTGACAACTACATAAGTCAATTAAAATTGTTCTTTCAGCAATTCAGCTCCACTGACGTAGTCTTTGTGAGATGGTTTGGATGGTATATATTCTAGCATCTCCCTGAAGTACTCCTTGATGTCATCCTTTGCTACCTTACGCCTCTCAACCTCAAATTGTTGGTCTAGTCCAACATCTACAGGCTTTCCAAACATATTACAACCGACTCCTTAACAACTAAACCAGCCTTCCAACATTAGAAAATGAAAAATCCTATACAACAACTATTAAGACGAAACAATCATGTCAGCTAGAGTTATCTTCACGTACACTCCTACGCTAATATAGCAGGTCACCAAATAACTCAGAGTCACCAGTCATAACTATAGCTGTTACCTTGGGTTGTTGTGATTCCCTCAGAACCACTAGTTAGAGTTCCATTGTAATGACAGCAACTTTAACTTGAACCATTTGAACTGACCCGCACTTGCTGCCCTATGCCGATTCCCACTTGATGCCGTAACAACTTCAGTAACAAACACAACTAAGCTACTATTAGCATAAAAATCAATACAACACAAAAAGGTAACAAGAATGTTAAAATCCGTTGTTAATAGCAAACCATATAAATGCTTCAGAATATCAAGGAATGGGCTTCAAAGTAATCCTGTGCACAGCGCTAAGAGGAAAAAAAAAGTGCATTTTCTAGCAAAGATCTTTATAATGTAGAACAATCACATACACTATATGACACCCATTAGCAGGGCAATTTATAACTCCATACCAACTATGGATATCATATTAGCAAATTGGTCACCTAACATGAAAGAATTACTCAAATAATAGAAGCTCAAGAGATAGCAAGTTATAGCAAATTCTGCTGAACCAAGGCCAAGTACTTTCCTAACCAAATAGATAAGAGTATAAAGCTCCTTGAGCAACAAACAGACTAATGAATTCAAAGTAAAACATCCCCTATGGTATTTGACCCATGTCCTAAACACTGAGTTCTCAAAACCCCAAATCCTTATTTGCAATTTTATCTGCTCAATGTCAGGAGTTTAAAACTACATTGGCACTTCCAATTTCCAAACCTATATGGGCGCTAGGATATCAACGATAAGCTAGAAGAATCAAACTAACATCATCCCAATCTACAGTTAAAATTTTCAATTGCCAGGAACAGTTCAATGCAAACCCCAGATTTGCTAAGTATGCGAAAAATACAACAGTTCAATGCAAACCCCAAATGGACAAAATTCATAAATATTAAACTAAACCACAGAAAATATTGAAAGGAAAAAAAATAAAAATCTTGTAAGAATGAGACTCAATGTAGTGTATACATACCCTAGCAAGCGCTGTAGAATCATCCATTGGCTTCTTCTAATGAAAAAATAGAGCCAACCCAGGACTTCCCATCATCAGATTCTTGGAATTATATAGGCCTAGAAACAGAACCAATCAATCATTTTCAACTTAGGAGTATAAAAACGAGATTTTCATTTCTATTTACTGAAGATAAAATCCCAGAAATCACAGTCATTTACCTAAGTGAGACTGATTACAAAAGTGTTTTGATGGAGTTCATCGAATTTTGAGCTTCATATAAGACTGATTTTGTAGCCTTTGGAGAAGAGTAAGAGAATGAGAGAATTAGGTCCGAAATTCGTATTGACCCCCATTGTATTCTTGATTCAAATGTAGCACTGTCGGTTTCGTGCCCCCGTCAGCCATTTTTGAATAATTTTTTTTTTTTAATATTTTGTTACTCAAAATGTATATATTGAAAATGAGCTTCATATAAGACTGATTACAGAGCAGGCTTCAACTAGGCAAGCTCTAGCACCAGGATGAAACACCAGGCTGAAAGGCTATATTACGATACATAAAAGTTTGATTGTTCGTGATTTCGGAGACATGAAAATACTAAAGAGGATTAAGGAGATGTTGGAGGTTAGGTCCCTCCTAGTTGAGGTTTTCAAGATAATCAGGTTGGTATAAAGTTTAGCTAATCTAATTGCAGATAAGTTTTGGTGATGTTCAACTTTGATTAAGTTACCTAAGACAAAATCAATAGCTTCAAAGTTTCCTCCCCTCATTTGGTGAATCCTAGTTGAAATCTTCCTTGGACCTCCTGTTGATATTCCTTCTGGATTGCCTTGAGAATAGAGGTGTTTTGAGCTTCAAAGTTTATGTTGGCTTTGTGAAGCTCCTTACCCCATTCCAGTGCTAGTTTAATTAGCTCCTCTTGCATCCCTGTTGATTCCAGTGGCATTGTCCTTATAATTCATTGCTCCCATGTAGTTCCCTAAAGAGGACATGACCAATAATACAAATTAATGTAAAGGAATTTTCTACCATTAGCATCATGCAAGTATACTTCCATGATGTTAATGCTGATAGCTATCCCAAAATTTTCCTTGTGAGCGCTTACGAGCCTTTCAGTCATGTCATCAGTATTCATGTGATAGTAGATATTGTTTAGAATGGGCCCTGGGTTATTCATTACTCTGTTAAAAGAACAGAGATGTTGAGTTATCATGGTTGCAGTGGTATGAGCATTAAGTTTGATATTTCTAAAGACAAAGTCACATCTGGCCTTCCAGATGAACCAACATATAGTGGCAAGAGTGACATTCCAACTTGCAAGCAGAGTATTGCCTGGAACCATTTACTGAGCCAATCATGGAAGGAGGAGGAGTTTCCAAACATTTAGTGATGTATGCCAACAAGTTTTTATTAGAGTACTGCTCGGTCGAACTCGCAAGTGTTGCTATCTCAAGCTTGTTTGTCAAGTTTAGTTGCCAAAACTATAAGTCTTGATTTCTAGTCTACATAAAGTTAAGTCTCGGATTAGGATAGAATTGTGTAGTTGAGCTTTATACTTCACGGCGTTCATCGATTGAAGACGAAGAACTACTAAGGGGAGCTTGTGGAACTTCATAAACAAAAGGTATGTGGAGACTTGAACTCATCTATCGCTCAAAAGTCTATCTACTCTATTTCCTAGTTGAGACAAAAGTCGTATAGACAAAACGTAAGCATTATTTTTTTTCACCTTACAAGGAGGTATCCAGTATAGATTTCAATTATACACATTTGATATTTCGAGCTAAGTTTAACTCGTTTAAATATTTCTCGAAATATGTGTTGGTAAGCTTTCGCTTTAACCAAGTTCATCTTATATTCTTGACGAAAGTCAAAATATGATCATGTGAAAATCGCCTGGTAACATCTTACATGATTTGTGTGAGACAGTCATTTGATGTAGACTCGGAATGTTTCGTATTGATCTATCGATCACTTGAAAATTGCTTTGAAGCTAATAGTTTGTGTGAGACATCTATTGTCGTCTTCTAAGAATGTTTCAAAGATTGAAATGGGAGTTTAGAACAATTAACCATGATTGGATATAGCACAGTATGCATACTTGTATGCTAACTGTTGCAAGTTATTCCAAGTCCGGGAACCATAGTATGCATACCCGTATGCGTACTGGTTGGTTAGTTGAAAATCCAGGAACTTAGTATGCATACCCGTATGCTTACCATCGTAAGTTCAGGTCCGGGAATTCAACTAAGTTTGGTGGTGTACGACAGTATGCGTACACGTTCACATACTGGCGAACCCAGACCAAGTCCGGCTACTTAGGTATGCGTACTCGTTTGCATACTTGATTAGGTTATGTTCTAAAATAGGTTTGTTCATGAACTAATACAATTATAAATTAAGGAATGCAATCTTTTGCAAACCGTAGCTATAATGTTCATGAATTGATTCAAGTGAATAAAAATCGATTTTGCTTCAATTGTGTCTAGTATACTTCTATGAGAATATAAAAAATTGAACAACTCTAGAACTAGTTTTATTTGAGTCATTTGAACTAGTTGTGTTAAGATGAACAAGGTTGATATCAAAGTGTTCATATGGCTAACTTCGGTTAACTATTTTTGAGCCAACAAGGTGTACACGTTTAGGTACGGTTACCCATTTCTAAATGAAGTCACTTTTTGTTTGTGTGTAACAAGCTAAGTTCGATCTAACGGTTGAAGATATTAACTTGAGTCTAATCAGGTTTTCATCTAACGGTGAATATTGAATGCTTTGTTACCAAGGTAACATCGATTGCAAACCCTGATTTGAAGACTATATATATAAAGGAGAACTCTAGCAACTGGGAAACCTAATCCCCACACCTCATGTGTGATACTAGTTGCGACTAGAGTCGATTCTCCTTTAACCTAGGTTTTTCCTAAAACCATTATAGGTCAACGACTTAAACACTTCATTGGGATTGTGAAGCCAGACCTAACTATTTTCTCTGTAGTTGCGTGTTCTGATCTTGCTTTATTCTATCGTATTGAGTACTATCTTCTCTAAAATTTGCTCGAGATTTAATCTCCGATAGGCAAGATAAAAAGTAGTCACAAACATCTTCGTCTCATCGTTTGTGATTCCACAATATCTTATTTCGCTACCATATGATTAAGATTATTTTGAGGTGATTGTTATTACTAGGCTGTTCTTTGGGAATATAAGTCTGGTGTATCAATTGGTTCTTGTTCACCTTGATTTATCAAAAGACGGAACAAAACTCATAGGTATTTCTGTGGGAGACAGATTTATCTATTCAATATACTTTTCTGTGTGAGACAAATTGGTTTATCAAGTCTTCGACTTTGGGTCATAGCAACTCTTAGTTGTGGGTGAGATCAGCTAAGGGAATCAAGTGCGTAGAGTCCTGCTGGGATTCAGAGGCGTTAAGAACGCGACTGTACCTTAATCAGTGTGAGATTGGTTAGGGCTCAACTACATTCCAGTCCGAAGTTAACTTGTAGTAGGATAGAGTCTGTTGCGGCTTAATACAGTGTGGTGTTCAAATATGGACTAGGTCCCGGGGTTTTTCTGCATTTGCGGTTTCCTCGTTAACAAAACTTCTGGTGTCTGTGTTATTTCTTTTCCGCATTATATTTGTTTATATAATTGAAATATCACAGGTTGTGCATAGTTTAATCAATTAAATAGTACAACCTTTGATTGTTGATATAAAATTAAACATTGGTCTTTCGTACCGTTCAAGTTTTTTCACATAATAATCAGGCTCACGAATTTCTATTTGTTTGATTTGATGATTACATTGTGAAACAGAGATACAACTCTTGGATATATTTCCATTGATTGAGTCTGACTGTCTATTTGATTCTCTTGGAATTATATTGGAGTTTTTCCATACAAATTTCCTAAACGAAATATTGGATGAGATTGTTAGACCTCCGCTTTTCAATTGGTATCAGAGCAGGCAAACACGTTTAAGACCTCATAAGTCTGTGTTTGTAGCAATCTGACTCTATGGATAGTAAAGTATCTATAAACGCTTCACCAGGATTTAACTCTGATCTTATAGAACAGTCTGAAGATCTAGTTAATCTGCAGAAAAAGTTGGATGAACAAATCCGGATCAATTCTGATTTTTTTGCAGAAATTGCAAAGTATAAGGATTTGAAGTCTGTCAAAGTATCTTCAATGGATTTGAATAACTACTTTAATTATTCCCTGAAGAATTTTCGCAAGTCAGGGGATAGGAAAAGTTTAGGCTTTGTGAAACCTGATGTGACTCAGAACTACTCAGATGAATTTAAAGATGTTGGTCCATGTATGTTCTGTGATTGTAATAATTATTTTTAACATACATGTACATCCTTCAAGAAAAGTTTAAAGGTGGATAGTAAACTTCACAAGAAAACTAAACAACTGTTTACTTCTCTAAAAATATGTACAAATCTAACAAGAAATCCCAAACGGGATAGTAGTGTTAGTATGGGAGCGTTTGCTCTAAAATCAACATCACCCTTTCAATGGTTCCTTCATAGTGGATTTAGCCGACATATGAATGGAGATCTTTCATGGTTTATGAATTCAAGCGACTTTGAAGGAGGTCCTTTAACATTTGGATATGTGAGTTGTTGCTACATAAGCAAGAAGGGGACGATCAAACTTACTGGCGTTCCTGAAATCCATGATGTAGTATATGTTAAAGGTATGACCGAAAATCTCCTTTCTGTTAGTCAAATTTGCGACAAAGGCCATAAAGTTGTCTTCAATGCGAATGGATTTGACATTATAGACAAAACTAGAAAAATAATTTTTTAGGGAACTCGTACTACAAATAACTGTTATCTTCCTTATACTCAGTTTAGCAATTGTTGCAATTTGACTAAGGTGGAATCTACACATCTTTGGCATGAGCGTTTTGGTCACATCAATTATCGCCTTCTAACTAAGATCATCAACAAAGAACTTGTTAGAGGTGTTCCCAAAATCAGTGCTAAGATTGATGGTGCCTGTCAAAAGGGTAAACAAACGAAAGTTCCACATAAATCATCTCGAGATATTCTCACTAAAGCTCCACTTGATTTAATTCATATGGATCTCTTCGGTCTTATTCAACAACCTACGGTTGCTGGGAAGAAGTATGATTTAGTTATGGTAGATGATTACACCAGATTCACTTGGGTGGCATTTGTAGCTCATAAGAATGAAACCCTTGGTGAATTCAAGATTATTGTTAATAGAATCCAGAACGAACAAGGTTGCATGCTAAAGAAAATTAGAAGCGACCGTGGAACTGAATTCAAGGACACTAAGGTGTTTGAATTTTGTGACAAACTGGGAATTATTCAACAATACTCACCACCCATTACTCCTCAAGCTAATGAAGTTTTAGAAAGGAAGAATAAGAACATTCAGGAAATGGCCAGGGTAATGCTCTATAACAAAAACTTACCGTTAAGGTTTTGGGGAGAATCTTTTTCCACATCATGTTATTTGATCAACCGTGTATACCTACGGTCGAAAACCCTAAACACTCCTTATGAGTTTTGGTACGGTAGGAATCCCATCCTACACTATCTCAGAGTGTTTGGAAGTAAGTGCTACATTCTGAAAGATCGAGAACAGAAAGGGAAATTTGATTCTAAAAGCGATGAAGGTATCTTTCTTGGCTATGCATCTGATAGTCGTGGTTTTCGAGTATTTAATCTCAGAACCCAAGTTATGATGGAATCTGCAAATGGACTCATTGATGATCTGACCAATGTTCATCACGATAGCCCTCCTGTTGAATTGCCTCCAACTAGGAAAATTGAGAAAGTCAAGGAAATCCCAGAATCAGTTGAAGTTGTTCCAACAGTCGCTGATCCTGATATTTCTATTGACGGGGAGAAGAGCACTGATCAGGCTATTCCTGTTGAACAAGAACATGTTCCTCCACGAAACCTCTGGGTTCAAAGAAATCATGACACTAATAGTATTATTGGAGGAAAATATTTTACAGCTAAGACAAAAGGACAACTTCAATATATTTGCAATTTTTGTTGTTATCTATCACAAGTAGAACCGAGAAATATTGATGAAGCTCTTAGCGATCCCTTTTGGGTGAATGCAATGCATGAAGAGTTAAATCAATTTCAAAGACAAGATTTATGAGAGCTTGTACATTGTCCCTCCAATATCAATATTGTTGGTACCAAATGGATATTCAAGAACAAGTTTAATGAATTTGGCACCATTGTCACAAACAAAGCTAGACTTGTCGCTCAGGGATATTCACAGATTAAAGGTATCGAATTTGACGAAACCTTTGCTCATGTGGCACGCCTTGAGTCTATTCGGTTGTTATTAGCTCATGCTTGTTTTCTTAAGGTTAAGCTGTTTCAAATGGACATAAAATCCGCGTTCTTAAACGGAAATTTAAAGGAAAAGGTCTATGTTGCTCAACCTAAAGGATTTGAAAATCCCGATTTCCCATATCATGTCCTTAAGATAAAATAGGCATTATATGGGTTAAAACAAACACCTCGTACCTGGTTCGAAAAACTAATTACTTCTCTTCTTAAGAAAGGTTTTTCGAGAGGTGGAGCTGATAAAACATTGTTTACCAAATGGAAGGGGAAAGATGTTGTCATTTCTCAATTTTAAGTAGATGATATCATCTTTGGATCAACCTCTGAGAAACTTGCAAAATATTTTCAAGTCTCTCTTGGTAAGGAGTTTGAAATGAACAATGTTGGTGGATTAAAATTCTTTTTAGGATTACGGATTCAACAACATAAGTATGGGATTTACTTATCTCAAGAAAAATATGCTAAGGATCTTGTGACGAGGTTCGGTCTTGATAAGTCAACTCCAAAATTGACGCCTATACCCACCACTGGTAAACTACATCAAGATGAGAAAGGAGTAAATGTGGATTAAAAACTTTATCGATCTATCATTGGAAGCCTCTTATATCATACAGCTACTAGACCTGATATTGTTGTTAGTGTTGGTTGTTATGCTAGATTTCAGGCTAATCCAAAGGAATCTCATCTTGCAACTGCAAAGAGGATGATGCGATATATCCAACACACTATCGGGTATGGTCTATCTTATACGTTTGATACTAACACTGATCTTACTTCCTATTCAGATGTAGATTGGGCAGGATGTGTGGAAGACAGAAAGAGTACTTCAGGGGGATTTTACTATGTTGGGTTGAATCTTGTGGCATGGCATAACAAGAAACAAAACTCACAATCCCTATCTACATGCGAAGCAGAATACATTGCTGCAGGTTCGTGTTGTACTCAACTTCTATGGATGGAAAAAATGCTTGTTGATTATGGAATTGACACTGGTGTCATGAAGATCTTTTTGACAACTCAAGTGCGATTCGCAGTACTGAGAATCCTGTTGAGCGCTCAATAACTAAGCACATTGACATAAGGTATCATTTTATTAGAGATATCTTTAAAAAAATGGTATTATCAATATGGAATTTGTGCCTTCCAAACGACAATTGCATGATATTCTCACCAAACCTTTACATACTGCTACATTTCAACACTTACGGCAGTCTATTGGTGTTGTTTTGGTTCATTAATTTTCTATCCTTTTACCCCTGGACTCATTTATATATATCTTTTGGTCAATAAAGGCTTAGAACATCACGCATTTGTTTCTACGTAGATAAAAGCTCTGTTAGGGATTAAAGTATACAAATAAATCCTTTTTTTCTTGTAAAAGTAAGGTCTCTCTTGTTTTTCTCTCGGGAATGACATTTTATGGAGGAGAGTTCTTAATTGAACTTGTGCTTAATTTCCAAATCTTTGTGGGGGGTGCGACTGTGGAATATTGTAGGAGTTATCTTGTATCTTTATAAAATCCTTGATGAATACATTAAGTTTCGACTATGTGAAATCATCGAAAAAAAGTTGATATGTTCTCTTTTAGTCATGAAGTATCTCTATGAGAATTTTGTTATGATCCCGCTAGTTTTCATACCTTTGACAATTTATAAAAGGGGGAGAATTATTGTGTAGTTCACACTACAAATACATATGGTTTACGGATCATTATGTAAGGGGGAGTAGTTTTGATTGTATTGACTAAGGGGGAGATTGTTAGAGCACTGCTCGGTCGAACTCGCAAGCGTTGCCATCTCAAGCTTGCTTGTCAAGTTTAGTTGCCAAAACTTTAATTTTTGATTTCTAGTATACTTATAGCTAAGACTCCGATTAGGATAATAAGTGTAGTTGAGCATCAGACTTCACGGCGTTCATCGATTGAAGACGAAGAACTACTAAAAGGAGCTTGTGGAACTTCATCACCAAAAGATATGTGAAGACTTGAACCCATCTATCACTCAAAAGTCTATCTACTCTATCTCCTATTTGAGACAAAATTCGTATATCTATATAGATTTCGATTATACACATTTAATATTTCTAGCTGAGTTTAACTCGCTTACATGTTTCTCGAAATATGTGTTGGTAAGCTTTCAGGTTCATCTTATATTCTTGACGAAAGTCAAAATATGATCATGTGAAAATCGCCTGGTAACATCGTACATGATTTGTGTGAGACAGTCATTTGATATAGACTCGGAATGTTTCGTATTGATCATTTGATCACTTGAAAATTGCTTTGAAGCTAATAGTTTGTGTGAGACAGCTATTCCCGTCTTCCGAGATTGTTTCAAAGATTGAAATGTGAGTTTATTACAAATAACCATGATTGGATATACACAGTATGCGTACTTGTATGCTAATTGTTTCAAGTTATTCCAAGTCCGGGAACCATAGTATGCATACCCGAATGCGTACTTATTGGTTTAGTGGAGGTCCGGGAACTAAGTACGCATACAGGTATGCGTACTGGCGTGAGGTTCAAGTTCCAGGACTTTACTGAGTTTGGTGGTATGCGTACCCGTTTGCGTACCGGCGAACCCAAACTTAGTCCAGCCACGCGTACCCGTTTGCATACTTGAGTAGGTTATATTTTAAAATCGGTTTTTTCATGAACTAATACGTTTATATAATAAGGAATGCAATCTCTTGCAAACCATGCATGGCTATAATGTTCATGAATTGATTCGAGTGAATCAAAATCGATTTTGCTTCAATTGTGTCTTGTATAGTTCTATGAAAATATAAACAATTGAACAACTCTAGAACTAGTTTCATTTGAGTCATTTGAACTAGTTATGGTTATGATGAATAAGGTTGATATGAAAGTGTTCATACGGATTACTTCGGTTAACTATTGTTGAGCCAACAAAGGTGTACACGTTTAGGCACAGTTACTCTTATCTAAATGAAGTCACTTTTCATTTGTGTATAAAAAGCTAAGTTCGATCTAACGGTTGAAAGATATTAGCTTGAGTCTAATTAGGTTTTCATATAACGGTGTGTTATAGCATGGCTCGGTTGAACCCACCAAGCGTTGGTATGTCAAGTTTGGTTGTCATATTTTAGTGAATCAAAACTCATGTTAAGAGTCGCTTGATTATGTACTAGAGTTAAACTTCGTATAGGTTAGATTGAAAGTATTATGATATGAGACATTACAAGTATTGTGAAGATTTGAAGATGTGAAGAAGCAAGGAGCTACAACGACAACAATCATCCTTCCACTTGAGGTTAGTGATATTTGACTTGAACTGTTTCATTCCCTAACGTATCTTTCAAGTCGTGGATATTGAAAACATAACTGCGAAGCATATTTGAACTCTAGATAGACATAGTATTAAGGAATACAATACGAGATTTATTGCTTAACCATTAAACTTTGTAGATAAGACATCGCCATAATCATTTGAATGCTATTGTGATTATGTATGGGTATGAGGTGAGGATTTCATCCTAGGGAACAATGTTTACATGTGTTCTAAGGAAGTAAGTTCATAAACTTGTTTGTGAACCGAAAAGGAAATTGCCAGGTGTTATTGGTTTTATTATTCATTGCATATCTTATGAACAACCAATATGTGTGATAGAGTATAACCGCTCATAACTTGTTGTGTTCTTGGTAGAACTGTTCACAAAGGCCTGACTTATGTATTGGTATAACTTTTATTAGTAAAACCGATCTTAAGTAATCACTTGTGGTATGATCGGATTTTGTATGTCTGACCTTGTAAGGGAAAGGGAACCGATCCGTGTAAGGGAAAGGGAACCGATCCGTGTAAGAGAAAGGGAACCGATCCTAGTAAGGGGTGCAGTACATCAAAGGGAACCGATCCTTGTATGGGGTGCTGCAAGGTTTATAGAAGAAAGGGGAACCGATCCTATGGACATGTGCAACACATATAAATTAGATACCATATATATGTCGATCCTAGTACCTATTTAACCGAACTTTTGGGAAGCTAGTGTGACTATACACATTACTCACATGGAGGTAAAACCGAAACTTGTTTTGGTAGAACCGTAAACCCATGATTGTGATTGAATGTTGGTTTGATCAATCACATAGTTCTTGAAAGTCATATGAAGTAATTCTAAACTTGTTTGGAAGTGTGGCAAATCGGTTTCAAGGTTGTAAGTGTGAAAGAGAACTTACAAAGTTAAGATGTCGACAAACTTTGAACACGTGTTGTGAATGTTTCTTTCTATAATTGTTCAAAGATATTCCTTAACGGCTAAGGGAAGAGAATCCCAAGATCGAAACATAAGTAAGTTAAGAATCTTTTAATTAAGGTTATTAATTTCATTTTGTATGTAAATTACGAGAATTAGTAATGTGCATTTACTAATTAGATTTTCGAGAGATTTCGATCGTTATTTTTGGACAGAGAGCATTTCGGGAATTATGAAAACCGAATCTGTGATTTTATGAATATCTTGAGAATATTTTCGGTTTTGGAAATTCTTTGGTGTCCAAACTTCCTTGTTTATAAATACACGAAGTTTTCCTTTCTAGTAAACTAATCCTTCGTAACAACAGATTTACTCTTTTGTTGTTGATACTGGTGTAGCCGCCTATTCAGAGAGGAGAGTAACCTAATTAGGCGAAATCTCTTACGGCCTCTCAGTTTAAAGTCTTCTTTGGGATTGAGAAGCTCATGCACGACCCGTTGGTGGGAAACTAGATAATTACGGTTTATCTTTGTTTTCGATTGATTTGATTGACTAACGGTGGTTGAAATCTGATTGCACCTAGTTTGTTTATTCTTGAGAATCTTCTCTTCTGATATAAGATTCACTCAAACTAGTTCGAGTTTCGATGGGGATCTTTAGATTTGTTGTTAGTTCTAAAGACGATCTTGTGATAATCCATTGTTAATGAGACACCGTTACGTGCGTGATTAATCACAAGAGATTCAAGTGATTGTGTGTAGGTTTTTATTGAAGATTTAAGAAGATTTGAAGACAAAGAAGATATTGAAGATCTGACTTGGGTTTTATAATCTTTGGTGTGCACAATACTTGTTTCGGTAAAAGAGGATCCAATTACTAACCGGTTTATCCTTGTGGTAGATTGGATTGATTAATTGAGTAGATCGACATTAATACGTTTCCTTGTGATCAAAGGTATTGATTGGCTTAATCTTAAACGATTACCTTTGGGTGATTGAACATAAGATAGATCTAAGGACCCGACGAAGGAGTTTATGTTAAGATAAAGCGAGAAGAGCCTTTGTCCAACTCATATCACTTGGTTGAATAGAGTTGATACCAAACAGATTTGTTGTTCCTTTACTGTTTGGAATACGAACCAAAGGAATTGTTCCAAGTAAGTGACTTATTCACAAGTCTGGGGCGTGGGAATACATACGGAACTAAGTGAACTATAGGGTTAGTTACTTGGTCTCAACTATACGAAGTTAGGTGTAATTTTGTGTAGCGGCTTAATCCTGAGAGTATTCAATTCTGGACAAGGTCCCGGGGTTTTTCTACATTTGCGGTTTCCTCGTTAACAAAATCTTGATGTGTCATTTACTTTTATTTTCCGCATTATAATTGTTTTATTATAATTAAATTAAATCACACAAATGTTAATTCCTATTTACTTGATAAGCAATCCTATTGTGTTTGGTTAAGTCCGGACCTTTGTTTCAAGTAAACATACTTCGTTGTTGTATTGTCTCGATCTCGTATCCATAGACGATCACACGAAGTGTGAACCGATTAGTTGCATTGTCTCAACTCGGTCCATAGACAATCACTTTCGGAGAAAGGATTTATAAGTAGGAAAAGTTTTAGCTTGAGGTATATTTGGGTACCCTCTCCTTTTCACGGTGAATATTAAATGCTTTGTTACCAAGGTAACATTGATCCCAAACCCTAATTTGAAAAATACATAAAGGAGAACTCTAGCAACTGGGAAACCGAATCCCCACACCTCCTGTGTGATACTAGTTGCGACTAGAGTCGATTTTCCTTTAACCTTAAGTTTTTCCAAAACCCTGTAGGTTAACGACTTGAAGACTTCATTGGGATTATGAAGCCAGACCCAACTATTTTTCTCTGTAGTTGTGTGTTATGATCTTGCTGTTTTCTATCGTGATTGAGTACTATCTTCTCTAAGATTGGCTAGAGATTTAATCTCCGATAGGCAAGATAAAAAGTATTCACAAACATCTTCGTCTCATCGTTTGTGATTCCACAATATCTTGTTTCGCCACCATACAATTAAGATTATTGTGAGGTGATTGATATTTCTAGGCTGTTCTTCGGGAATATAAGTCTGGTATATCAATTGGTTCATGTTCACCGTGATTTATTAAAAGACGGAACAAAACTCATAATTATATCTATGGGAGTATGATTTATCTATACAATAGATTTTTCTGTGTGAGACATATTGGTTTATCAAGTCTTCGTCGTAGCAACTCTTAGTTATGGGTGAGATCAGCTAAGGAAATCAAGTGCGCAGAACCCGGTGTGGTTCTAGAGGCGTAAGGAACGCAAATGTACCTTGATCAGTGTGAGATTGGTTAGGGCTCAACTACATTCCAGTCTGAAGTTAAATTGGAGTAGGCTAGTGTCTGTAGCGGCTTAATACAATGTGGTGTTCAAATCTGGACTAGGTCTCGGGGTTTTCTGCAGTTGCAGTTTCCTCGTTAACAAAACTTCTGGTGTCTGTGTTACTTCTTTTCCGCATTATATTTGTTTGTATAATTGAAATATCACAGGTTGTGCGTTAGATCAATCAAATGTGAATCCAACCTTCGGTTGTTGATTGAATTGATTGACACTTGAACATTGGTCTTTGGTACCGTTCAAGTTGTTTCACATAATAATCAGGCTCGCGGATTTCTATGTGTTTGATTTGCTGATTACATTGTGAATTAGAGATATAACTCTTGGATATACTTTTCTTAAGATTGAGTCTGACTGTAATACCCGGTATTTTTAATTACCGTTTCAGGCCGGGTTATACCCAAATTAGCTAACCATGTGGTTTGAGTTGTTGATGAGTAGTTTATTTTTCCTTAGACTATATGGGTTGCATTAGTTTATATATTTTGAAATCCTTTTCCTGTCACTTAGAAAAATATTGGGTGGAAATAGTCACCTAATTATAGTTTTGGATTAATAAATAAAAGGAAAATAAAATTAGGGAAATTGAAGAGGTAACTAAATAAATAATATAGTGAACATTTTTGTTAATAGAAAAATGAAAGGACAAATAAAACAATTAAGAAAAAAATAGTATAGTAATTAGTATTAAGTTTATTATAAATAGGGAGGAATATAGATAAAAAAAAAAGGTTAGAAACCAAAAGTAGAGTTAAAGAGAAGAAGATGAAGCATGGTTTTAGAGGAGAATTCTGTGGACAATCTAGAGGATATTGTAGCTAATAAAATGTAGATAGTTTAACCCTTTTCTCTTTGTGTTTTTCTTTGGTATACTTTGATATTAAATTTGTTTGATCTTATATCATTAGGGTTCTGAATTTATCTGCATAATTTGATGAAGCGCTGATTGATGATCAGCCTTTGAATATTGGTATATAATATGATTGGGTATCATTGGTAAAATTTTGAGAATAATCCACCGTAAATTCACCGTTGAATGTTTGAATTAATGTGGGTGATGACTTCTGAAAATTCCGGAAAAATTCTCTTTATCACGTTTTTGATTGATTAAGGTACCCTTAATGATTTTAGAATTAATTGGACTCTGGACAAAAGTTGTAGAAATATATGATATCTTTCATTGTGATTTGGATTTGCTTAATTTCATGTTGATATGAATTTATCATGAATTGTTTGGTAATGACATGTAATCTGCTAAGTTTTTAGGTTGTCATTATAAATTCATTATCTTTTGTTTGAACCGTTGGTTTACTGTGTAAGTTTGATATGTTGTATATGATTGGTTCATGTATGTCCCTGTAAAATTTTAAGATGATCGGATAAAGTTATTACCATGAAACATATAATGTAATATGGCTGCAGTTAACTTGTTTGCATAAATGCTTGAAAGAAACTTTAAAGTCATTATCTTTTGTTTGAACCGTTGGTTTACTGTGTAAGTTTGATATGTTGTATATGATTGGTTCATGTATGTCCCTGTAAAATTTGAAGATGATCGGATAAAGTTATTACCATGAAACATATAATGTAATATGGCTCTGAGTTAACTTGTTTGCATAAATGCTTGAAAGAAACTTTAAAGTCATTATCTTTTGTTTGAACCGTTGGTTTACTGTGTAAGTTTGATATGTTGTATATGATTGGTTCATGTATGTCCCTGTAAAATTTGAAGATGATCGGATAAAGTTATTACCATGAAACATATAATGTAATATGGCTGCAGTTAACTTGTTTGCATAAATGCTTGAAAGAAACTCTGTTGTTTTTCATATGTTAAGCCATGGTTGCTTGTATTATTTGTAAAAACATTTTAAAAAGGAAATGAGTTCATGTTTTTCCGTTAAATGGAATATGATTCCATGCTAACGGCGGGTAATGATCCCCGAGAGTTAAATGGGTAATGATCCCCATGGGAACTTGTGTTTCTTGACCATCGATAGCGGCTATCTGTGCCGGTAAACGATAGATGGTGTACGAACCAAGGTTTTCGTACTGTGAATGAAACGGGTAATGATCCCCGAGAGCAAATGGGTATGATCCCCATATGAACTTTTGTTCCTGACCATCAATGGAGGCTGTCCGTGCCAATAAACGATAGGTGGGTGTACGAACCAAGGTTTTCGTACCGTGAACTCATGGTTTGAGGTGACTTATAAATATGTGAATAATGTGTTCAAAATCTAAATTAAATGAGTTATTGGAAACATAATCGATGTTATAAATTCATTTGTGAAATTCAAATGGATGTTGAAAACAATATTGTTGTTGTGAATTGATGAGTTGAATCCTAAATGGATGATTTGATAAATGGTTTGTTGATAATAATATAAATGTTGTGAACTCATGGCTTGTTGGTGACAATATTAATTTGTGAATCGTGTGTTGGAATATCTATTGAATGATTAGTGGAAACCTTATTGGTTTTATGAACTCAAGCATTGAAATACGAATTGAAGTATTTGTAGGAAACATTAATACTTTCAATGAATTGTTGAACTCAGGTGTGAAATCTAATTGCATGAATTATTGAGAATTTATTGATGTTATGAACTCATGTATTGAATCTGAATTTAGATGATTTGTTGGAAATATTATTGGAGTTGTGAATTCATGATTGGAATCTAAATAAGATAATTTATTAGAAACATTATTGGTAATGTGATTGTCGAGTATAACATTGATTCTCTGAAGTTGTAATGTGTTTCTTGGTATGTGTTTTTGCTTGATAAAATGATTATGTTTGCGCATCTTTGGAGAATTGGGAATGCATTCTATTGAGCTGTCATCTCACCCCAATTGACACCCTTGCAGGTTTATTAGAGTGGCGCAGCGAAAGCTAGGAATGATTAGCTTAGTGATTGAATTGTTTTATTGTATTGCTTGAAATGTAGTTTAAATAATATGTTTGGTTGAAAATGTTGTTATAGATAATTAGTGGATTTATATGCTTAAATTTATGTTATATAAAGTTTCAACTATGTATTGTGTAAAACTAAATTAGCAACACAAAAATAAATATGCATAAGTCTCTTTCCGACCCGTAACGCTTCGAGTTCGGATCTCCATACGGGTTTTACCCTGGTCCGAAACTCGGGGTGTTACACTGAATGTCTAGTTGATTCTCTTGAAAGTATATTGGAGTTAGTCCATACAGATTTCTAAGTGAAATATTGGGTGTGGTTGTTAGACCCCCGTTTTTTCAAAAGGAACCCAAATAATACCTTTTTGACCAAAGATCAATAAAACTCTAAACATTTCAACATAAACCAACTAAAGTGTTCATAATGAGTTGAAAACCAAAATAAGTTCCACAAAACGAGTTCCAAATTGTTCAAACTAACAACCATAAATGAAGAAACATGAACGCACATCTTATATCACTTGGTCCTTTGCTTCTTGGAGGTCATCTTCCTACTAATTTGAAAGCCTGGACCATGTACTGATAGGGTGTAGAATACATCCTATTTACTATCTATTGTTTATGCTTTCTTTGCTATTTTTCTTGTAAATTATGTATTTTACGCTTGTTTTGAGTTTTGTAGCTACTTTGGAGTCACATAGAGGAAAAGAAGAAGAAATTACTCTATTTGAGCCAAAAGGGCAAAATTGTCATTTTATGGGCGAACACTATCTGGAGCCCAGTCAAGGTTAAGGGGTAACTCTTTTGGGAGGAATACTAGACGCAGTCCAGATGAAGTTAAGGGGCTGCCATCAGGTTAACCCTTAGCAGTGACAGGATGCTGAATAACCAACCCAATACTTATACCTAAATCAGTCGAGAAGATAATATCTTCTCCTCTTTCCTCTCTTTCACCTGAGATTGAAAAGCAGGGCTGCTGCTACTAAAATCGATTGGGATTTGGTGCTGTGAGATGCTGCTGCCATGAAAGAGAAGTTAGGGATCGAGAAATTGATAAGGAAGGGTTAAGGTTCGCTGTTAAGGAATTGATTGAACTGAGATTTGAAAGCTGTTGCCATTAATGGTGTTGTTGAAGATGGGTTTCGGTTTAGAAGAACAAAGAAGAAAGAAGAAGTGTGTGAGAGGAAATCGAGCGAAATCTAAGATGGGTTTGTGGTTAATTTGAGTTTCTTTGTAAATTGACTTTGAATTTGAAGAAGAAGAAATAAGGGTTTGAGTGTTGTTGTTCGAGATAAAGTTGTTGATGACTTGTGGTCTTGTTGCATTTAGGTGTTTGAAAGATGAGTTCTTTGCCAGTGTCAAAGCTCGAGAGAATCAAGACAAGCTCGAGCTGGTAAAGAACTAGCTAGTGACGATGAAGACCATTGATTGAGCTCGGGTTTGCTGGTGAAAGAGAAGAGATGAAGCCGCTCCTGTTAAACCGAGAAATAGAGATTGAGCCTGTTATGGATTTGTTAGAATCTGATAACTAAGCGGACTTGTTACTCAGTGAAATAAGGGATTTTGGGGCTAGCTAAGCGAACCTGCTATCCTACGGTTGGTGATAATCTATGACTAATAACATGTGGATGAAAAACATAACTTGAATCATTGTTTTGCAACGAAGAAGGATTCCTTGATCTTGTCTCTCTTATTGATTTCGACTTTAACTTTTAATTGCTTTATTTACTTTCTTTTGCTTTACACCCCACTTTTGTGACAATTTTTACAACTAGAATCTCTTGCTACTCGTGGGAACGAACTTGACTACATTATATTACTTGTTAATTAGGTGGAAAATATTGATTAATTTGTTGTGGTTACGACACGCATCAAATTTTGGCGCCGCTTCCGGGGAGCAGCAGACGATTTTAGTTGTTTTTATTTTTCTTTTTGCTTTATTCTTGCTTTGTTGGATTCTATATCGTATCTAACTTAGCTTTTGAGAATCTTATTTCAGGTACCAGTTTTCCATATATGGTGGACAAGAGCAAGCATATTACAACAATCAATACGGTTTTCAACCTCAACATTATGGAAACTTCCAACCATCCTTAGGATACAGACTTTATGGATATTCTCATACATATCAACAACCTTATGACGGGTATGTAAGTGAACAATCAATAGGAGGGGAGGATAGTTATGCTTATAAATCTATGTGTGATCTACTTGGTGCAAGACAACCTAGTTTGAGGGAACTTGAAAGAAGGTTCTATCAATTGATCGATGAAGGCCTAGCATCGGATGAAGAAATTCTCGAAGCTAAAAGAGGTTTAAGAATGGAGCGTGAAAAACGTTATTATATGGGTTACGATGATGATTTTGAACCTTATGAAAATTATTGTAACAAGGTTAAAGTTATTCCAACTCCGGATCATAATAACGATCCTTCACCTATTCAAAAGGAGGAGATTGGGTGTGACTTACCTATTGTTATGAACGGTGTAACATCCGCACAAGAAGATCTTACAATCTATACCGATGAAAATCATTTTAGTGAATGGCCCGATTTCGATGATGAAAATGTTGAAGAGATGATGCTAGAGGATGAAACCAAATTGATTGATTTTGTGGAAGACCCAATTGAACTTTCCAATGATTTTAATGATGCCAAGACTTTGGTAAAGGTAGAAAATAACGGCGAAAGGTTGCAAGATTTGATAGAGGACCACGATATACAAGAGGTAAGTAATTCACATGAATTCTCTAAGGATGAAGAGGATTCCGTAAAACAAGAGATTGTGCAAGGTTTGTCTAACCCTTTGCATATTGATTCTTCTCCTTTACCTCTTATTGGTTTGAATGTATGTGCTTCAAAGTATTTTTGGATGATTTTGTTTCTAAATACCCACCATTGGAAACACTTGATGCTAACACTATGCGGAGTTTGCCAAAAGGAAACCATGGAAGTTCCCAAATTCTATATTCTTTATACACTTCCGAGTGTGGAAAAGAATAAGTGTGGGGGAAAATTCTATCGGGCGATAACATCATTATTATTTTCTTGTGCTAACATTTTTATGGAGTTATTGTTTGCAAAACAGGTATTATGGGTGGATCCCCAAATTTTCCGATTGTTAGTATATGGGGAGTGAATCTTACAAGAGCCAAGTCGGGCCGTCGACTTTAAAACAAGCGCTTAATGGGAGGCAACCCATAGGTTTTGTATTTCTTATCCTTTTGCTTTTTGTTATTTATTTTTCTTGTTCCATATCATGTTAAAATTTCCCACCTTAACTTTACTAGGACGATTCAATTACATTGAGGACAATGTAAGGTTTTAGTGTGGGGGAGTGGTTAAGCATGTATTTAAAAAAAAAAAAAAAAGTTTTACATAAAACCTCCAACTTTTAGAGATTTTAGAGTCACTAGCATACTTCTAGGTATGTTTACATAGAGATTCTGACCGACATAATTGAACTTGGAAATGTTAGAGAACTACATTCGGATTTCTTGCTTGTTAGAGTGTTAAATAATGGATTTAATCATGTCGGTGATGCAAATTTGGTGCAGGGAGAAATGCATTATTAGAGTTGCTGATCAATCATTAGTGGAGACTACCCGTATTCATATCATGTGAGGCACCGACCAGAAATTTTTCCATCTAACTAAAGAGCTTTCTTTTGAGTGTGTGTCACCACACGTTAATTCCGGGTAGAATGGTGAGCTACCCAACCTCCCACCAATAGAAGCACTACTCTTTGATCTCTTGAGTGCTAGTTTTGTCAATCATGAGGGTGACGTCTATAGATGAAAGACTCCTTCTTGTAGTTCGATTTGCAGTTAGCACCATTCTCTCCACAACAACGGATCCATAGAAACACCATCATCATCAACAAGGAGCGACATCAAAATCTACAAGGAAAGTTGAAGAAGTTCAAGGTTTATAAGCAACGGAACGAGAAAAGAGCAAATTTCAAATTCAAGTAAAGCAACATACAAATAGCAGATTTTTACATATATGTTGAGGACTTACAATACAATGAGGTAATTTTATATCCAAGTATGAAGACTTATTTATAAGAGCAAAGAAAAGCAAAAGGTGAGTATTATTGAAGTTTATGATTTTGAGGCGATACAAGTTGTGAAGAATCAAGCGGTAAAATACTTCTCCCACGGCCATGGTTTATTTTGTATTTAATTTCTCTTGTTTTTCAAAAAAAAAAAAAAAAAAAAAAAAAAAAAAAGACAAGAGAAATATTTGTTTTGTTTTTTTTATTTAATGAGCCGTGGGGAAGGAAAATCTATAAGGAAGTTTCAAGCGACAAGGATTTAAGGTAAAAAGAGTTACAAATTGTTAAGGATTTATGAAATTCGAGAGTTTATCACCAATAGTTGAAGTCGAAGACGAAGACCAAGAAGATAAAGACGAGGAGCGGAAGACGTTTCTATTGGATGCCGTGAGAGTGGTGTTATCATAATTGGCGATCGGATGTGAAGGTGAGTAAGTAATCTCATCCTCAATAACAGTGGTTGATTTCCTTTTCTTAGAGATCGTCGAAAAATGGTTTTTCAAAATGTTAAAAGATGTGGGTTTTTAAAAATATTTCGGAAGTTGTCCTTCCCACCATTCAACGTGTGTAGGATTTCTCTCTTCATTCCTACCTGCACACATGTGAGACCCATAAAAAGCCGTCTTTTTGAGTGCAATTATCATAAAATCCTTTTTGGTGAGGCAGAAGTCGAGGCGAAATGCTTATTGATCGTTTCTCAAACACGCGTTCTCTCATTATGGTGTGGTTATTTCTCACTCAACATTTAAGAATGAGAATATGTTCTTTAGTATTTCTAACTTCTTATTACTAGCATGCGAAACTCTATGTCCTCATAACTCTTTGGATGCTTGGGACACTGAACGCTACGAAGTTGTAAGTTTTAGTTTTGATTTGCTCGAGGACTAGCAAAGTCTAAGTGTGGGGGAATTTGATAGGGTGTAGAATACATCCTATTTACTATCTATTGTTTATGCTTTCTTTGCTATTTTTCTTGTAAATTATGTATTTTACGCTTGTTTTGAGTTTTGTAGCTACTTTGGAGTCACACAGAGGAAAAGAAGAAGAAATTACTCTATTTGAGACAAAAGGGCAAAATTGTCATTTCATGGGCGAACACTATCTGGATCCCAGTCAAGGTTAAGGGGTAACTGTTTTGGGAGGATAGACGCAGTCCAGATGAGGTTAAGGGGCTGTCATCAGGTTAACCCTTAGCAGTGACCGGATGCTGAATAACCAACCCAATACTTATACCTAAATCAGTCGAGAAGATAATATCTTCTCCTCTTTCCTTTCTTTCACCTGAGATTGAAAAGCAGGGCTGATGCTACTAAAATCGATTGGGATCTGGTGCTGTGAGATGCTGCTGCCATGAAAGAGAAGTTAGGGATCGAGAAATTGATAAGGAAGGGTTAAGGTTCGCTGTTAAGGAATTGATTGAACCGAGATTTGAAATTGTTGCCATTAATGGTCTTTGTTGAAGATGGGTTTCGATTGAGAAGAACAAAGAAGAACAACAGGTTGTGTGAGAGGAAATCAGAGCGAAATCTAAGATGGGTTTGTGGTTAATTTGAGTTTTGCTGTAAATTGACGGCTGAATTTGAAGAAGAAGAAATAAGGGTTTGAGTGTTGTTGTTCAGATAAAGTTGTTGATGACTTGTGGTCTTGCTGTTGCCGGTGTTTGAAAGATGAGTTGCTGCCAATGTCAAAGCTCGAGAGAATCAAGACAAGCTCGAGCTAGTAAAGAACTAGCTAGTGACGATGAAGACCATTGATTGAGCTCGGGTTTGCTGGTGAAAGAGAAGAGATGAAGCCGCTCCTGTTAAACCGAGAAATAGAGATTGAGCATGTTATGGATTTGGTAGAATCTGATAACTAAGCGGACTTGTTACTCAATGAAATAAGGGATTTTGGGGCTAGCTAAGCGAACCTACTACCCTACGGTTGGTGATAATCTGTTACTAATAACATGTGGATGAAAAACATAACTTGAATCATTGTTTTTCAACGAAGAAGGATTCCTTGATCTTGTCTCTCTTATTGATTTCGACTTTAACTTTTAATTGCTTTATTTACTTTCTTTTGCTTTACACCCCCCTTTTGTGACAATTTTTACAACTAGAATCTCTTGCTCCTCGTGGGAACGAACTTGACTACACTATATTACTTGTTAATTTGGTGGAAAAATATTGATTAATTTGTTGTGGTTACGACACGCATCATGTACCGACATGGTATTCATACTAGTTTCAGTACCAAAATAGAATGTAACTCAACCGTTTGAGTTAGGTTTCACGATTCTAACCTATATCCAATGCTTTAAATTGATTAAAAATAGTTCAGAATTACTTACCTTCTCAGAGAAGTCATTTTTTCGGAAGTTGGATGGTCTGAATCCTCTTCTTCTTCAAGAGCAATCCGTTTAATCCTTTATTCTTATTTTTGTTAAGCTACCGACTTTAATTTTGATTACGGATGTGGTGGAGGTCGTTCACAGGAATATGAGTCTAGGGCCTCCTCAAAGACTTGGCACTATTGACAATGTCTTCAAGGGTACCACCACCATAAGACGCCTCCATCATCATCTGATTCGCATTATTTTTTATGATGTAATCGTTTAGGCTACCCATTACCTGATTGAATATGATTTCATTTGGTGGAGAAATAATAGTAGGTAAATTGGTCGCGTCTTCAGACAATAGATCGCTTTCCAATTCTTTCAGATTTTCCATTATTTGATCTTGTCTCGTCCTATCTTCTCCAGAAGCACTTATATTAGCACCCATAACAATATCTTCAAGGGTACCTGTACCTCATCCATAACATTCCTCCAGTGAAGGTGGTGGAACTTCTCATGGCATCATCATCTGATTAATATTCGGATTGCTATAATCTTCCCCAAGAGGTGCATCATGATGTATTATGTTGTCATATGATTTAGAAATAGTAGCAGGTAGGTTGCTTGTGTCGATGAACCGAAATTGGCTCTGAAACGCTTCCAAGGCTTCCATCATTTGACATGATCTAATCCTTTCATCTTCATCTGTACCAATGTCACCGACTTGGTTGTGACAGTACATGACTCTTCCATTCATTCCACAAGAACAGATACTACCACCAAGCATATCACCACTATAATTGATGTTCATAGTTCAAATCACCAAAATAAATAGGATGCACAGTAGAACACTTAACGGTCAAAGTTTTCCCACTGAATTCCTCGTGATTATTCAGGTAGTGTTTCTGCGATTTTTCCGTAAGTTTTTGTATCTGCGTATTTATGAATGAGGGGTGATTCAATCTTCTATTGCTTTGTTCCTTGACAATCATGCTGTTGAACTTCATGAATACTGTCGGAGATAATAATGATGCTAAACAATCTCTCAGAGAAGATGATATTCCATTTCATTAATTTCTTGATTTGTTTTTCATTACAGACTAAGAGAGAACCAGATTACAAGCTGCTAACACCTGACTAACCGACTCATTACAGCTATAATTGATAAGCCACCAATCATTAACTAACACCTGTCATTGTACTCAAACCAATAGCTAACTAACACTTCTATACACACAAGCAAATCACACGCTTTAAGATCGATACTCTAACACCCCCCCACCCCCGCAAGTGCAGTGTCTATGAAGAAGCAGAGACACTAAGCTTGGATCTTATAGCAGAGAACCTAGTGGTAGCCAAACCAATGGTGAAAATATCTGAAATTTGGTCCTGAGTTGAGATAAAACGAACCTCCAAAGATTTGCAGGCAACTAGCTCTCGAACATAGTGGAAAGCAATCTCAATGTGCTTCATTCGATTGTGAAAAATTGGATTTGCAGTCAGATAAGTCGCACCCATATTGTCACACCAAAGAATAGGAGATCTTGGGGAAGAGAAGTGAAGTTCTGACATGAGAGATTGAATCCAAACAATCTCTGAAGTAGCATCAGCCAGAGCACGATACTCAACTTCAGTGCTTGATCTGGAGACAGTTTTCTGTTTTCTAGAAAACCAAGAAATTAAATTGGGACCCATAAAGATGGCCATGCCACTTGTAGAATGTCTGTCAGTAATATCTCCAGCCCAGTCTGTATCTGAGAATGCTTGGAGTTGCAAAGAACTAGATTTCTTAAACTGCAGTCCATAGCCTAGAGTGCCCTGTAAATACTCGAGAATGCGCTTAACTGCAGTCCAATGAACTTAAGTTGGAGACTGCATAAACTGGCATGCCTTGTTAACTGCAAACGATATATCTGGTCTAGTGATGGTGGCATACTGCAAAGCACCAATAACACTTCTATACAAAGATGGATCACTAAATGGGACAGCAGTAGCAGTAGAGTGTGTGGTAGCAATAGGAGTTGATGAAGCATGAGCAAAGGTTATTTTGGTCTTGAGTAATAGATTGGATATGTACTGCTCTTGAGAAAGTAAAATACCTTCATTGTTCTTGGTAGCTTGAATGCCAAGAAAGAAATATAATTCTCCCAAGTCTTTGATTGCAAATTCTCTTCCAAGATCAGCAAGTAACCTGTCAATTGCAGCAGAGGAACTCCCTGTGACAAGGATATCATCAACATAAACAAGGACATATAGAGCTTCAGAAGCTGTGACTCTGAAGAACAATGAAGTATCTTTTTTGGAAGGATGAAAGCCACATTGTAAAAGAAACTGACTAAGCCTGGAAAACCAAGCTCTTAGAGCTTGCTTCAATCCATATAAGGATTTTTGGAGTTTACAAACATGATTTGGCAAGAGATTGTCAGTGTACCCTGGAGGTTGAACCATAAAAACTTCCTCTGATAAATGCCCATGCAGAAAAGCATTTTTAACATCAAGTGCCTGATTGTCCAACCTTTGTAGAGAGAGATGGAGAGAATCATTCTGACTGTTGTTGGCTTGACAACATGACTAAATGTATCTTGATAATCTATGCCTTCAACCTGATTAAATCCTTTGGCTACTAGTCTAGCCTTATATCTTTTAATGGTACCATCATCATTTCTTTTAATTCTAAAAATCCATTTGCAGCCAATAACATTGTCACCTGAACTAGCTAACACCAATTTCCATGTGCCATTTTGCATTAATGCATTAATCTCCTCATCCATAGCATCTATCCACTTTGGATCTTTGCAAGCTTCAGAGTAACAAGTGGGAACTATAATGTCTTCACAAACAGTTTGAACTTCTGAAGCAAACACTTTGGGCTTAAAAATTCCTTTCTTTCCTCTAGTTGTCATGAGATGATCATTACTAATTGTAGATGGTGCAGATGTAGCCACTGTTGGAACTTTAGTAGAAGCATTAGAAGGAGGTGACATAACAGTATCAACTTCATTAGAAATAACAACAGAAGTAACTGTAGATGGTGAACATCCCATAGCTGAAGTAGAAGCAGTGCCAGAAGAAATAGTTTGAAGTAATTGAACATAAGGAAATTCTGAGTCAGCAAATTTAACATCCCTAGATATAATGATTTTGTTTTTGAAAGGATTGAGGCATCTATATCCTTTATGCATTTTACTGTAACCCAAGAATATACATTTAACCGATCTTGGTTCCAATTTATGAGTATTGAATGGTCTGAGACAAGGAAAACATGCACAACAAAAAGTATGGAGAAATTGATAGTCATGCTTGATATGAAAAAGACACTCAAGTGGTGAAATGTGGTGTAATGTTGGTGTTGGAAGTCTATTGATTAAGTAATTGGCAGTCTCAAAAGCATAACTCCAATAATAAATGGGAAGAGAAGCATGAGACAAAAGAGCAAGTCCATTTTCTACAATGTGCTTTTGTTTTCTCTCAGCAGTTCCATTTTGAGCATGTGCATGTGGACAAAAAACTCTATGTCCAATGCCACAATTATCCAATATGTAGAAACATTTCTGTACTCTCCTCCCTAATCAGATTGCACAAACTTTATCTTTCTGCTCAAAAGATTTTCAACATGAGATTTGAATTTGATGAATGTGTTTAGGACCTCTGACTTATATGCTAAAGGATAAATCTATGTAAATCTAATATAAGAGTCAATAAAGGAGACATAATACTTATATCCATTGATTGAACAAATGGGAGAAACCTATACATCTGAGTGAATAATGTCTAAAGGACCATACACTTTATTTGTACTAGTAGGATAAGGTAAAGCATGACTCTTAGCAATCTGACATGCAGAACAGACTTGCGAAGATAAATATGTATCAATTACTTCATCTACAGAAGATAAAACATGCTTCAAAGTGTTATAGGCAGGACGACCTAGCTTATTGTGCCAGCTTGCTGATGTTGTGGTTGAGAGGGCTTGCTTGAGTTGAGCTGCAAAGAATTCCAAATGATACAATCCACGTTTAACAGGGCCACGGAGGAGAACTTTGTGAGTTACCAAATTCTTCACAAATAATGAATCAGGATGAAATTCAAAGAAGCAGTGATTCTCCTTTGTAAATTGATGCACGGAAATAAGATTCTTTGTAATTGCAGGTACATGGAGTACATTAGACAGAGTAAAGTGAACATTATCATTCTGAAAAATAGAAGTACCAACATGAGTAATGTGCAAACCTAAACCATTTCCAACTTTGATCTGATCATTACCTTGATATTTTGAGTGAAGATTCATATTAGAAAGATCAGAAGTAATGTGGTGTGTTGCTCCTGAGTCTAGTACCCATGCAGATTTAGAAGAAGATGTTGAATTTGGATTATCATAAACTGCAAAAGCTTCTATTTCTGGACACTAATACTCATCAGAATCTTCTCCATAGTAATCATAACTGGTTTAATAAGCTTGAGCATTGGAGTTGTCAGTGTATCTATATTTGCAAGTGGGAGCTAGATGACCATCTTTCTTGCAGATTTGACAAGGAGGAGGTAAATTGTTTTAAGGAGCTTGAGATTGTGGTGGAAAGAAATTGTTGTGATTAGATCGACCACCATGTTCAAATCTTCCACTTCTACCACCAAAATCTGATCTACCACCACGAAACCACCTCTATAACCTCCACCAGCTCTATTACCTTTATTGCCATTAAATGAACCTCTGAAATTGGAACTTATATAATTTGAAGATGCATACTGTGGAGGAACAGAGTAATTTTGATAATAAGCTGTAGGAGATTGCCAATAACCAAGGTATTGAGAATCAAAGGATGAATAAGAAGGTGTATGAGAGAAATTTGATTGTTGTGTGGTTACATTTGCAGAAGCTGATGTAAGATCAGATTTAGATTCAGAATTCACACGCATGTTTTGAAAGCATTGAATTCAGGTGGTAAATTGTTGTAAGGAGCTTGAGATTGCGGTGGAAAGAAATTTTTGTGATTAGATCGACCACCATGTTCAAATCTTCCAGTTCTACCACCAAAATCTGATCTACCACCACGAAACCACCTCTATAACCTCCACCAGCTCTATTACCTCTATTGCCATTAAATGAACCTATGAAATTGGAACTTCTATAATTTGAAGATGCATACTGTGGAGGACCAGAGTAATTTTGACAATAAGCTGTAGGAGATTGCCAGTAACCAGGGTATTGAGAATCAAAGGATGAATAAGAAGGTGTAGGAGAGAAATTTGATTGTTGTGTGGTTACATTTGCAGAAGTTGATGTAAGATCAGATTTAGATTCAGAATTCACACGCATGTTTTGAAAGCATTGAATTCAGGTGGTAATCCTTGTAGGATATGGAATACAAGATCCTCATCAGAAATTGCTCTACCAATTTTTGCTAGCTGATATGATAAAGATCTAGTCTTATTGAAGTAAACAATCATTGCTTCACTGCTTTTCTTGAGATTCACCAAATCCGATTTAAGTTGCATCAACCTTGATTTAGTAGAAGCATTGAAATTATGTTATAATCTAGTCCAAATCTCATGAGAGAAAGTACAATCAATTACCTGTGATTGAGTTTCTTCGGTGCAGGCACTAAATAACCAGGAAAGAATAGCTTGATCTTAATGTATCCAGTAATTGTAGAACGGATTGAGAATAAATCATTGTCTGGATCAGGATCTGGTATAGTTAAGGCTGCAAGAAGAGCTTCACCAGCAGTAGATGTTTTGCGGAAGAATTTAACCGTACATTGAAACGATCCGTCGACAAATATGAAGAGATTATAACTTCATATTAGGGGTACAATCTGAGATTTCCATAAGGTGTAATTGGTGGATGATAGTTTTGATGGTGGTTTGAATGTAAGAGGGATATGTTTTTCAGTTTCAACCATTGTTGATGTTGTTGTTGATGAAGAAATTATTTGATGTGAAGAAATTTAGGGCTTGATGATACAGGTATCTGATACCATGTCATAGAGAATAATGTTGCTAAACAATCTCTCAGAGAAGATGATATTCCATTTCATTAATTTCTTGATTTGTTTTTCATTACAGACTAAAGAGAGAGAACCAGATATTTAAAGACAAGGTGCTAACACCTGACTAACCGACTCATTACAGCTGTAATTGATAAGCCACCAATCATTAACTAACACCTGTCATTGCACTCAAACCAATAGCTAACTAACACCTGTCTACACACAAGCAAATCACACGCTTTAAGACTGATACTCTAACAAATACATGATACATTTCCAGTTGATCTGTTGGACATACTTCTGGTGCTTCCTAGAGAGATTGATGGCAGAGGTTTTGAAAGATTTTTGTCTTGTTTTTCCTTAGATTTCCTTCCAATTTCGACAACTCATGAAATTAATCAATGTTTCTTAATTTTTTTTTTTTTTACTAATCTATGATAGTGTGATCATTTGCTTAAAAGCATTTATGTGCGAAGAATACCGGAAAGGATAGAAGAAAGAAGAAACATTGATGTACTATGAAGAATGCTGGAGAGGAGAAGCAGTAGTGAAGGTTTAATGGGACATCTTCACCGAACATATTAAATAATTTTGACGTTCAAAGACTTCGAACGACTTGGAATGTTTACTATATCTACGGGCACATTCGGGAGAAAAATAAGGACTTTTTTTTTAGTTCATACCGAGGATCCAACAGTATTGGAATGGAAAAATAAGGCGATACAACAGATGGTGATGATTGTGCACTTGATCTTCCTATAAATGTTATGATCCAAGGGTTTAGGTTGCCACGAGGAGTATTTTGGAAGGTAAATACGCTGATCCAAGGGTTAACAGGTTGCCACATTACCAGGCCCGAATAATTATGGATTAAGTGCCTTCTATCTAAGTGGTGGCAGTGTGTGTGCCTTTTCATTTTGAAGTTTTACCTCAACAATTCCAAGAATGATGATGGACGGCCCACTCGGCTCTTGCAGAGTTGCAGCTGATCTTGGATATATACGGTCTAACTTCTAAGGTAGAAATATGTACATCACACACATTTTCCGATGAGATTGATAATTATTATTGCAGGTGATCTTGGATATATACGGTATAACTTCTAAGGTGGAAATATGTACAGTACATCCCACGATGAGGTCGATAATTTTTTTTTTTTTTTTTTCTTTTTTGTAACTTGGAATCGAATAAAAACGGACTAACTTGGGGAGTTAGTAACCCTTACATCCATAATAATAGATCCATCTAATGTTGGGCTATGAAATCCAACCCAAGCATTAGATTTATCTACTTCTAGAGCATGCATAATACAAGATGGAGGTTTATTTTTCCAATTAATACAAGTTGAGAAATTTTTTGCCTCCTTAGCCAGAATATCAACTACATCATTTGCTGTTCTAGGAATATAAAAAAACCCAAAAAGTTGTGACAAAGGTTGAAAATACTTTTTACTTCATCCATGATCGGCTTGTTCTGCCAGTTGATTTGAGACTCTTCTCCATTCAAGTAATCAAAAAGATTCTTGCAATCCCCTTCTACACTAAAATCTGACAAACTTTCCCCCGTCGCCCATTTTGCTGTCTGCAAAAGCCCTAGAGCTTCTGCTTTTTCTGGAGATGAAACTGTGACGGGTCCTGCTCTGCCTTGCTCGAAGTTCCCTGCAGCATTCCCGAAGATTAAAGAAAAACCTGCTGGTGTATACATAGAGGTCCAGGACGCATCTAAATTGAGTTTCCTTTGTGTAACTTTAGGGGTTGTCCATCTAGGTTTGTCTACTGTTCTAGTGATGACATGTTTAGTCGAAAATTTTGCCTTATACCAAAACTCTAAATATCTTTGTATTTCTGGAGCTAATTGATTAGGTATTTGATGTTGTTTTTCGAAAGATCTATTGCATCTATCCTTTCATATATGCCACAATTTGGTCATAATTATTTCTATGGGTATAATAGTGTTTTCTTTCCTTATCCAGTCTTTGCAGACATCTAGAAAAGAAGTAGTTGAAAAGAAATTCAAGTCTACAGGGTATGGTTCTGTTGCCCATACAGACTTGGCATAAGGACAAGTACCTAAATTAGACGTAAATATACAGACCACATCACAGTACCTATTTTTGATCGTGATATTGGTTTATTTAAACATAATGGATCATCATAAACAAAATATCATGTCGCCTTCAAATTTGGCCAAACAAAATAAGATGTTTTAATAAGGGAAATGAAATAAAATACTACTATTAATACTTTCTCTGTTTTTAAAAAAGAGATACATTAAAACCTCTATATAAGAATATTTTATAAAGGAATAAACTTCATATATGAATCAGAAAATTTTGGTCCCAACTTAACTTAATCAATGTAAAATTCACCTCTATATAAGAATAACCTCTCTATAAGAATAATTTTACACGGTCCCAATAATATTCTGGAACAGAGTTTCTACTGTATTCTCATTCTCTATATAAAAATAGAGTTTTTTCGAGCGACGTGGTTAATCGGAGCTTCTGGTTGATTCTGGCCCCACCATTCTTAATTTCAGCCAATAGAATTTCAAGAGAATATTTTGGCCCCACGTAATATTATTTAACCAATCACATTTTTAAAAAATAATTACCTAAAATTAATAAATCTTATTAATCTAGAAAACATAACAAAACAAATATAAACAACTTCAACATACCAAAAAAAAAAAAAAACGATTTCATCATGATAAAATTAAATAAAACGTGCATCATGATATCATCATAAAATTAGATCAATCATATGAATTAAAAAAAATAAAATTAATGTCCAGTGTCCATTTACAGTTTTTGTAATAAAATCCGTCTAATTACAACTCCAAACTACGGGTAAAAGAAAATGCTTGCAATTACACTTTCAGCTGGTATTAAAAGAAAATACAAAATTTATATTGACATTAAAAGAAAATACCTGATTACATGAATCGAGAAATCCCCTTTCGAGGGTTTACTGAAGGGTTTGTTAATCCTGTACAAATACAAATAATACAACATCATTAGGAGGAGTAATCTGGAGTACCCATATACAAAATTATTAGTAGAAAGTAATGATTAAAAAAAAATTATGCAAAATTTGGAGAAGAAAGATAAAATTTACAGAAAAGTGCAATAAACTAGGATTAGTTTCTTTTTATTTTTAATTATCATTCCATATTTTACTATATTTTTCTATTTCTACTTGCTCATTTTATTTTATTTTGGACAAAAATATCATAATTAAAGACTTAATATCGTGATCCTCCAAAAAATAATGTATTCAAAGTAAGTATAGATGTTTGGTATAATTAAAAATCTTATAAAATTGGAAAACAAATCTTTAAATGGGAGATTTCTCTAAAATAGGAGATAATAACGAATTAGTAAAAATGAAAACTCCGATAAGTAAATACTAGCCAAAAATAATAATTCTTGATATTCTTAGATCCTTGAGTAATATTATACTAATTAGGATGATTTTTTTTCCTAAACCGAGACATTTTTTTTGGAAATTCTGGGCTTGGATGCTCTTATATATACATATAAAGCACAACAAAGACAAAACGTCACCATTTTCGTGCTGTTTTTATTTTTTTCTGTTTGTTTGTGATTTGCTAGGGTTTTGCTTTTTTATTTCTCAGTTTTTCAGTTGATAAAAATTGTGATTTTTGATTTGCAGAACTCTCACTATGTTGACGATGGATCAACGCATGCGATGATGTTGTTTAATATTCTGTTTTGTGGTATTTGTGGCTGGAAAAACTCAAGATAGCCTTCTCCTTCAAAAACAGCTCATGTGTTTTTTGTTCCAACAAACCGATGATGCAGACACCCAACATATGGATCTGGTGATTTTTTGTTTTTTTGTTTATTTTTTATTGTCTCTGCAATATTCCATTATCAGTACTAAACTCAAGAGAAAAAAAATAAAAGTCCCCTGATCAACTCCTAGATCCCTGGAAACCATCATTTAACCTGGTCCAGTTTCTTCTTCTTACCTCCTACGACGATCAGCGGTGAGGACAATATAATCAAAGATCAGCAGAAGAAGTATTTATAAGAGAATAAGACATGGAATAATTCTAGATTTTGTCGTTGGTATGCCTCTTTCTCTACCCATTTTAACTTTCTTATCAATAGGAAATCTTTTTTTTTTTTTTTTTTTTTTTTTTTTGTTCAAGGTGAGATTTGTTTGTTTTGTTGTCGTAGATGTTGAAGATTGTTTACGCAGTGCGATGTTTACGGTAGTGCGATGTTTTGTGGTTATACATGATGGATAATTATTCGCGATCTTGGTTAGGGTTTTCTTCCTCTCCCACTCTTAAAATAGTTAAACAATTGATTTTGTGATTTTGTCAAGTGATTTTTTTTCTCTGATTCCACAAGCGTGTATAGGTGTTGATGGCTGCTTTTTATAGATAAATGTAAAATATGAGACAATGTAAATGTGGAGGTCATGAGGATCGATAATCCTTTTTGGAGCTTCGTGGTGATGAGAATTGACTTATGCATGCGAGGTATAGAATAGTGGAAATCATCTTTTTTTTTAGGAAAAATTATAATGAAGTTATTTTTAAAACATGAATCCAATAATACATCAGCGAGAAATAGACCCGTGCGTAGCATGGATGAAAAACAAATGACCATATGTACCGTTTTATCCATCCACTGATGCCAACCCTATGTATTTGCCTCGATACGATATGGTTCTGTTGGATCACTTTGGAGGCGCAACGCCATACTTTGCTAAATGCATTGCAGTTATCCACGTTACGTGAATGATGCAAGAGTTGGTGTAAATCAAGCTACTGACAAGACTAATGGATTAGTGGTGAATGACAAACAAAATAAAAATTACATTCATGACATAAAAAACTTTTGATCAAAAATTAATACTCCATCGTGCTCTACGCATGACCTAAGCACACTTTCCCAGTGAGAGCAAAATAAACAAAGTAGTTTGCACATATGAAAAATTATATTCATGTACACTTTTCTTGGAATAACACTACAAGAATGTCAGTGGCCATGCAGGGGATAGATTATTTAAAGTAATTCAGGGAAAAACTCTGGTTAAATTACAGACATGAATTGCACCCAATTCCCCACCCACCCCCTTTTGATATTTTAGAATTAATTTGAACATTCTCCGAGAATCGCGTTTTCTGCGTGGACCATTACTTGGGCTAAGCTTCTAACTGACATACTCAATGGAGGAGGTTTGGCCATCCAAAATATAGTGACAACCATGGGAATAATGATCAGCTTTTCACAAACATCAAAAATGAAATGTACCGATACATTGCATAATAATATGATGTATTTTTACGATGTGTTTTTTCGGGGTTTAATGTGGAAAGTGGATCAAACAGGTTCATGGTCTTGGAAGTCAATAATTATGATACTCTAAACCAATACAAAGAGAAAACAAAAAAATGCTTTGC
Organism: Papaver armeniacum; assembly: GCA_023531295.1. Taxonomy (NCBI): domain Eukaryota; kingdom Viridiplantae; phylum Streptophyta; class Magnoliopsida; order Ranunculales; family Papaveraceae; genus Papaver; species Papaver armeniacum. Next base: position 50,415 of record JAJJWW010018908.1, read on the forward strand.
ATCCAAGACAACAACCGTTCCTTGCATAGACCGAGATAGCATTTTTAAGGCCAGTATACAAAGGATGTGGAAAAATGCTAAGAAAATATTCATTTTCATTGCATTGGGTCCTTTATATTTGGTTTAGCCCTTTTTGTATTTTTTTTCTTTTTCTCGATATTATAGCTTATTGATTTTTTATTTGTAAGAAGAATATCATACCGACGGATTTGTCACCCCTTTTCATAATATTATCAATCATAAGCATCCAATAATTCATAAGCAAGAAACAGACCCGTGCATCGCACGGGTGAGAAACTAGTTTTTTCAATTTGACCTATTTTTAGGCTAAATTAAAACAAAATGAAAGTATCTTCTTTCCAAAAAGTAGATAGAGTATTATTTTTTAGGATATGTTAAAAACCCAGAAATGAAAATGTACAGTAAAACCTTTATAAAAGAAACCTATTATAGGGGCTCCAAGAAAAGAGTTTTGAGGGCTCCTAAGGATTCAAATATCCTACAATGAAGATAAGGGGACCTAATTCATAAGAAAAATACTAAAATACCCTTAACCTATTAAATATTGAAACCTAAAACTAATTTGTTTCCATTCCTCTCCTTTTAACTCTTCCATTTTCTTCTTCCCCATCACCTCCATCGCCTATTTCTTCGATTAATCATCAATTCTCAAAATAATTCATTATCGCAATGACTTTAATAAGGTAAAAATCAAAAAAGCCATCTTATTTCATTAGTTTTTATGCATGGATAGGTCGGAAGCGATAGAATTAGGTTTTGAAAAAACAGTTTCAGAACTGTCTACGGTTGGGAAACCAAACCGTAGACAGTGCGTACGGTTGGGAAAGTCATCTACGGTGTGGAGTTAAGAACTCCAAACCGTATATTCTTGGTTCAAAAATCCTACGGTTTGAAAAAATCATACTTCCATACCGTAACTTATACGTACGGTTGGGAAGTATGAATTTTCCCAACCGTAGGTTAGCTTATAGTTCGAATTTGGGGGTTTTCCAAAGCAAAAATAAATGATGGGTTTTCTTAGTTTTTTGTTTTAGTGATCGTCTTCTTTATCGTGACGGAGAATAAGAAGAGAGAAAGAAGAATAATAGGATATTTTTATGATCCTCATCTTCATCATGATTTATGAATGAAAAGAGAAGGAGAAGATAATAAATTTAGTTTTTTTGTATATGATCATCATCTTCATCATAATGAAATTATAATCATCATCTTCATCATGATTTATGAAAGAAAAGAGAAAGAGAAGGAGAAGGTAATAAATTTAAATTTATCATTCATGGAGGGTAATTTAGCCACTACAAAAATTAGTTGGATATGGGATTTTGTTATTACTATTTCATAACCCGATTTTATCATCTTGTGAGCCCTCAAAACCCAATGTTTAGAGCCCCTATAACAGGTTTCTTATAAAATAACAGATTTGGGATCACCTTAATCTTATTATTTAAAGAATTGTCACATAATCAATAATTTAACAATTTATTATTTCATAAATATATTAATATTAGTAATTTAAAAGATAAATTCAAATTTTGTGAATTTGAACAATTATTTTGATTACGAAGTTCCTAGGATGTACATTGACCCATTTAAGAAGTTTCTAGAAAATTAATGAACCATTGAAAATTGTACAAACATTATTATACGACGTCTTGGAAAGGGATCAATAGTTACTGCACGTAGAAGTTTTAGACCCAAAAATGCAGTACAGTGTGTGGGCCGGGGATGTTGCGGATGCGGAGTTGTTTGAGAAAAAGCTTTTTCTGCAGCATATCGCAGCTTGGCCAAACGTAATTTCCTAACCTAGGTAGACATTTGGAGGACTATGAACCAAGCTATAGCCTATATGGTGCTAACTAGGAGCAGGGGCGGAGCCAGGTTTTGAGAATTGGGTGGGCAAGCTATGAATTAGTGGACATTTAAGGGGTACAAAATGGGTAAAAATAACTAAATTGGGCTAAAAGACGAAAAATTGGGCTTGGAAACTAGATGGGTTGGGTGGGCAAGTGCACACCCACCCTTCCATGTGGCTCCGCCCCTGACTAGGAGGTGCATGTGACCCAAGACCACGCGGAAAATTGACAGTGTAGTATGTAGAAGGTGCTAGTAAGATTCTAATATTCTGCAGAATTTTTTTTTTGTTTTTGAAACATATGGGATTCTAGCATTCTGCAGATGGCTGTGAGCAAAGTATATGAGACCTTTTGACACAACGTTCCATTTTTAAAATAAAATTCAAAAATAAAATAACCTTATATTTTTAGGGGCGACTCGAAAGTATTTAGGGGCGAATGATAAGACAAGGGTCACCCAAACCCAAAATGAAGCTATCCCTAATGGCAAATTTTCCCTTCATAATCGGTAATACAATCGGTAGTTTAAATATAATTTAGAGAAATAGAAATTATGGTTAGTGTTAGGTCCATTTTTTGAGTTTTTGAGTAGAAGAAGAAGAAAAAGAAAAAGAAAAATCGGGAGAAAACCATTTTTTTAAACCAATAACAAACATGGATGGGTATGAAGAAGAAGGTGAGAAACATCATGAAGAACATAATGTTTAAGATTCGATTACGTTTAGAGATGACGATTTGGGGTATTTGTTGAATGATCCAAATTTTTATGGAGGAGAAGAAGCCCTAGAAGAAAATGAAGAATCACATGAGATCGAAGTTAATAATGGATCAAACATACGGGTATTGTGTTAAGAAACTAAAATATCCATTTTGTGTGCGTTTGTAAACAAAAAAATTGATTTTTGCATGCATTAAATGATACAGGAGTATCGTAGCAGAAGTTGAGCCGTATTAAGGCTAGAAGAGTGACGTGAAGATTATCTTCACAGAGCTGTATCAACGGCTATATAGTTAGATGTGCAGATCATATGCACAGAACTTAAGTGGTGTGAAGATTATATTCACACAAGCAAATAACAGAAGCAGAGGGACAACTAAGGCTGCCAGATGAGGTTCATCATTAGCCTAGGTTTAATTGAGCCATATTACGTCTAGAGAGTATCCAGAAGGTACTAGAAGAGGTGGAATTTTGATAACTGAGCCTAGAAGTTTGAGGTTTCCTACTTTAGATATGATTCCTAGTTTAGATGAGTTTTAAAACTCATAGCTTAATTTTATTTTTTAGCAAGTTTACATTCCTACAAAAGGAGGAGATTTGTAGGCCAGAAAGTCAGGGAAAAACGAGAGAGAATGCAGCCATAGTTTTGGTTTGTAATAGAGTTTTTCTTTCAAAGCAATAGAAGAAGAAGAAGTTAGAAGAATCAATCGTGTTGTTTCTTTGTATTCTGTTATCTTTCTTTGTGTTCTTCCTAACTTCCTATTAAGCATCACTGACTCTAGGTACCCTTGATCGATTATGTATCAAGTGGTATCAGAGCCACGTTCTGACTTCTAGGGTTAAATGTGGTGCATGGACTCAACACGAATTCAGTGTACGCGATCAGGGGAAGATACTGTTGTTCTATCAAACACAAGCAAACCTAGAGGAAGTATTAGAACCAAGATGGGAAGTGAAGAAGACAAGAGGAAACTGACAAACGAGGACAAGTTTGCTAAATTTGAACTTAAGATACAAGATTTAGCAGATACCTTAGCTGCATTCATGAAAGCAGGTGTTGTTAAACTAAAACCAAAGCGTAGAAAAGAAAGAACGAAGAAAAAAGGAAGATGATAAATTCGTCCGTGAAGAGATGAAGTATGTTAAAGAGCCGAAACACCATGACTTTGCGAGTGAATCCAAAGTCATTATCGATTGGGCCTTACCACCAGTCCTTGACGGCGGTCCAGAAGAAGTTGAAGACCGAGTTGTTTTTACATCTGATGCTATTGATACCCTTATCAGGGAAGAGAATAAAGTCGTAAATTCTTATAAAGAAGAGTTTGGTATTGAAGAAATATGTAGAGAACTTTGCGATAGTTTTTCAGAAGTTGAAGAGGAAGTTTTGCTTACAGCAGGTCCTGTTGATACTCTTATCAGCGAAGAGACAAGCATTAGTTTATTTTACAAATTTCGACATAGTAAAGATGATGTTTTCAACAAGTATGACAGAGAATTCTCAGTAATTCAAGTTTTACATGGAGTCCAAAGAATGGTTTTGGTTTTTGACCGTGGCAAGCCAAAACATACATCATATGATGGTAAGCTGGAGGATTTTCTAATTGAGCCTTTTATCCAGCCTTGTGTCGCTTTGAGTGAACTTGCGTTAAAATATCCGAATATTTGCATAGAAGGTCGCCAACTTGTACTTACTGAGATATTAAGTGTTCTAGCAGACAACAGTGGTGTTAGTAAGAATTTTTCAAGCTTTGATGGAAGTTATGTAGTGCAGATCTGTATGTCAACAACTGTTGTGGATATTCAAGAATGGAGTTCTAGAGATGCTTATGCCGAGCATCACCTACATAAAGGTCAAAAGGTGGAAGGAAAAGAATTTTCTTTCCAAAGTTCTTATACCCAGTTGTTGATGGTGGTTTTTAGACAAAGGGTAAAATCGTAAAACCCCGAATAACCTAATGTCACCAGTGACACATTTATTAGAACATTCAATGCATGTAATCAGTAATTAATAGGGGGTATTTTTTCAAATTAGGGTTACAACGAACAAAACCCTAATTCACCTCCGTGCCAATGGCAAATCATTCCATCCACACCTAGCCCAAGCTAGCCGCGCCATGCCAAACGCACTTTGCCTTGGACCTAGCTATGCGAGTCACACCAAACGCGCCAAAGCATGCCAACCATGCTAGCCGCACCTCCGTGCCAATGGCAAATCATGCCAGCCACACCTATCCCAAGCTAGCCGCGCCATGCCAAACGCACTCTGCCTTGGGCCTAACTATGCTAGTCACACCAAACGCGCCAAAGCATGCCAACCATGCTAGCCGCACCTCCGTGCCAATGGAAAATCATGCCAGCCACACCTAGCCCAAGCTAGCCGCGCCATGCCAAACGCACTCTGCCTTGGCCCTATCTATGCTAGTCACACCAAACGCACCAAAGCATGCCAACCATGCTAGCCGCACCTCCGTGCCAATGGCAAATCATGCCAGCCACACCTAGCCCAAGCTAGCCGTGCCATTCCAAACGCACTCTGCCTTGGCCCTAGCTATGCCCGACCCACACCAAACGCGCCAAAGCACGCCAACCATGCTAGCCGCACCTCCGTGCCAATGGAAAATCATGTCAGCCACACTTAGACCAAGCTAGCCGCGCCATGCAAAACGCACTCTGCCTTGGCCTTAGCTATGCTAGTCACACCAAACGCGCCAAAGCATGCCAACCATGCTAGCCGCACCTCCGTGCCAATGGAAAATCATGCCAGCCACACCTAGCCCAAGCTAGTCGCGCCATGCCAAACGCACTCTGCCTTGGCCCTAGCTATGCTAGTCACACCAAACACGCCAAAGCATGCCAACCATGCTGGCCGCGCCTCCGTGCCAATGGCAAATCATGCCACCACACCTAACCCAAGCTAGCCGCGCCATGCCGAACGCACTCTGCCTTGTCCCTAGCTACTTTGGTCGCACCACTCAAGCCAAACACCCTTACCTTGGCCCTAGCCGCGCCAAGCCAAACACCCTTACCTTGGCCTTAGCGCGCCATGCCAAAGTAGCGCCCACGCCTAGGCTTGCAAACCGTGCAACCTAGGTCAAATTGGCCACGCATGCCATTGTCACATGCCAACACGCATTTGGTAGCTTTTCTTACCGCGGTCCTAATGACCGAGCATGCCCCTACATGGCTTTTCGAGCATGCCATTGGCACATTCCATTGACACATGCCAACATTTGGTAGATTTTCTTACCAAGTTGTGTTCCTAATGGTAGGAGCATGCCATTGGCACATGCCGACACGCATCATTGGTAGCTTTTCTTACCGTGGCCTAATGTCGAGCATGCCATTGGCACATGCCAACACGCTCATTGGTAGCTTTTCTTACCAAGACGTGGCCCTAATGGCCGAGCATGCCATTGGCACATGCCGACACGCATCATTGGTAGATTTTATTACGGTAGTGGCCCTAATGGTAGAGCATGCCATTGGCACATGCCAAAACGCTCATTTGGTAGCTTTTCTTACCAAGCGTGGCCCTAATGGCAGAGCATGCCATTGGCACATCCGACATGCATCATTTGGTAGCTTTTCTTACAGGTAGTAGCCCTAATGGCCGAGCATGACATTGGCACATGCCAACACGCATCGCTGGTAGCTTTTCTTACCAGGACGTGGCCCTAATGGCCGAGCATGCCAACATGCATGTTTGGTAGATTTTCTTACCGGGACGTGGCCCTAATGGCCATGCGTGCCATTGGCACATGCCAAACTGACGTTGGTAGCCTAACTTGCAAGCCGTGCAACCTAGGCCAACTTGGACGTACGTGCCATTGACACATGCCAAAACCCATATTTGGTAGCCTAACTTGCAAACCCTGCAACCTACCACCAAGGCATTCCGCACACGCCATTGGCACATGCCACACACGCCACTAGCATCTCTGGCATTGCCACTTACACTCAATGTACAACCTACCACCAAGGAATTCTGCACATGCCATTGGCACATGCCACACACGCCACTAGCAGCTCTGGCATTGCCACTTGCACTCAAGGTGCAACCCGCAACAAAGGCATTCCGCACATGCCATTGGCACATGCCACACGCGCCACTAGCGGCGCCACTTGCACTCAAGGTGCAACCAACACTCGAGACATCAACACAAACTGGGGGATTCTTTCCAGGGTCTTGGTTTGGCGGTCACAGCATGCAGCGTACACTACGCTCACATTAAAAAAGCGTGAATATGAATAAAGCGGTCAAATAAATGAGGAAATAATGGTGAAAACGTTTTCACCCATAAAAACCATGCGGTTACCACCTCCTCCCATTACTTCACCCTTTACTCTCTTCCTTCATGACGCCAGGGTACGTTTCAATCTCGACTTGTATAAATAGGTCTTACCTATTTCCACCAGACAACAAGTCTCGGTCAGGAGAAAAACACAACACTCTCATAAAAGGCAACTTTGCAAGCTCTTCAAAAAAGCTTTCATATCTTGCAAGCTTCCGAAGCTTTCACTTTCTGATACAAGTCGAGACACTACTCTCCCAGAATTATTCTGGTCTCAACACCTTTCTTTGCTTCCATCCCCAAATCAACCCTTCTCCTCCACTTTGTGACCGAAGCAAGTCTGGAACGGCCATTTCTTGGTTTAGGCCGGACTTGTACAGATTGATCTCTCGAATATATAAAGTGCTCACGTGCAGCAAATTTGTTTAGGGTTTAAACCAGTTTCTCACTCACCTACCGAATTTACCGAAATCGGCGGAAACGATTTTTACCCATAAATAATTGGCGACCACGGCGGGAGGATTGATCTATCGGCTACAATGTCAGACTGTCGATCTCGTTCTTCGACCCAGATGTCAAGATGGTAGGGGAAGGCGACTTAATCCGACTCAACTACCAGATAACCCGGTTACCAGTCGTAAAGACTACACAAGAAAGCGGGGACTCGTGAAGATGCTACCCGGCGATTGGGGACTTCTTTGCAGCGCTACCAAACAAAGCCGCCTTTTACATGGAGAGGGGAGTGTTCGCGAAAAAAAAAAACCTATGAAGTGAGTAAATTTACACTGGGAAAGATATATGACCTGTTTTTAGGTTCTTAGTAAAACCGTCATACTATTGCGTCTTGTGCTGATTGCTAGCACACACTTTCATAAAAGCAATATTCCTTTCACAAAACATAATCGAGTTATATTATCAAAACCATTCATCCCGAAATAATCTAATATCCTCAAAAGCTACCCATTTGTCTATCAAAACCCGGTCGAACTTTGAACCGGACATCCAGTATGTTTTTCAAAAAAAAAAAAAAAAAAAGAACCTAAATGAAAGTTTAACAGAGAAACATTCAAGGAAAATCATCCAACAGAGGTTTGGTCTTCTTGGAGAAAGTCAACTTTGCATCTTCAAGAGCCGCTCTCTACATAGTCAACATCTTGGAAAGCTTTTCGAGTTCTACCTCCTGTTGAGCAATCTCCTCTGCGAGAAAGGCTTTCGGCTTGCTGCATCTTTCGACTCACGGATCTCGGCCAAGGCCTTCGACAAACCACGAAGCGTTGAACTCCTTTTCTACACACACGTCGCGATGGTGCTCCCGATCGGCAATAACGTCTTCGAAACGGTGTGGCCGGTCACCTCACGCATGTCCTCGATGGAAGATAAAGCCTCTTCCACACGCTTAACCAGCGCAAATCGACTAGTGATCTTCTTGGTTGTGGAAATATGTCCATACTTCTCCCAGATTCTGGTGTACAACGCCTCATACTTATCCAGCACGCTGAAACCGCCAACCAACACATGACCTGGATAAGGAACCAAGTACGGGGATCGAAAATGGCGCCTGCAACTGGCCTCACGACTCGCAAAGGGTCTTTTCCCATGTCTACGGCAGCAACCATCAGGGAATCATCCACCGTTTGAACCACATCTGTGCCCAGCGATTAGCTAACTCCCATCTCCAAGTCACCGGCGGTGGTCTCCAAAGGCAAGTTTTCGTATGGCTCCGCCCCAGAATCGTCTTAGAACCGGGATTCCTCCTGCGAACTTGAGTTAGACATTTTTCAAAAAAAAAAAATGGGAGAAGAAAGAAAAAAGAAGCTCGAAACTCACCGAACCACTTCACGAAAAAGAACCGGTCTGTCGGAAGAATCACTCGCACTTGTCGAACTTTCTTCTTTCTACGGATCATCACCGTTATGAGAAGGCTCGGTGCCGCGAGAATTATTCGAAGAAATTGCCATCTCGGCAACGTGCAAGGAGCAGCGAAAGCATTAACACTACAGAAGCCCGGGAAGAAACAAGACAAATATTTTCGTGAGAAATTCACGTGTTTTGAGACAAACCAACAAGGAGGCGACACATACTGGTTATTGGAAGAAGCGAAAGACACGAGAGCTGCGGGAGGATCTTTTGAAACCGCCAGAGAACCCGCCAAACACGATTCTTCGTTCTCTGTTCCTTTGCTGAGGACTTTCCAGGAGTTCTTAGGGTAACCCTCGCTTGAGGTCTCTCAACATTGGATACTTCTTCAAAGCTGGCTGGGAAGGTTTACAACGAACATTCTCCACCACGTTATTTACAAAATCTTGGATCATAATGAACTCATCATACCAGAACTCATTATAGCCAAAAGTTGTCGAAGTCACTCTTCCCGTTTGAAATAAGGGAAGGAGGATACCCGGCTCAAGGGCACTGGCATTGAGGGCGGCATGCAATGAATCCTTAGGAACCACCAATTTGGTAAGCAAGAGGCACCCCTTGATCGAAACCCATGTGACGAGCAACACGGTCAATATTGTAGCGGCTATTGAGAATGACCCCATGAAGAAAGACGTCATATAACCAGGACATGCGGCTTTGAATAAACAAGTTTTCACCAACACTCAAGTTGCCGTCGGGAAGAAAAAGACATGATCGGAGCGAGAAACAAAGGTGTCAATTTGAGTCACCGACCTATGGACCGAGCTCCCATGGGAGAAAACGATTTCATGCGACTTATCGAGAAGACTAACCAAGCTCATGCCAACTCTTGGACGCTTGTTCACCCATCGAAGAATTCGGGAGCCGCCCCAACTCGCGGGAATCGAAGGCAACGGTTTCAGAGCGTACTTCTCAAAGTGCTCCCATAACCAGGCTTGCAGAAAAGCAACGTGCACATATGAATCAACTTTCATGAAACCATTCGAAACTCGCATGTTCGCAACTAGGTGATCCAGATGCACATACAGGGAACCAAGGAATAGCTTGCCAATGGGAAGAACTTCACCTTTTGCCAACTTCACAAAGCAATCACTAGCAACTCTGGTCTTATTTCCTTCTTGCCGGAACAGTCATCAAAAATGTCTCTAGATAACCGAGAGAGCCAAAAATCTTGCAACATGAAGATCGGCTTTGCTTTTGTTTAGGTTCCATCTCATCCAGGAAACCATTGAGATATCCACCATTTGTAAAAGCACCTTTCATCCTCTTTCCGGACGGAATCCTTCGACTTCGCGGTGGAGTCTTTTCGAGCGAAATCTCCCAACTTAGCGGCAAGGTCACCCGCATCTTCTCCTCACCTTCAGACAACTAGATATTAAGATTCCCGGTTAACCGAAGATTCAGCAAGAGAGCCTCACTCTCCAAGGAGATAGTTATTTCACCCCATCTACATATGATCGTATGGGTGTCCGAACACCATCTGGAGATGAAATCAACCAAGCCCGAGATATCCTTCCTAATCGGAGATTTCTTGAAGCTCGACGGCATCAATAATGCGCTCGAGTCAAGTTGGTATTTATGTGCTCCTTACTCACCATGAACTCAACCCATCTATCAAAAGAACGTAATGGGCTTTGACACATCCTGAAATCAATGTTGGAAGAAGAATATACCCCTTTATGAAGACGGAACCGTATGGTGTTCTCTGGGCAAACTGAACGTGTTTTCTTTTCATCTTCACCATAGGTTAACAAAATTGGCACGAAACCTGGGTGATTCTTCCGAGCGGGCGAGGGTTTGGCAAAGAATTCATCATCCGTGTTTGGTTTGGAACTATGAGCATCCTTGAGCGAAATTTTGTTCGAGTAACATCTTGTCGGATTTCTTCATAACAATTTGGTAACAAGATATCTGCACAAAACAAACGGAGAAAGACGAAATTATCTCCCTGACACATAACCGCACCCAACAAAAGGAAAACCTAAAAAAAAAAAAAGGGGGTGTATTCTCTACGGGTTCAAAACTGCACGTGCAGTATTTTCTTCAGTCCGAAATTCATATATGCAATATTTCCTATGGGTTCGAAGTCATATGAAGCATATATACGATATTCTTCTTCGGGATTCATATACGGTATTCTCTACGGGTTCAAAGCGCACACATGATATTTTCTTCAGGGTTCAAAATTATATACGCAGGATTTTATACGGGCTCAAGTGCATCTCAGTATCCTTCTTCGGGTTCAAAATTATATACGCTGGTATTTTATACGGAGCTCAAGTGCGTCTGCGGTATCCTTCTTCGGGTTCAAAACTATATACGCTGTATTTTCTACGGGCTCGAATGCGTCCATGGTATCCTTCTTCGGGTTCAAAATTATATATGGAGCATTTTTCTACGGGTTCGAATCATATATGCAGTATTTCCCTTGGATGCATATACACAATATTTTCTACAAGAAGCACGCCAAGAAATCATATGCGCAATATCATCGCAAGGATTATAAAAGAAAAACGCCTACTCTTAGGGTTTGCACCTACATGAAAAAGGAAACAAGAGAAGTCTTGGAAGACATACACAGGAAATAGGTTTTCTTTGGGACTACGCTAGTATGAAAAGATGAAAGAACAAAGTGCAAAATGAGAGAAAGGGATTTTATATATATGGGCGTGAAGATTCTGAAATAAGGAAGGATTTCCCTTTACCAAAAATCGTGCGGGCCCACAAGGGCGCCCAACTTCCCAACGTCTCCCAAGTTGCACCGGTCCCACCAGTTGCGCCAACTCCATAGTACCTCCCAAGCCACACCGGTCTCACCAATTGCGCCAACTTCCCAATGACCGCCCAAGTCGCGCCAGCTAGCACACTCAGCTTCCCCACCTTGCGCCGGTCCCACCAACTAGCACGCTCAGTTTCCCAACTCGCACCAACTTCTCAATGTCGGCTTCCTGTCTCTCAATGATGTGGACTCCCCAATCGTGCCAACCTCCCGATTTGTGCAAAACTGCCAGAGGCAAGGATTCCAAATCCTATTTATAAAAAGGTCAGACAAGCTTCCTCAATTTTCTTTACGATTTACTGCTGATAGTTTGTCACCATCTTATGCTTACCTCGCAACAAAGCTCCTTTTCCGAGCTAAGCAGGGGACTTAATGTTGATGGTGGTTTTTAGACAAAGGGTAAAATCGTAAAACCCCGAAAACCTAATGTCACCAGTGACACATTTATTAGAACATTCAATGCATGTAGTCGGTAATTAATAGGGGTATTTTTTCAAATTAGGGTTACAACGAACAAAACCCTAATTCACCTCGTGCCAATGGCAAATCATGCCAGCCACACCTAGCCCAAGCTAGCCGCGCCATGCCAAACGCACTCTGCCTTGGCCCTAGCTATGCTAGTCACACCAAACGCGCCAAAGCATGCCAACCATTCTAGCCGTACCTCCGTGCCAATGGCAAATCATGCCGACCACACCTAGCCCAAGCTAGCCAGCGCCATGCCAAACACACTCTGCCTTGGCCCTAGCTATGCTAGTCACACCAAACGCGCCAAAGCATGCCAACCATGCTAGCCGCACCTCCGTGCCAATGGAAAATCATGCTAGCCACACCTAGCCCAAGCTATCCGTGCCATGCCAAACACACTCTGCCTTGGCCCTAGCTATGCTAGCCACACCAAACGCGCCAAAGCATGCCAACCATGCTAGCCGCAACCTCAGTGCCAATGGCAAATCATGCCAGCCACACCTAGCCCAAGCTAGCCGCGCCATGCCAAACGCACTCTGCCTTGGCCCTATCTATGCTAGTCACACCAAACGCGCCAAAGCATGCCAACCATGCTAGCCGCACCTCCGTGCCAATGGCAAATCATGCCAACCACACCTAGCCCAAGCTAGCCGCGCCATGCCAAACGCACTCTGCCTTGGCCCTAGCTATGCTAGTCACACCAAACGCACCAAAGCATGCCAAACATGCTGGTTGCGCCTCCGTGCCAATGGAAAATCATGCCATCCACACCTAACCCAAGCTAGCCGAGCCATGCCGAACGCACTCTACTTGGCCCTAGCTACGCTGGTCGCACCACGCCAAGCCAAACACCCTTACCTTGGCCCTAGCCGCGCCAAGCCAAACACCCTTACCTTGGCCCTAACCGCGCCATGCCAAAGTAGTGCCCGCGCCTAGGCTTGCAAACAGGTGCAACCTAGGCCAAATTGGCCACACATGCCATTGGCACATGCCAACACGCATCATTTGGTAGCTTTTCTTACCAGGTAGCGGCCCTAATGGCCGAGCATGCCATTGGCACATGCCAACACGCACGCTTTGGTAGCTTTTCTTACCAGGCCGTGGCCCTAATGCCCGAGCATGCCATTGGCACATGCCAACACGCTCGCTGGTAGCTTTTCTTACCAAGTTGTGGCCCTAATGGCCGAGCATGCCATTGGCACATGCCGATACGCATCGCTGGTAGCTTTTCTTACCAGGTCGTGGCCCTAATGTTAAGAAAGCATGCCATTGGCACATGCCAACACGCTCATTGGTAGCTTTTCTTACCAGTAGTGGCCCACAATGGCCGAGCATGCCATTGGTACATCTTGACACGCATCATTGTGACTTTTCTTACCAGTGTCGTGGCCCTAATGGCCGAGCATTCCATTGGCACATGCCAACACGCTCGTTGGTAGATTTTCTTACCAAGTCGTGGCCCTAATGGCCGAGCATGCCATTGGCACATCTTGACACGCATCATTGGTAACTTTTCTTACTAAGTAGTAGCCCTAATGGCCGAGCATGCCATTGGCACATACCAACACGCATCATTTGGTAGCTTTTCTTACCAGGACGTGGCCCTAATGGCCGAGCATGCCATTGGCACATGCCAACATGCATCGGTGGTAGCTTTTCTTACCAGGATGTGGCCCTAATGGCCATGCGTGCCATTGGCACATGCCAAAAACGCACGCTGGTAGCCTAACTTGCAAGCCGTGCAACCTAGGCCAACTTGGCCGTACGTGCCATTGACACATGCCAAAACCCACGCTGGTAGCCTAACTTGCAAACCGTGCAACTTACCTCCAAGGCATTAAAAGCACACGCCATTGGCACATGCCACACACGCCACTAGCGACTACGGCATTGCCACTTACACTCAACGTACAACCTACCACCAAGGTATTCCGCACATGCCATTGGCACATGCCACACACGCCACTAGCGACTACGGCATTGCCACTTGCACTCAAGGTGCAACCCGCAACAAAGGCATTCGCACATGCCATTGGCACATGCCACACGCGCCACTAGCGGCGCCACTTGCACTCAAGGTGCAACCAACACTCGAGACATCAACACAAAGCGGGGATTCTTTCCGGGGTCTTGGTTTGGCGGTCACAGCATGCAGCGTACACTACGCTCACATTAAAAAAGCGTGAATATGAATAAAGCGGTCAAATAAATGAGGAAATAATGGTGAAAACGTTTTCACCCATAAAAACCATGCGGTTACCACCTCCTCCCATTACTTCACCCTTTACTCTCTTCCTTCATGAGGCCAGGGTACGTTTGAATCTCGAATTGTATAAATAAGTCTTACCTATTTCCACCAGACAACAAGTCTCGGTCAGGAGAAAAACACAACACTCTCAGAAAAGGCAACTTTGCAAGCTCTTCAAAAAGCTTTCATCTCTTGCAAGCTTAGAAGCTTTCACTTTACGATACAAGTCGAGACACTACTCTCCCGTAAGTATTCTGGTCTCAACACCTTTCTTTGCTTCCCTCCCCAAATCAACCCTTCTCCTTCACTTTGTGACCGAAGCAAGTCGGAACGACCATTTCTTAGTTTAGGCCGGACTTGTACAGATTGATCTCTCGAATCTATAAAGTGCTCACGTGCAACACATTTGTTTAGGGTTTAAACCAGTTTCTCACTCACCTACCGAATTTACCGAAATCGGCGGAAACGATTTTTACCCATAAACACCAGTATAGAAAAATTGATCAGTATGCTTGGCTACATTATTATTTAAAATTTGTGTTTCTTAACGATCATTTGCAATATGGTAGGTGCAAAATTCCACCTTCCTTGCGTTGCCAAAAATACAATCCAGGTTCGAGTTTTAACATGTATGGAGTTGCACTAATAATAGATCAAGGGTGCCGTTTTGATTGGCAGCCTACACTTGCTAGAATTTTGAAAATAAATGCAGCTCATACGTTATCCCTGGCCAAGGTTTGGGTCCTTAGTAGTGTTACTACAGATGGTGTTTTTATGTTGTCGAAGTATGGAAGCAATTATTATGAGAGAGGAAAAGATATTTCAAAGATAACAAAGAAACTATTTCGGCTTCTTGCAAAAAGAGTCACCAAATATTTACTGTTGGACGAGACCGTGCTTCTAGATTGGAAGCTACATTTGAATCAGAAAATTAAGTGAAATGATGCTTGTGTTCTTGTTGTTCGTACTCGGAGTAAGGGTATGTACTCAGACCTTAATAATTTATCTATTAAAGGTCAGATGAAATATGTTTATGTATAGGGTGTTTCCCTGCTTTTGGGTGTTGGGGTTCCACTTTATTTTAATAACATAAGAAAGAAAACTAGTAATGGACCAGTTAAAACGGACGGGAGATGCTTCAATGAAAGCTTGTTTTTTGGGACAATACTGGATAACAAAATTGATGCTAGACGTTACATCGAAATTAGAAGAATTGGTTGGTGGATTCTATTCCAATTTTTGGGAGATACATGTGTTGTGCTCATGGTGGTCATTGGCATGGTATACATTACCACCGCTAATAACGTGAGTTTTGTGTTCGATCGTGGAAAAACAGAACAGGCTGGTTTCTTAAACATTCCAACTAATCGAACACGGTCAGGTATTATATATAGTTTGCATCCACAAATGGTTGATTTTTTGTCGTTTCCTTGGGATACAGATATTAGTAATGACAGAGAGGTTTATACTGATCATATAAGGAGTTTGCGTCAACAAGTACGAGCTACCAATAGTAAGATTAATGGGACTTACACAAGAGCAGGAAGTATTATTCGGTGGCATGAAGATTTACAAGAAAAAAATTCATTGTTTGTCTGTCGTGGTTTGATATCTAACGTAGACCAGATATTAACAGGTTTCGAATATCAATATAGGGTGATGGAGTTAGTGCTTGTTACTGAAGTCAGCAATGAAACTTTAGGTTTTGTGTTTGATCTTGGTAAAGCAAGGAGGATGTTATACGTTACAATGAAGCTGAACATTATTTCTTGTTTATTGCCTTTTACGATCTCTAAGGCTACAAGTTTCGTTTATGACCGTGGGAAGTCAGCTGGATATTGCGCAAGAGTACTAGAGAATGAGCTCGAGACAACTGAACTAGAAAGTAAGTTTTAATATGCGGAATATAGAGGGTAATGGGTTTTTAACCTAAGTAAAGCACGGTGCTTCAACAAGGAACAGGGGGAGACTGAGTTTTTCTCACCTTCAGTTTAGAGCTTACACAGGAGTTCCAGCTTCCTAAAATGGAGAAGCCATGATACAGGAGTATCGTAGCAGAAGTTGAGCCGTATTAAGGCTAGAAGAGTGACGTGAAGATTATCTTCACAGATCCGTATCAACGGCTAGATAGTTAGATGTGCAGATCATATGCACAAAACTTAAGTGGTGTAACACCCAGGAGTTCCGGACCAGGGTCAAACCCATATGTAGATCCGAACTCGAAGCGTTATGGGTCGGAAAGAGACGGGGAAATTTATTTATTTATTTTTATTTAAATCAAATTAATACATCAAAGTTAATCAATAGGAAAAATATCATTTCTTAGGTTCAAATTTATACTTCACAATATTATACATGAAACATTTGATATCGATTCACATTTCAAACAAATACAAGTAAACAATTCAATCACTAAGCTACTCATTCCTAGCTTCCGCTGCGCAACTCTGATAAATCTGCAAGGATGTCAATTGGGGTGAGATGACAACTCAATAGAATGCATTCCAAATCTCAAAACATGCATAACAATGTCAATGAGTCAAATAACATACAACATGAGCATACGACATAATTTCGAGAAAATCACTTATATAGATACCCACCCAACATGATCACCACACTAGTACATTTGTTTAATCAGGAATTCACAATACAAATATTGTTTCTAACAAATCATCTTAAGATTTCAAAACAAAACTTCACAATATTAATATTATTTCAACAAATCATCCTTCAATCATGAGTTCATAATACCAATAATACTTTCAATAGTTCATCCAATTAGATTTCACAATTGAGTTCATAACACCAATAATGATTTCGATAAATCTACCAATTTAGGTTTTAACAATTGAGTTCATGGTACAAATGTCCTTGGTTCGTTCACCCACCTATCGTTTATCGGCACAGACAGCCTCCATCGATGGTCAGGAACAAAAGTTGCTATGGGGATCATACCCATCTGCTCTCGGGGATCATTACCCGCTTCATTCACGGTACGAAAACCTTGGTTCGTACACCACCTATGGTTTACCGGCATGGACAACCGCTATCGATGGTCGGGAAGTACAAGTTCCCATGGGGATTATTACCCATTTAACTCTCGGGGATCATTACCCGCCGTTAGCATGAAACCATATTCCATCTAATAGAAAACACATGAACTAATTTCCTTTTAAAAATCATTTTTTTTTATACAAAGAAGAAACCATGGCTTACAACATGAATCTCTTTCAAGCATTTATGCAAACAAGTTAACTGCAGCCATATTACATTATATATTCCATGCTAATAACTTTATCTGATCATCTTAAAACTTTACAAGAATATTCATGACATATTCATATATTACATATCCAAAATTCACACCAAACCAACGGTTCAAACAAAAGATATTTGTTTTATATGATCATTTTAAAAACTGGGCAGATAACATCATATTAGAAGAATATTCACAATAAATTCATACTACTCTCAAATCAAGCAATTCCAAAGCAAAATGAAAGATAAGTTGTTTACATACAACTTTGTTAAGACCTCAAATCATTTTAACATCATTAAGACTTCCTAAGAACTTCGAAACCACGGCACAACGAAACTGTCTAGAAATTCAGAAGCTATCACTCAAATTAAAACAAACATTCAACGGTGAATTTACGGTGGATTATTCTTAAATTTTAACTAGTGATACTCAATTATGTTACCTACCAATAATCAAAGGACGATCATCAATCAAATACATTTAATTATACAGATAAATTTTAGAATCCTAATGATATAAGATTAAACAAAATAAAAATCAAAGTATACCAAAGAAACACAAAGAGAAAGGGATTACTAGAAATTTCTTTTCTGTTGGGTTGCGGTTCTTTGGATTTCATCCAAGTCTAGTTCATTTGAATCTCAAATCCTAAAATCATCGTTATCACCATTTATAACGAACACGTCTTGGTTATGTCATATTAGAATCCTCCTCGCAATCACAAAGAGATCGTCGATCGTGGAATTGGTTAGTCTTGTAGGCAGTCAAATATCTCCTCTGATCGTTATAATGATTGTCTTCCTTCGATCACGGCTTGCCTCGAAAGAGCGCTCCCCTTTTGGCTCCAGGTTGAAGTAGGACGTCTCGTGAGAAGGTGTCATTTTCCATAGTTGTAGACGTCATCTTGATGAGGGAGGTCATCGTTCAAGCTTCAATCAATCTTCTTTCTATCTAGCTTTTTTGGTTTTCTTTAACTTCTCTCATTCCCTTTCTTTCTACTTTATTCTAAATCCTATATCAATTAATACTACTAATTACCACAATTATATAAATATTTATTATTTATTTTATTCTTTTTATCATCTTTTCATTTTTCTCAATCTTTATTTCTTCAACAACCTCGTCATCGGAATCAGAATCATCTCCTAGAAAGTCTAGTTCATTGGTGCAAATCCTAAAATCATTGTTTAAGTACGTTACACCATTTATAACAACGGTTATGTCATATTCATCCTCCTCCTTTTGAATAAGCGAGTGATCGTTATAATGATCCGGAGTTGAAATAACATTACCATTATTGCATGGATTTTCCAAAGGTTGCTCATCTTCATCGAGTCTTTCGCTCATCTTCATCAACCTCATAAATATCCCAACGACGTTGAAGTTCCGCTCGTATTACCTTGTTAATTTCTTGAGAGTCTTTTCGATGCTCGACTTCTTCTAACCGATCATATTGCTTTGAAAGTTTTACGATATTAATACGTTTTCCGCCATTATTCACGATGGAATTATCGATTTGTATCTCTTCTTTTGACATAAATGACGAAAGAACATGATAAAGAGGAGTAGGTCTTTCCACACTCTCATCATCCGCACATTACTTAGAAAACAAGCGATCGAAGCATAACTATCCTCCCATCCCTTTGATTGCTCACTTACATACCCTTCATAAGGTTGTTGATATGTATGAGAGTATCCATAAGGCTCCGTAGGGTATGGTTGGTAGTTGTTATATGAATGAGATTGAAATCCAAATTGATTACCACTATAATATGATGATTGGTCTTGTGCTCCGTACATGTTATGTCCGTAAGGAAACATGACGACTCACAAGAACAAAAAAAAAATCTAAAAACAAAAACAAGCTAAACAAATAACAAATCAATTAACAACCAGCTCCTTGACGGCGCCAAAATTTGATGCGTGTCGTAAGTGCAACAAATTAATCAAGATATTTCCCACTAATTAAATAAATAATATAACGGTAGTAAGGATCGTTCCACGAGAGTTTGTGTAATTGATAGGTTATTTAGTTCAGCAAATAAGATAAAACACAAAGGGGATTGTTTTAAAGTGAAATAAAAAAAATAACAAATAAAAGAAAGAGATGATCAAGGAATCCTTCTTGCGTTACCAAGCGATAACTTGGATTAGTATACTTATCTATCTTCATTAGAACCATTCATCACCAACCGTAGGATTGCAGGTACGCTTAGCTATCCCCAAAACTCCTCGTATCACCGAATAACAAGTACGCTTAGCCACCAGATTCTATCCAACTGAGCCTCCTTGAGGTACGCTTACAAGGTGTAACTCAACCGAACGCTTAGGCTTTGTGAATTTAGGTTTGATCATAGCAGTTAAACTCAGTACGCTCGGTTCACTTACCGGTGTTGTCTTCACACATGATTGCTTCACAGAATCCCTCTGCAAGGTCTCACGTTCTCTACTTGTGTAGGAGATGCACGACAATTACGGATCGCTCCAAATCTCCACTAGCAATAGAACAATCAATAGACTAATCTAGTATGCATCCCAAATCAGTCTAGGAATCACTCATAAACCCTAGATACTGTAAAGACAAACGATGATGATAAAAACTCCGAATAGATTTATACAACTAATAAAGTTTCACGCTAGCACATTGAATTCATCCTTAATAAATAGAATTTAGTTACACATGGATTTACTAAAACCCACAAAAATATAAGAAGAAAGAAGAAGAAAATAACTTGGTTTCCCCCTAAAGGGGTAAAACCTAAGATATGGATTAAGAACCTTTCCTCTCTCTCTCTGTATTTTTCTCTCTACCAAAAGTTGTTCTTAAAGCTGCCGGATACTTGGCCTTATATAGGCTTTCTTTCACGTGAATTCCTCAATCAGATAAGGAATACAAAGTCGGTCAACAGAGTATTGAACTTTGAAAACTCAAGTGATATTGATACGGTGCAGATGGAGTAACTTAACAAGATGTATGCACGATTTCTGATTGGCTTACACTACTGTCGG
Source organism: Papaver armeniacum (assembly GCA_023531295.1). Classification (NCBI taxonomy): domain Eukaryota; kingdom Viridiplantae; phylum Streptophyta; class Magnoliopsida; order Ranunculales; family Papaveraceae; genus Papaver; species Papaver armeniacum. The sequence continues at coordinate 70,982 of JAJJWW010018908.1, forward strand.
ACCCACTTATACCAAACTGTCTTCATTTCGAGATCCAGTACTCATCAAATTTGATGTACAAAGCTGTACTGGATTACCACTTTTACCTACGCATAAATATTTTAACTTGATCGGAAATCTTCCCATATTTATCATCAACAACAACTCGTTTCTCGGTCAAGAGACTCTCCCAACTCTTTCCGATGTATACCGATGGTATATTCCTTGACGCACAATTCCAAACGAGAAATCTCGTCGTCCTGTTTTGCTCCATACCTGAGTCATCCATCTCTATCCACCAAACTTGCTTCATATTCCTCTCAACCTGTCCACAGTATCCAGCATCGTCGACAAGCAACAACAAAGATGGGCCATCTCGTCATCACCGTCATCATCATACTCGAGCAGCATCAGTAATCATCAGCTCCATAAACTTGCTCGATCGAGCCCTTTTTATCTTCACTGCCTTCTCCGTGTACCTCTTCTTCTCATACTTACCCTTTATCAATGGCAGCAAGCCATAACTATCATTCACCAAAGAAACTCGAGCATTACCTTCCCTGCAGTCACCAGCATCATCACTGCCTGCTCGTGTTCTTCTCGTCACAGCAAAGCCCTGGACAACACTATTTCTTTCTCCATTTCTTAACTCGGGCTTTATCAACTGCCACTGATCAACCACAGCATCACTATTCATCGCTTGGCAAAACCAACGTCTCAACTGGGACCTCCAAAAGCAACCCCAATCAATCACCGATCATCACAGTGTTGGAGAAAATGAGTTTTAAATAAAAAGGTTTATGGTCTTGGTGTGGTTTGATCTAATGACCTAAGGGTCTAAGGAAACTCACTCATTTTTGGGTGAATGAAGTGGAACCTTTAGTCCCACATTGTGGAAAACTAAAGAGGAGCTCCACTATATAATCATACACTTATGTATGAATTGTAAAACGTGGATGGAGCGGGTGGGCAAAAATACATATTTTTACCCATGTGATATGCGCGTATGCCATGCACCAAGTCCCTTGTCTACGCGGATTTATTTTTGGCGAGTTTTTCTTTAGGAAATTAATTCTATAGAGTTTTATTTATGGTAAAATTCCTTTTACTTGTTTTTGAAGAAAACCAAAAACCTAACTTGATTTGCAAGTATTTCATCCTATAAATACAACTCGAAAATCTGTTTTCAACACATTGAAAAATTCTTCTTTTATTCTAGGGTTTCTTCATCGTTTTTACCTCCATCCCATTCATTGAGAGTTCGAAGAAAGGGTAACTTGTGTTGTGCTAACTCAAGTTATATCGGGCGATCTTATCTGGACACATCTTCTTGTGAGGGGTTTAGCATTACTCAACTCGAGTATACCCGCGAACTAATGTGTTAAGGACAACTTGTTGAACTTTGTGATTCTGCCCTCGTCAAGTTATTTCGGTAGAGTTGTTTCGCATTAGTTCTTTACATATTATTTTGATACATCTAACGTGCTGTTCATTGTTGCAAGATTCCAACAAACTTAACACATTATTATACCTTGCAACGATGTCAACAATGGAAACAAAGATGAACGTTAACGTTGAAATACCACAGAAGTTTAACGGAAAGGATTTCAAGAGATGGCAATCCAAGATACTGTTTTTTCTGAGCAATCATGATTTGGACGCAGTGTTGCAAGGTCCTCTTGATGTTTTGATGGCTATTTGAAGATAATCTTTTCGATGAAGATAGAACGTATTACACAAGGGGTAACTATATGGCTAAAAATCATATCATGAATGGTTTGGAGGATGCGATGTATGATTTTTACAATGCTAAAGATAGCTTAACTGCTTATGAATTATGGATTGCGTTAGAAGCAAAGTACCAAGCTGAGACTGCAGGAAGCAAGAAATTTCTTGTAGCAAAGTTATGGAGTTCAAGATGACGAATGATAAGTCTGTTGTTGATCAATTCCTCGAACTTCAACAAATCATTAACCAGATTCTTCTTTGAAGGTATGGTTATTGATGAGACTTTTCAAGTGTCTGCGGTGATTGAGAAGTTACCATCTTCTTGGTCGGAGTACAAGAAAAAAGCTTGAGGCATGAACCGAGCGAGATCAACATGGTTGAATTGGGAAAGAAGATTCAAGTGGAAGAGATGTTGTGCACCAAAGACAAGAACGTGTCATCTTCAAGGGACATGTCTAACAAAGCTCATATGTCTCGAACATAAGCCATCCAAAGGCTGGAAAAGGTGACAACAATAATCGCAACTCGAAGAATGGACCTAACAAGAAAGGTACGTTTCGTGAAACCAGAATCTAGCATTAATAAAATTAAGGGTCCTTGTTGGGTGTGTGGAAATACTGGTCATATGGCGGAGTTCACTGTGAGACAACGTAAGGATAAGAAGAATAATGCTAACTTGGTTGAGAAAAGCAAAGACGAGTTTTCTGTTTGTGGTGTCCGAAGTTAATCGGTGACCAATGTGATGGATTGGTGGGCGGACTCTGGAGCTACCAAGCATGTTTGTGGGAACAGAGACTGTTCACCTCCTACCATAGGGTAGGGAAGGCGAGAAACTCTATATGGGTAACTCATCGCATCGAGGTTGCGGGAAAAGGAAAGGTCGGTCAAGCTCACATCCGGAAAGACTCTCACATTGAATGAAGTTCTTCATGTTCAGGACATCTGCAAAAATCTTGTTTCTTGTTAAATTTTTTAGATGATAAGGGTTTTAAAGTTACAATTGAGTCCGGAAAACTTATAGTAACTAAGGGCAATGATTATGTGGGTAAGGGTTATAAGACTGGGGTCTATATAAACTTAATGTAACTTTGTCTGAATTGAAATTGAATGATTCTTACTGCTTACATGTGTGTGTCATTGAACGTTTGGCATGGTAGACTTGGTCATGTAAACTATAAATCAATGCATAAATTGGCTAGCGTAGGCTGCATACCCAAATTCACTTTAGATAAAAATCATAAGTGTGAGATTTGCGTAGAATCTAAGCATGCTAAGAAACCATTCAATAAGAATGTCCGGAGAGAAACTCTAAACCCTTAGATTTAATCCACTGAGACCTAGTTGATATGAAGTCGGTTCAAACAAGAGGAGGTAAGAAATGGTTTATTACTTTTATAGATGATTATGCGAATTATCGCCATGTTTACTTACTTAGAGGGAAGGATGATGCCTTAGAAGCCTTTAAGATATATAAAAGTGAAGTCGAAAACCAATTGAATACTACCATTAAAACTATTAGGTCGGCAATGAGTGGTGGTGAGTATGAAATTCCCGTAGGAGATTTCTGTGAAGAACATGGCATAATACTGGACTACAGCCCCTTATTCACCTCAATCCAATGGTGTAGGTGAACGTAAGAACCGTACCCTTAAGGATATGATGAATGCCATGTTGATTAGTTCAGATTACCTTCGAATTTATGAGGGGGAGGCTATCCTCTCCGCCAATTACATCTGAGCAGTACCCTTTAAAGGATCGAGATAAAACTCCATATGAGTTATGGAAAGGTAGACAACCATCTTATGATTACTTCAAAAGTGTGGGGGTGCTTGGCAAAGGTGGGCATCCCTCCTCCTAATAAAAATAAGATAGGACCCAAAACCGTTGATTGTGTTTTTATAGGGTATCTGAGCATTCTAGTGCTCATAGGTTTATGATTGTGAGTTAAAATTTCGACATAGGGTTGAATACTATCATGGGTCTAGGGATGCTGAGTTTTTTGAAACTATTTTTCCTTTGAAACGTGATTCTCGAAAGAGATGTTTAGATGATCCCCTAGATATTCCTTCAACTAGTCAATTATTACCTTTAGAGGAAGATGAACCTGAAGTGGAACCTAGAAGAGGTAAAAGGGTTAGAACCGAGAAAACCTATCCTGGTTGCATTACATACCTAGCCGAGTCGATCCTCGGACTTATAAAGAATCCATGACTTGTCCGGAAGCTCCAGTGGTGGACGAAGCTTCAATTAGTGAAATGGATTCCATTAGAGAAAACAGTACTTTTGAACTTGTAGATTTACCTCCGGGTGTAAGGCCATAGGTTGTAAATGGATTTTCAAAAGAAAACGTAAGATAGATGGAACTATTGAAAAATACAAGGCTAGGCTGGTAGCTAAAGGCTACAGACAAATAGAAGGATATGATGAATGCCATGTTGATTAGTTCGGGATTACCTTCGAATTTGTGGGGGAGGCTATCCTCTCCGCCAATTACATCTGAGCAGTACCCTTTAAAGGATCGGATAAAACTCCATATGAGTTATGGAAAGGTAGACAACCATCTTATGATTAATTCAAAGTGTGGGGGTGCTTGGCAAAGGTGGGCATCCCTCCTCTAAGAAAAATAAGATAGGACCCAAAACCGTTGATTGTGTTTTTATAGGGTATCTGAGCATTCTAGTGCTCATAGGTTTATGGTTGTGAGTTAAAATTTCGACATAGGGTTGAATACTATCATGGAGTCTAGGGATCTTTGAGTTTTTGAAACTATTTTTCCTTTGAAACGTGATTCTCGAAAGAGATGTTTAGATGATCCCCTAGATGTTCCTTCAACTAGTCAATTATTACCTTTAGAGGAAGATGAACCAGAAGTGGAACCTAGAAGAGGTAAAAGGGTTAGAACTGAGAAAACCTAGCCGAGTCTGATCCTCAGACTTATAGAGAAGCCATGACTTGTCCAGAAGCTCCATGGTGGAAAGAAGCTTCCATTAGTGAAATGGATTCCCTTCGAGAAAACGGTACTTTTGAACTTGTAGATTTACCTCCAGGGTGTAAGGCCATAGGTTGTAAATGGATTTTCAAAAGAAAACGTAAGATAGATGGAACTATTGAAAAATACAAGGCTAGGCTGGTAGCTAAAGGCAGAGACAAATAGAAGGTATAGATTTATTTGACACCTATTCACCGGTGAGTAGAATTAGCTCCATTAGGATGTTAATTGCTATAGCTTCATCCATAATTTAGAGATACATCAAATGGATGTAAAGACGTTTCTTAATGGTGAGTTAGATGAAGAAATTTATATGGAACAACTTTGAGGGCTTTGTAGTTAAAGGTTGTGAAAAGAAAGTGTGTAAACTGGTTAAATCTTTGTATGGATTGAAACAAGCACCTAAACAAAGTGGCATGAAAAATTTGATCATGTGATGATTTCTAGTGGTTTTAGAATTAATGAATCGATAAGTGTGTTTATACTAAACTTGTCAAGGATGCTGTGTGATTGTATGCTTGTATGTTGATGATATGCTTATACTAGGTACAAACATGGATGTTATTAAGTCCACTAAGAAACTGTTGAATGAGAACTTTGACATGAAAGACTTAGGCCCACTGATGTCATATTAGGGATGAAGATTAGAAAAACTTCTAATGGCTATAGTCCGAGTGAGTCTCATTATGTTGAATCCATACTTAAGAAATTTAATCGGTTTAATCAGTAAACTTTGTGTGTACTCCTTATGATTCTAGCTGTCGTCTCAAGAAGAATAAGGGTGTAGGAGTTAACCAACTTGAATACTCGAGAGTCATAGGAAGTCGATGTATTTGATGAATTGTACGAGACCGGGCATTGCTTATCTTTGTAAGTAGGTTAAGCGGTATACTTATAATCCAGGCGGATACATTGGGATGCACTTATTAGAGTGCTAAAGTACTTGAAGTACACAATGACCTTTAGTTTGAATTACAAAGGATATCCAGGCCGTCCTTGAGGGATTTTGCGATGCAAACCGGATAACGAGGATCATAGGATTCTAAGTCTACGAGTGGATATGTATTCACTCTAGAAGAAAGTGCGTCGTATCTTGGAAGAGTTCCAAACAGACATGTATAGCTCGTTCCACTTGGAATCGGAGTTTATTGCGTTAGATAAAGAAGGAGAGGAGGCCGAATGGCTAAGAAACTTTTAGAAGATATTCCTCTCGACATAGGCCTGTTGAGCTATATCTATACACTGTGATGACAAATCTGCGATAGGTAGAGCTAAGAGTTGCTTTCTACAATGGAAAGTCTATACATATTCGTAGAAGACATGACACTTTGAAAACACTAATCTCAACGGGCGTTATTTCCATAGATTGGATGCGGTCAAGGAGAATATCGCGGACCCTTTGACGAAAGGTTTGTCCAAGGAGATAGTTAGTAAAGCATCGAGGGGGATGGGGCTTAGGCTCAATAATTAAACTTGCCATGAAGGATACTCAACCTTGCTGACTGGAGATTCCAAGATCAAGGTTTCGAATGAGACAACTAATTCATGGTGGGTAAAGGTAAACACTATCAGAGAATTCATTCTCTGTCCCTTCCCTATGGTGTTGATGTGATAGTGTGACTGCATGTGGAGGATGACTTTTAAATAAGTCTTAATGAGTTCCATAGTTTCAATTTAAGATTGAAGTGGGGTGTAGCAGTAAACACTCTTGATGGAACCCACCTATCTGAATGTGGAAGTGGGGCCGCTTCCTATGAGAATTGAGCCAATTCTCTAGAGCATTCTGAGAAACGAGGATATGTCCAGGGCCAAATTGGACAACACGGCACGAACTTAGCAATACCAGGAGAATATCATGTGTGGTTGTTGTCGCGAATTACACCAACGCTATCGGTTCAAGACTAGGTTCCTTTGTTTAGCTAGTAGTTCCGGTAACTTCTCACTAAGTAAGGGTTCAAGACCTCATGGACACCTTTGCCTAAATGGTATTTTCCTTACTCTGATTTTTTCGTTTTCCGAGATTTCATTCATGTGGGGGATTGTTGGAGAAAATGAGTTTTAAATAAAAAAGGTTTATGGTCTTGGTGTGGTTTGATCTAATGACCTAAGGGTCTAAGGATACTCACTCATTTTTGGGTGAATGAAGTGGAACCTTTAGTCCCACATTGTGGAAAACTAAAGAGGAGCTCCACTATATAATCATACACTTATGTATGAATTGTAAAACGTGGGTGGAGCGGGTGGGAAAAAATACATATTTTTACCCATGTGATATGCGCGTATGCAATGCACCAAGTCCCTTGTCTACGCGGATTTATTTTTGGCGAGTTTTTCTTTAGGAAATTAATTCTATAGAGTTTTATTTATGGTAAAATTCCTTTTACTTGTTTTTGAAGAAAACCAAAAACCTAACTTGATTTGCAAGTATTTCATCATCCTATAAATACAACTCGAAAATATGTTTTCAACACATTGAAAAATTCTTCTTTTATTCTAGGGTTTCTTCATACGTTTTTTACCTCAATCCCTGTTGCTGAGTTCGAAGAAAGGGTAACTTGTGTTGTGCTAACTCAAGTTATATCGGGCGATCTTATCCTGGACACATCTTATTTGTGAGGGGTTTAACATTACTCAACTCGAGTATACCCGCGAACTAATGTGTTAAGGACAACTTGTTGAACCTGTGATTCTGCCCTCGTCAAGTTATTTCGGTAGAGTTGTTTCGCATTAGTTCTTTACATATTATTTTGATACATCTAACGTGCTGTTCATTGTTGCAAGATTCCAACACACAGAAAACTCCACCTTCTCTGTTCTTTTCGATCAAAGCTCCATCACGATCACTGCATCTTCCGTCAGTAGCAATCGATCAACAATGGCATCTGCAAATGCCATCAGTGTCCTATAACACCATCGCTGCCATCAAACTCCATTACAACGACTTCTTTTCATCAACAACATCGATTATTATCACTGCTCAACACATCTCGATAGTCTCTGTTCTGCCAAAGCCCAACTTTTACTTCATTCCTTGGAAAACTTTCACGAGCCCATGGTTGGCAACAACCCTGAACTAACGGCAAGCCATGACTGATGCATGAAGAACGTAAACTTGATTTCCTGAACTTTCAGTTCTTTGGAGAGTAATAGGCGCGAATGCCTTCAACAGATTTTTAATTCCTGACTCCCCTTTGTAGAAGACCAAACTGCCTTTAGCAGTTCCTTTGAAAACAGGTCACCCCTTAATAGAATGACTGCCGCTTAACGTACAGTGGGGTGCCAATAGCACTGCCATTTAAAATGACCATTTTACCCTTATAATCTTTCAAGTTCTTGTTTTGCTCATAACTTCTTCATACGAACTCAGAACGACTTCGTTCTTTCGCCATAGACTTCGTATTTCCGTCCTCTACAAAATGACGACTAGAAATCCTCTATTTGAACGAGTTCCACTGGGTCTTTGGCCCTTCTTCACTTAGCTATTTCCACTTCTTTTGGATGATTCATCTAATAAAATACATAAACTAGAAAACAATCATAATACATGGTAATATGCAATAAACATAGCTAAAACAAGTATGGAATTGACACTCTAAACATGTAAATTAAGCACTTATCACACATCAGTGAAATGGATGTGGTACGCCGGATCCGCTCCTCACTACTTTCTCCGTAAGCGGTTAGTGTATTACTTGGTTGGGTAATTTGAAACCGAAACCTCTCCATATCTTTGGTAATTTCATCTAAATTTCTATTGATATCTTTAATTTTTCTCTCCATTAATTTTGAATTGAAAGGCAAGTGGGTTGGATGAAGAAACGAAATCGAGTACCTTGTGCTTCAGGCAGTCCCCTCTTTCACATCGTCACATGGATTCATAAGAAAATTCATCCATTACATCATCGGCATCATATGCTACTTCCTTGAGCCGTCCCAGCCAAATTCTTACAGTTTCATCCCTCACTTGTCTTCTCTCGGCATCAGTTATTACTGCGAGAATCATTTGCAAGGATTTCTGAAGCTTTTTCAAGTCATCTTTGACACCCCAAGCCAAACCAATCCATAGGCACATATTTAGTCACAACATGATTTTTATTGTAAGTTCTTACATCTCTAACCTCTATAATCAAGTATCAGGATTCATATTTTGGACATACATACACATCGATTTTAAAATCACAACATCTCTCAAACCAAATATCTAAATAGAAAATTTCAAAATGAGTTTTGAAAATACGTTCATGATTTACATTCATGTTACACACGAATTCAAAATATATACACAAAAATCAAGAATACAAATTCAATCAGGAGTAATTTTTTCCACTCGTCATAATTTTTCGCAACGTTATGCAGTTTTCTGAATTACTTTAAAAAAACTTTTCGAACTCCACATATTCTGAAAGTTTTCATGGATGATCCTCATGATGTCTAAAATACGGTATAAATTTCTAGACCCAATTCATTTTCGTTAAATAGATGTACATAAAACTCTATAATATGTTACAATCAGTGTCCAATAAGATGTTGGAAAATTGAACTCAATTTTCGTATATGAATGGAAAAGTCCTTGGTTTGGTACCGGTTTGGATTTGGATGTTGGGTTATACAAAATGGTTGGGCTTAATCGTAATATTGGATGTCCATTAAGTTAAGTCAGTTTCGGTTTCAAGTTTGAAACTAAACGAAACCTAAAACCCAAACGTGAATGGGAATTCTATTTAGAATTCAGGAGACACATCCCTTGGTGAAATCCTTGAAGCATCATGATTATTCAATGAAGAGGTATTTGAAGCATCGTGATTCTTCATTGAAGAGGTACCAGTAATTTCTATATAAACCCTGCACACACTTAGAAAAGATCAATCAACTAGAAACCTAATTATCATTCTAATGCTTTCTAAACCATCAATCAAGTTTTGTGTTAAAGAGAGAGTTCATCACTTTAAGTTTTGGTTCTCCGTTTCTCGAAGTTTGGAGTGCTACTACATCGAGAAGAAAGTCATTGTATCATGGGAGACAGACATCAATAATCCGTAAGCACCAGTGTGGGGTGAATCTGTCTTAAGGCTAGAGGATATAATCCTTGCCTCGACTTTGATTTCGTCTAATTGGGTTTGCGTTTCTTTTCTTCTCTGTTTGTTTTATTGCAGTATATATACAAGATTGCCAACAATCTTAAGACATACTTCATTCTTAGTGTCTTGTGTATACCGTAATACCGATTGATTGATTTCTTCCCGTTTCTGACCATGTATATTCTAAAAAAATTGGTTTTAGTAGTCGTAGTAACAGGTTGAAAAAAAAAAACTATAAGTGATTCAATTTGGTAATCCACCAACGGGTGCCAAAAGAATTTATGTCACTTCAAATTCTGAAAGAATTTGGTTATGCCGTGTGTTCACTGTTGTAGATAAAATTCGTAAATTCGTTCGGCTTACTAATCAATTTTCTCTGTATAGTTTCTCTATAGTACAGGTGCTTGTCAGTTTGAACAAGTACTTAAATGGACGCATCTGTTGAGAATAAAGACAAGTTGACTTTGATCACTGGATTGCAGACGTAATTTAAAAAAAAAAAAAAAAACTTATTCGGCTTGTCTTATCTCTTGTTGTCATTTAGACCATCTTAGCCGTCGTTTGGTGGTCTCCTGTTCCAGTATGAGTCTCATGGGTCTGTTTAATCTCAAGATTGAATTTCGTGACACCATTTAGGAATTTCGTTTAAGTGGTATCTTTTTTCATGGCTGATCACGATAACTGCCATGCGAACACACTGAACGGGTCCTAGAATTTGTGTCTTTTCGTGGCTAGGTTGACATGATTATGATATCGATGACCGTTGGAGATGAGATAATGGCGGCTCGTTTTGTGGTAGAAATCAATCCCATAATGAATTGCTTGGACACAGTTATTTGTGCATGTTCACTACACACTTTATCTCTGGAACATGGTTGAGCAGAGCAATGTGCTTGTTGGTATACCCAATTCAAATTAATGTGCCTTCTCAAAGGCAAAGTATTCGAGGAGGCACCTTTTCACTTTCTTCAAAGTTGTTTTAAGTGAAATAATTTGAATTAACAGGGCAGTTAGAGACCAGTTAATGTGAATGTTTTCTTGCTCTCAGGCTTTGTTAACTTGAAGGTGACGTGATGTTAAATTTTAAAAATCCAATTTTCTCAAATGATCTTTCGTTCTCTCTTGTGGATACAGACGCAGTACTCGTGACTCTCTCTTCCAAGTGAGAGAGCAACTGAGGCTGCCCAAGAATTGGTGTGAATTTGTGTAAGAAGGTGATGTTGATGTAAAAACATCAACACTTTCTAATTGGTTTTGTTTAAGAATTCTGATTTGATTCTTATATACTAAGAACAGTCCTAAGAAATGCTATGTTTGTACCCTTTACTAGTATATTAAAATTAGCGAGACGAAAAATTTAGTTTGTGTTGTTGCTACACCAAACAAAATTTTCTGGTCACAAATCAACATATTTTTTGATTAGTGTGTTAATCAATGTGGGAACAAATTTCCTATCCAGATTTGTGGGTGCCTAACTGTGGTATAAACAGTCAATACTGTAGTATTATAATAAGCCTAGTCTGCATAGACTTTGCTTACCGCCACAATCCACTAGACTGGAGTTTAAACTACTTGTGTGCTCATATTTTTTCTTGAACAGAACCAAATATGAGTTCTTGTTCGGTTGATCTTTAAAACGACAAGTATGGGCATATTAATGAAGTTCGATAATGGTCATGCAGTGTTTGATCTATTCAAACTGGGACATTAGATGTATCCAAAACGTGATGGTTACAAAATTTGTAGAAATCAAACTGAATTCCGAAAGGGTGTGAATTCAACATGGAACGATGGATTTGAGAATTTTCAAGAGTTAATTTCCGAGGGTGGAACCTTGAATGTCGCATGAAGATAACTTCATAAAAGTATGATGGATATATGTGGGATTAATTTTGGAAATCACAAACTGAGAGATGGCATCATTTTTTCATTTCTTTATTTGTATGTTCGGCTGTCCAGCAAGGGACTCATGGTCCATCACGCTTGGTCATCATTTTTTTATTTTAAAAAAAAAAGGTAAAATTAAGCTAAGGCTAACCCCTATGGGCTAGTTTGAACTGCTAGATTGGCCAAAAAGTGTTGCAAATCATGAAAAAAGTGTGGGAAAAAATTAACACCAATAGTTGATAGTTCTCTCTCTCTAGCAAGTGCTTTCATGATCCAATTATCGGCGAGATTGAAACGCCAAGATCATTCGGTCTTTAAAAAAGTGACAAAATTTGAACCATTCGGCGCTAGGTAAATATTTTTGGTGGAGAGAGAAAGATAGAGAGAGAGAAACGCAATGCTTTTGGTGGAAAGAGAGAGTGGGACGTGTTATAATATATAGAGAGAGTGGGACGTGTGACGGAGAGAGGGGGAGCGAGAGAGAAAAGCATTAATTCTTTTGTTAGAGAAAAACATGGACGTATTCTCCAGAGAGTGGGACGTGTGATGGAAAAAGTGATGGAGATTTTAAGGCGATGTTTGGTTCAGCGCCCAAGCGCTGTTTGGTTCAACGTCAAATGCTGCACTGATCAGCATTTCGCTGCTAGATTCGCCAACCCATAGGACTTAGGAGGTTTCCCATGCTGACGTGGATGTCCAATCTAGCAACTAAATATCTAGCCATATGACTTAGCCTAAGTCCCAACCCATGGATAACCCATAATATGAGGCCGCTAGTTAAAAGAAGTTTAAATCTAGGCCCCGAGTTATTAGAAGACATCCATACCCTTTTATATATTGTCAAGCCCCGAATTAAATAAAATTTAAATCTAAGCCCAAAATTATTAAATATAGGCCCCAAATTATTAATGTATAGTGTGAATGTGTAAACAGAAGTTACACATGCATATGACAGGTGTATCCAGAAGTTACACATCCTTATGACATGTGTAATGCGAAGTTACACATCGAAAAAAATAGACATCAAAAAGAACGCATACAAAAAATACATGTATCACTTTAATATTCATTTATAATAATTTCTTAGCATGTGTAACTAGAAGTTACACACGCATCTGTGTAGTGTAATTGAGAGTTACATATGCATCTATCTAGTGTAACTGAGAGTTACATATGCATATGGCTTGTGTATTCAGCGTCAACTCCAATTTCAGCGAGACCAATACCACAAATAAGCAATTAGATTTTATGAATTTATCGGAAACCTGAAATATAACAACAAACAAACATGAACCAGTGTCAAAAGAAAAATGCAAAATAATATTGTTCAATATTTAGGTGAACAACAAAAAAATAGTCCATAAGAGTGCTTAATGTTGATAACAGTTACAGACATATGAACCAACACCAAAACAAAAATGCAAACAAATATTATTCAGTATTTAAGAGAACAACAAAAATAAAAGAGAAGAAAAATTGAAGATGCATCTGGATAGTGTAACTAGCAGTTATACATGTGGAAAAGCTGAAATATACATTAGTATTTCCTCAATTATATATCAAATTGCAGGTTTAAAACCTCATTGTTTTGTTAAAATTACAGCAGCAATGTTAAAGTTAAAGTAATATGTCGATTGAAGCTATTTCAATCAACTAATAACATATAAAAGTTTCGTATTAGGTTACATATAGCATGTGTAACTATAAGTAACACATCTAATTTGCCTAGAAGTTACACATTTAATTAGCATGTGTAACTACTAGTTACACATCCATAGTCTGCCAATGCTAGTTAAATGTGCAAACTGTCATGCATATGGCTTGTGTAATGTGCATTAAACGAGATGTAAAAGGGAAAATGAGTTAAGTGAAACCATTCCATACCTATATGCTCACCTATATATCCATATACTACCTTTGAAGGAAAGAAGTAGCTAATCGTAAGTAATCAAGAAGGCTTACCTGATTAGGGTGTTGACTTTCTCTGTCTGGATGTTGTACATATTCTTGACAACATCCTTTATTTTCTTCTTGTCAGCACGGATATCAAAAATGAATACCAGAGTGTTGTTGTCTTCAATATTCTTCATCCAAGACAGTAAGCCCTCATCCTTCACTTTAAAAATAAATCAAAGTGTCCCAAGAAATTCCTCTAATCATTGTACAAGAAAATAATTTCTTTGTATCCTATTTAATTCAATTGGCATGTGTATCTATAAGTTACACATCTAATTAGCATGTGTAACTAGTAGCTACACATCCATTTAGCTTGTGTACCTAAAAGTTACACATCTAATTAGCATGTATAACTAATAGTTACACATCCAAAAAATGTCAGATAACTTACAATAAATAGACATTTCTCTTCCTAATCCCTTTAACAAATAGATATTTCTCCTAATTAAAAGGTTTTGTCCTACCAAAGTTAGCAATAAAGTGATGATTTTTTAGTCTAGAAACTGTTGATAGCTGCAACAACACATGTTTACAAAAAAATCTATCCTAATATGGATCCAAATAAAAATCTAAGAGAGAACCACAACGAAAGAATTAACATCTAAAAACATAATAAATAACTATTTGCTTACCCTCACAAAGTGAGCAAAGTCTTGCAAGGCCTAACAGCAGGACAAGGTCAAGGACCGGGAACTTCCCCTTGACATGGTACTGGTTGGTTGACGTGTCACTGCATGTTCACTTTTATTCACGTACAAATCACAAGGTTTAAGACTTCTCAGTGACACCTAAAATGGACCTCATTGCACACATCTACATCTTTAATAAGTCCTACACAAATGAATACCAATCAATATGAATAAATGAGACAAAATACAAAGACAACAAAGTGAATTTGTTTACAATCAAACCATTATCAGGATGAGAGTGCTTCTTCAGCGAATGCATAAAAATAACATATCAACAACAAATAATGTCATAGTACACTGTGTTAGACTAAGCTAGTAAAAATATTTGGTTTGTGTAGATAATAACAATGTGTTAAAGAATATTTTGAATACTAAGGCAGTTAAAAGAAGTAAAACAACTAAAAAAACATGGATTAAGTTCATACACAAGCAAACTCTACTACATGTAATCGGCAGTTACACATGCATATATCATGTGTAAGTCGTAGTTACATATGTCATAGAGATGTGTAATCGGCAGTTACACATGCATATGACATGTGTAATTTTTAGTTACACATGTATCCGAGCAGTGTAAGTAGGATTGACACATGCATCTGATAAGCATATGAAATATCAATACATATGGACATAATAAGTCAAAAAGAATATAGCTCCTTTAGCATGTAATACACCAACGAAATGCTTACCTGATTAATCTATAACTTCCATGTGTATCTATAAGTTACATATCAAGTGTTAGAAAAAGATCATGTATGCAAGAATTACCAAGGGATGTTGAAATGTCATATGAAATATAAATATTAACTTTGAAAATAAAGCGGAAAACCAAGGTTCAAATAGTCGGATATAAAAATTTTAACAACCTGCGGATAAACCTGCACCATCCTCCTGGTGTTGTACAGGATCACTCTTTTGCATTGATTTTGGCGTAGGTTTGGGAGTTTGCAAGTTGGATCCACCAAGAGAGAGTCTTCTATGGTGACCACCACCACCACCTCCAGTTGATGGTCTGCTTGGTATCTTTTTTGTACTCCGAGGTTTCGAAGGACTTGGCTTTGACCCAAATAGAACTTCCTGCTCTGCTACTAGTTGTCCCTGCTGCTTTTTTTGATCTCGCTACCTTTTAACTTCTTGCTCTTTTTCTTGTCGTACAATACTGTACTCTTCAAGCATAGAAAGAAGTCGAATCTGTATATCAGAGCAAAATACCACAATCTGTATTTTGTCACTCCCTTCTATTTCCTACACAATCATGCAACAACACTCAATATACCAGCTCTGGGCAACACACATAACAAATAGAAGTGTCTCATGAACTAGAAATTAACATCATACAAACTAAAACAGGTCTCCCAAGAAGACGAATACAGGAATCCCAAGAAGATATAACGCATTTTCACATGTAGATCAACAATATATTAGTATATAACTAGGCTACTGAGAGTAAAATACCTCATCTTCGTCAGACTCGGAATCATCAGAATAAGATTCATCAGAATCATCCTCATCATGAGCCTTGGGGTCAATAACCTTCACTTTCTTAGGCTGCGAAGCATCGGGTTTGGCGACCTTTCCATTCTCCTTAATGTCAACAGTAAATCCTCAACATGGATATCATCATCATTAGAATAAGTAGGAAAACCACCTTCATCATCAGATTCTGAAAGGATAGACATATATCCAGTGAAGTAGATGCTTCCATTCTTTGAGCTGTGGGATAGCTCAAATTCCTTCTCAGACACCAGATCATGAGATATTTGAGGGAACTTATCAGCACTAAGGTGTGCAATCACATGCTTTTGGTTATCAATCTTTGCATACACAACCACTGTTTCCTCCTTCCCTTCTTCACTTCACCGATACATGAATAAAGACATCAAAAATAAATAAAAAATTAGAAACTTCCTTTCAGCTTATCAAAATCATCACAGAAACAAGAAGCAAAAAATTACAGCCTGCCCTAACCTGTGAAAGATGCAAGACTTTCTCTTCGACATGAGACACCTTGTAGCTCTCTCCAGGCTTGACTTCAACACCTAAGCACCATAACCAATTTAAAACTTGTATCAGTAACTATATCAACAGTAAAATAGGGACAAGAAGTTACTTTAAAATTCTATAAAGCAACCAAAATCAAAGAGGAATATATAAATATTCTGAAACCAGCCAACAAATTTAAATGGTAAATTTATAGACAAACAACTCCATAAGACTGAATGACTCAATCACTAAATCAAAGGAATAAATCATCATTTATTGCTATGATACATCATTATAGTCAAATGAAAACTACACATCCTATCATCTGGAGCTAAATAAATAGTTAACAAATAAAACCCTAAAAACAAACATAGCAACTAATCAACCAGTGTAAATCAAATCCAAACCCCCAGAGACTCAACAAGAATCAGTTGAGTTTGAAATAGTGAAGAGGAGCTCATTCAGGCCTTTTCTCGAACATATGATTTGTACATTCTCTGTTAATGGAGAAACAACTTTTCCAGTAATTTCTGAGCCTCTCTGAATCACCTTCTCTGCAACAATTCCACATCCAACACAGAACACAATGATAAAAATCATTCAAAAACAACTTCCATTTCTTATATACCAAGAACATATGAAATCGAAAATTAAAAGCCAATAAAATTCAAATTAAATCTACGGGTAATAGAGATGAGGAGTCGTTGATATCGAATCTCTAATTAGTTTTAGATCGCAACTTCAAATTGAGAGTTACGATGATTTTGACGAAGAACAGATCTGAAAATTTTGTTCAAGATTCTTCAAAAAAATTACATTGATACAACCGCAGAGAGTAGATGATTGTAAATCTAAGATATAATTTCGATTCAGACAAGCTAATTGAAAAACGCCTGGAGATTTAAGTTTTGAAAACTCTAAAGTGTTTTTCTCAGATTTGTTTTTGAAATAAATAAACTAAAATCTCTCAATCGAAGCATAATTAATCACTAATAGAAGAGGATACTTATCTAAACTTAGCTTGTTGGTGAACTTCTGTTAAATCTGCAGATCAATTAGTTGAAATTTGTTTCTCGGATCCATTATTTTCTACTGCAACTGATGCTCCTCCTTCTCCTGATGATGGATTTATGATCTCTATCGTCGTCATCGATTGTCTCTGCTCAAAATAAAT
This sequence comes from Papaver armeniacum, assembly GCA_023531295.1. Classification (NCBI taxonomy): domain Eukaryota; kingdom Viridiplantae; phylum Streptophyta; class Magnoliopsida; order Ranunculales; family Papaveraceae; genus Papaver; species Papaver armeniacum. Next base: position 88,445 of record JAJJWW010018908.1, read on the forward strand.
CAATTAGTTGTCTCTGCTCAAAATCACTTTAGAAACCCTAGAAAATGTTTTCATCAGAACTGGAGAGAGGAAATGAAATAAGAAATGAAAATATCTTTTGATATTCCTCTTGTTTATATACTAAAGGGTAGTCTTGATATTATTAAAATTCGTAATTATTAATTATGGGCTAGATCTGAAGAAAATTTAATTTTTGGGCCTAGCAATATCATTTCCTAAAGTATGGAGTTGATGGTAGATGATCCATTTAATGGGGCTTCTATATATTGAACCCATATAGTAGGGGGTTCTAGTATTTTTCACTAAAACTAAAAGGGGTTCTATATATTGAACCCATTGGAATCACACTTCTCGTACGGAAACCAGAGTACGTACGGAAAATCTCTGTGTTGGTACTGTAACCATATCAGTCAGTATCAAATGTGTCCCAGCGGAAAAACACACAAACTATGGGTTTGTCCCTGGTCTTGGCACTATAACGGTGAGTTAATATGGAGTAGACCTATGCTTCTAAAGTGCCTGGATTGGCCTAAGGGTGCCTCGTTTAAACTATTCAAATTTAGTTTGAATTGACTATAAAATGTAATCTGAACACGTTATCGTGAATGTTCAAATTTGAACATTCGTTTGGCATTTATTAGTAAACGTCACAACCTGGTGAGGAAGGCACATTGAGGCCCTTCCGTATCTTTTTTTTTTTTGTTTGTTTTGATCAGAAGCCCTTCCGTATCTTGGGAGAAGATGATCATGAATTTTCTAGTTGAAGTACACCTCGGAATTGTGGGGGAGCGTTGCCGAAAGCGTATCGTATGGGTTACCCCACTGTCCCCACCCTTAATTAACATGGAAGGGAATTCCTTCTAGGATCCGTCGAAATGAGGCGATATAATCCTCTGATTATGTATAACAAATAAAACAAGGCACCCAAACGTGGAAGGTTGTCTAGGATACTACACTAGCAGATGTGGTTTTGCGTGAAATATGAACTGTTTGTATGGTTACTATTCATGAGGCATGAAGAGATATGAAACTAATGAAATACTGACACAAAGGTCGGTAGACTCGGTACTGGTTTGTTTCATGGCAATTAATTAATTCGACGATATTCATGAAATGTGGGGGCTGCTTTTTGGCAAAGAAGGTACCAAATAAAGGTGTTATATTTTGGTAGTTAAGTAAATTTACAAGTAATTTACATTACTTACGTTTAAGACGTGGTTAGAATTCTAAGAGACACGAGGAAAGTTATCAAGCTCCATGTGGCATAACTTGAAATATGTACACTGAATCTTAGAAATGGATGATAGTAAGTCATCAACCAGAAATGAACTATGTGTTTGTTGTTAATGAAAGGGCAAATTAAAAAACAGTCCCAGTATTAAGACCCGGTTTGCAAAACCATCCTACTGCTACCAACAATTAACAAATTGGTCCTATTTCCGTTAAAACCAAGGTTATGTCACTGGGACCACCAGTGCGAGTTAAATGCATATTTGGTAAATTGACGAGTTTACCCTTAACCGGGTCGGGTTAAATCTAGCACCATACATCTTGCTAAGGATGCATCTCGAGATGAAACGGAAGGACATGATCAAAAGTTGGAACACTCAAGCTATAACAGTTTTTCAGGAAATGAGGCAAACTCATTTCATTTCGTTTGTTTCATCTCGATCTCTCTAAACTCTCTGCAAAAATGGCAAACTCTCTGCAAAAATGGCGATAGACTAGAAAACTTGAGATTTCCAGTGGTTAATGTCGCAAATGATTAATTTGGTAGTGTTAATGGTTTTTTACATCTTCGGTGCTTATTCGTGAAGATTAGAGAGCAAAGAAGGTAACCGGGGTTGCCAAAGCGGTGGTTTTCATACACGATTTCGTCACCATGTACGCGAACATAATGAGGTGAGTAATCATAACCTTCAAACTGTCAATTTCACATTAGATTTGTTAACCCTAATTAGTCGATTTTTTCAACTTTTATAAACCCTAATTTCTCAAAATTAGGTATTTTACAAATTCAGTAATTTGGGTATTTCACAAAGAATTCAAGTAACCTAATTGAATTCTTTGTGTATGTTATCTCGTTAATAGTCACCTTTGAAATATTGAATTTGATTATGTGTATTGCGGGAAGTATGTGAAGAACCCAGGTTAGAAGCTTTAGGGTTGAAGAAAATGATACAAATAAGATTAGGTATTTTGATAATATAAGTGTCAATTGTGGTGGTGAATGGTTTTAGTGATGTTGTTCATGCCGCATATCGGTTACCCCCTATTAAGAAGGTTAGTCGACTGGTTCGGTGATTACAGACCCTTTCTATATTGGTAATAATGAAGAATTCTTTGAGATGTGGGACAAAGCAGTGGTTGAAGAAGATGGATACATTTATCTCTACATGAGTGTTACACACAGGAAAGTGCCTCTTAGTGATGAATGCCCTTCATCCTCGTGTATTTCAGTTTCAAAGAGTCTTATGATGACCCCTGAGAAGGTGCATAGTACATCAAGACTATATATTGAAAGAGATGCAGCAGCAAAGTGACTATTGACCCATCCCTTTTTTTTAACACCTAAGAAGAGGATTATATATAGTAAGTCACCCGAGTTACTAAGAAGAAGTCCTAGGTTGTTGAAGAAGTCAATTCTTTGCGATCCTTGGTAGTTTGGGTATTGTGAATGGTAAGAATTTAGTTGTTGATGTGGATGATGATGAGGTGAGGGATGAAGAAATATCATTTGATTCAAGACAAGTGAGTTGGAGTATGAAAACATACAACTCACAAATATTGAAGAAGATATGTGTCATCCCATTGATGATTTGTAGAAGTCCAGTTGTTGATGATGCAGAAATGGGTATTGAAGTGTATACTGATTTTGTGAACAACTATTTTGGGGGATTAGACTCTTTTGATTTCTTACATCCACAACAATATAAGAAAAAGGGAAATACAGGTATAATTTGTATCTGTGTAGATTAAATACATTTGAATTTGTATGCATTTTTTTTTGATTAAATGCAATTTAACTTGTTTGTATTTGGTTGTAGTTGAAGCCCACAATGACAAAAATTGTGGTGGTGTTGAGGAATGTGACCCAAAAGGAAAAGCAGTGTATCGTTGTACCATTTGATATCGTGATGGCAATAGTTCAGTAGTAGTGACTCGAAGATGAAGGTACCTTAGCGTGTGTCCGGAGTTGCGAGAGGATGATTGTCGAACACGTTTGGATCAATCGGTATGAGCAAGTTTGGGGTACACATGTAGAAGGCTGTGACGGATCATCTGCTTTTGATGATGACACTTGGAGATCTTTGAGGAGTTTGTGGATGTTGATACAATGTTTGTAGGGATGGAGTTTATGGATAGGAAAGACTTTAAGAAGCACTTAAGGGCATATGCAGTGAAGACAAAGTTTCAGTACAAGTTGAAGCCCAATGACAAAGAAAGGATCAAAGTTAATTGCAAGTATAACAAGTCTCAGAGTTGTAAGTTTTTTTATTTATGCAAGTGTCGGATGTCATGAACCAACTTTCATAGTGAGAAAGATGAACTTGGAGCATACATGTGTGACTGAAGGAGTAACCAGAAACAGGACAGCAAATGCAGAATTTGTTGCACAGTTCTTGTATGATAAGCTGAAGAGTGGAGACCCAATGCCAAGACCTTTCAATTTACAAGATCAGTTCCACACTACTCATAACACTAGTGTTCCCTATCATGTGGCCTGGAGAGCTAGAACTAAGACACTGGAAAAAGAGTGAATGACAATTATGATGAGTCTTACAGACTTGTTCCATCTTTTTGTGATATGGTGGAGAAAACAAATCCTGGTTCTTTGACAAACTACACATTTGGAAGGTGAGTTGCCCTACATTTTTACATTGTCCATACATGTTGAGTTGTACTTGTTTTACTTTTGTGACTCTTTAACTCTGAAGCATGGTTATTAATAGCAATGCTTATTTGTTGCAGTGTTGATGGATGCTTTGAGTCTATGACAATTGCTTTTGCAGCACCACTCAAAGGTTTTCATGATGGGTGTAGAAATGTGATAGGATTTGATGCTTGTCATTTGACTGGAAAACATGGTGGTTGTTTGATGGCTGCAACAGCTTTGGATGCAGAGAATAGGGTTGTCCCATTGGCTATAATGGTGACTAGAAATGAAATTGGTGAGAACTGGCACCTATTCATGAAAGCATTGAAGCCATATATTGTCAACCACCCTAGAGGAAAGCTGACTTTTATCTCAGATAGGCAAAAAGGGTTGTTGGAAACCATTACTGAATTATTTCCAGATCATAACCAAAGATACTGTTTCAGGTAAATTTTAGTTCCTAAGTTTTAATTTGAATTGTTTAGTTGGTTGGTTAATTTGACAACTGTGATTAATTTTTTTCTGTGTTCACCTGCAGACATATGTATGCAAATTTCAAAAAATACTATAAGGGTACAAAGCTACATAACCTGGTTTGCAATGCTGCCCTATGTTACAAGGAAAGACATTGGAAGGTTAGTATTATGTTGCAGTACTCTTTATTTGTGAATTTTTTTTTGGGAGTGGTAATAATGAATGCCTTATTTTAATCACTAGGTCCATATGGATGAGCTTGTGAAGTTATCTCCAGCAGCAGCAGAATATATGAGGAGGGAAACACCACAGCAATGGTCTAGAGCCTTCTATGACCAGTCTACTTCTTCTGAGCACACCAACAGCAATTTCTGTGAGTCCTTCAACAACATGGCTGGCCCAATGAGAGACAAGCCCATTTGTACCCTGGGAATGATGTATGGTCAACTCATTATGGGTATGTTCTACAAAAGAAGAGCTGAGGCTGATAAGTTGGAGCTTGGAACATTGGTGCGAGAAGTTATGAAGTTGATAAAGAAGATGCGAATTGCACTGACTCACCCGAGACCAAATGGGGCAGTTTATGGCGGGTTATATGAGGTGAAAAATATTGAAACCAATGCTCTGTTTCAAGTTGATATTGTTGACAAGACTTGTAGTTGCATTCAGTGGCAACTTAGAGGAATTCCTTGTCTTCATGCTTTTTGTGTGTTAATGGATATGAGAATCAATTGGGCTGAGTAAGTTCTCTTCCATATTTGTGTTTTATTTTTATTATTTTTAATGTGGTTTCATTCTAGTTGAGTTTGTCATTATTAATGCTTTTGTCCTTCTGATGGCAGTTATTGTGACAAGTGCTATCTAGTTGATGCTTTGAGAGCAACTTATGCTCCTGAGATGGGATTATTACTAGGAAGAGAAGACTGGGATGAGGCAATTACCCTTATTTACTCTGTTTTATTTGTCTTTTTAGGTAATTTACACTGTTAGGGAATCTTTAACTTTATGGAAAATTATTTTTTAATAAAATTAGGGTTTGCTTCCACTACTTATTGTCTTCTTTTATTTCTCTTTCTTCTTCTTATCCATTCTTATCTCTTTCTCTCTTGTTTCTTTGTGCAGCCAGAAGACATAGTTAATATGAGGCCTCCAATTGACATCAGGAAACCAGGAAGACCATGTAAGAAAAGGAAGAGAGCTTATGATGAAGGTCACAAGGAGAAGAAGGTTAGGAGTTGTACAAGGTGTAAGACAATTGGGCACAACAAGAGAACATGTGCTGGTGCACCTGTTGGATCCAATCCAAAAGCAAAAAGGCAAAGGACTATGGTTCAAGGAGGATCTCACTCAATTTCTTATCCAGATCCAGCTGAGCTTAGTAGCAGTAGGAGAGGCAGAAAAGCAACAAGAGGAAGAGGAGCTGCATCAACTTCATCTACTGCTGCTGCATCATCTTCTCAACCTACAAATAGTGCTTCTGCTGCTGGTGCATCATCTTCTCAACCTACAAATAGTGCTGCTAGTAGAGGGTCCACAGGAAGTATAGGTTCAAGAGGAGGTAGAGGTTCAAGAGGTGGTAGAGGTGGTAGAGGCAGGTCTGGAAGTGGAATGCAGGTGTATCAAACACTGTCACGAGCATTGCGGTGTTGGTGGACTTAGTCGGACACTAACTCGGACATTCACGGTTCCAAAACCCAAAGGAACTACGGTTCCTCCCGCCGCTACTCAATAAGTTCCTTTTGTTTTTAAAACTATCCACTTCTTTTGTATCTCATTTGCAATGTTTGTTCTTGGGCCCTTTGTTCTATATGTTTTGGATTGATGAACACCCTTATGATATGGTCTTAATGTATGTTAATATTCTATGTTATTAACATGGTGTCATAATCATGAAAGTTTCTTTTTATTTAAAGTGAAGCTCATTACATTTGTAGATCTGCTATTTCCTTGCATAACTCTGCCATTTTCAGAGATGTTTGTTTTGCATAGGATTTTCCTGCATGGAAGACAGCATCAGACAGCCATTGAAAATCATCACAGTGGGAGCATTTGAGGTAAGCAATGTTATAGTTGTGTACATTATGGCAGAATAAAAGCTTCACAGTTCCCTTACAGTTCTTCTTCTTGCAGGCTTGGTTCTTCCATGGACAGTTATTGTGCACATGACTCTTGTCACCACAAGCAAAGCAGGAATGTGGTGTTGGGAGTTGAACTTTCATTGATGTTTTTGGGTTTGTGGCATCTGCAAACCACTCAAAGTATGAGCATACTGAGCATCTCAAGAACTTCTTAGCAGGATGATCTTCAGTTTCAGATTTCAACAACTTTCTCACTCCATTGCAAGGTACATTTTTACACCTTGAATATATCCATGGACAAGAAATAGGATCGTGCATTTCAATCTCACATAAACAACAAATGATGTTGCTTGATCCATCAGCTACACTGCTGCTGCTTGCCTCACTTGAATTGTTGCACCATTCACTTTTTCCTCCACCCATTTTGTGTTTCAACATTCTGTCTGCTGTGCTTATTGGAATTTGAAGAAAAATATAATGTATGGAGGTATTCTGGTTGTTGGAATTGTTGATAAATAGCAATGTTTGCAGGTATAAAAAGAAAGGTGAAAATCATACCGTTGGTAACGGTCTGAATTTCTGGCCACCAACTTGTTGCCACGTCATCTGCCTGCCACGTCATAGATCTGCCACGTCACAGATCTGCCACGTCACGGACAATCCACGTCAGATATATTCCACGTCAGCCACAGGTTAACTCCAGTTAAATTGGTTGAGTTAGGCAAGAGGGCATTTTGGGGACAATTAACACCGTTTTTTTGAAAAACGGTTATGTCGCCCAAAGTGTGACTGTTTTGTACATGATTTTTAAAAGTATGATCAATTTGTAACCAAATTAGATAAAGCATGACCATTTTGTTATTCGCCCTTAATGAAATACGGTATCTTGGAAATTGATGTTGATAGTGAGATCAACGCTGGACTCCGGAGCTCTGGACGCCAAGTGGGAGAAGAAGTAAAGTGACTTTCGAATTTCCTTGCGCTGTTAAATAAATATATTGTCGTGATCAAATAATACAATTATTTAGGGAAAAAAATTAGTTTGAGGTTATGGTACATCTCGATAAATAAATCGACGATATAGAATCATAAAGCAATTGCTCTCAAATGCGCGCATCTAAAGAAACTAGTGTTTGAGAATTTTATCAAGTCGACAAAGGATACAAATTCTAGAGAGAGCTTATAATTGCATCACCGAGGGGAATGGGATTAAAGCCTACTTCTCCCGAATCGTATTAAGGGAAACCCAACCTAGTTGTCTGGAGATCCCATGATCTAGGTTCAACGGTACAACAGAAATTAAGAACGATTCACACGTGAAACACTGGGGAACATAACTCTAGACATGTTTCTACCCATTCCTATGATGAAACAGTGCAGCCTGTCGTGTAGTTAAGGATAATCATTGCTTTGTGTTAAAGAGAGAGTTCATCACTTTAAGTTTTGGTTCGCCGTTTCTCGAAGTTTGGAGTTGTTGATGGTGGATTTTCGTTCAAGTTTAAATTTGTAAAAAACCAGAAAAATCATGCGCTGACATCTTGTAAAAGATAAAGCCATTTATAAGTGGATACTCCCTCACTTAATTCACCAAGAATGGAGCATGTAGCAACAATCCCATTCTCGTGAATACATGAAATTCCTCCAGGTTGGAGCATGTGGCAACAATCCCTTCCTGTGAATTTCATATCAGCCTTGTATTTCCAGTACTCATTATCAGTGTGGCATGACGACTGAGTGTTACTCTTACAGAGTAACACGAACCTCCAAGCACTATAGTGAAACCATGTACGAAATACCCGTACAGGCTGATTCTCGGTGTGTTATACTAGCCCGAGCCCTCTCGGTGTGTTATACTAGCCCGATTGAGCCCCTCTCGGTGTGTTATACTAGCCCGATTGAGCATCCGGACTGACCGTATCAGTCCGGATATGATCTGATCGTAGTCATCCAACTCCGTAAGCATGATTGGATGACCCCAGATCAATTCCATCACCCCCAAGCAGGTATGGAATACCCACGGCCGACCCCGCATGGTCATCCATTGGCCGTTGCTTGCCAAAAGACGTTCATACCAAGCATTATGGACGGAAAACCCTAAATAAGGGTTTGCGGCATATTACATGTGTCGCAAAATAATCTCAACCATCCATCTTCGCAGGTATAGATGGAGGGTGTAGATGTAGACTCAAAGGGCCCAGAGCATGTCAACACGATCACCGTGGGCCCGCCTACACACTTGACCAATCGGTCAAGACCAGCAATGTTTGGCCGTGACAGAATCGTCACCCAAACAAGAAGTGGCGCACGACTTTTGAAAGCCAAAATTAGGGTTTTAAATCATCACGCGCGTCCATCTTCTCCGGCACGAATGGAGGGACACAGATTAGATTAAGCAAGGGCCGGTCATACCAGCATGACCACCGTGCGCCCATCTACCTCCTCATGCGATCGGCCAAGGCATCCCATGCCGGCTAATCCAAAACGCCCGCCCAAACATGCGTGGTTACACTTCCCAAATTGCAACCGATCTCGACCACTCAACTTCACCGGATGATTTGAATGGCTTAGATCACGTTTTCATGGGATAATCAGTATAGGTGTGAACACCAGCCTACCACCTACACGTTGGTATGATCGACCAAGACCGACCAAGATGGGTCGTCTTGGAACGCGCGCCCAAACCGGGGGATGTCATGCGGTTTCCAACTCCTTTGCGGCAATGGATTTCTGTCGCAAACCGATCTCAACCACTCAACTTTGCCGGTCAATTTGAGTGGCCTAGATCGCTCCTTCTGGGGGAAAGTGAGGTATGGACGTGCACACCGGCATGCTGTCTACACACATGCCCGGTCGGTCCTCTCCAAAGCCCTTCCCATGCTTGGTTTAGACCAAGCTGAAGAGTGATGCTTGCGCACCTCTTCAAAAACCCTAATATTCATTAACGGTCGCAGATGAGTGTCTCAAAGATCATCTCATCCGTCCAACTTCACCAGCTTGGTTATACAACCCCGGTCGAGTTATTTGGTCGGTGAGGCGTTATTACCCATCACTTTACCACACTATATGCAACACTCGCATAAAATACACACGATACTTCACAAGTATCGACTTCCTGAATAACACAGTTATTCAATTCAGCATCACATGCTATCCTTCGTGGATCCACGATCCACACATTCCAGACATCAATCATGTCACAAACTGGGGGATACATACTGGGGTATTGGTCTGGTGGTTTACAGCGTGCAGCGTGCAACGCGCCATCACAAGAACGTGTCAGGAAGTCATGGACGGTTAGAGATGAACAGGAGAAGTGGGCAAGACTGGTCGTGTGGCACCGACGCACATCTCCACTACTCCATCACTCCACTTCCTCCACTTCCCACGAGAGACGTGAATAAGGCTCAATGACTTGTATAAATAGGTTCTCCGCCCTATTTTCAACAAGGGAGAACAACAACACAAGTTCAGACGAGACAGAAAATCAAGTGTTAATACAAAAATCGTATTCAAACACCCAGAGCCTGCTTGCATCAACCGCAAGCCTGCTCACTTTTCTGTTACAAGTCATAAGCAAGCCAACATCTTCACAATCTCAACACCTTCTTCGCTTCCCTCCCTAAGATCAACCCCATCTCCTTCACTTTGTGACCGAAACAAGTCCTGGAACGGCCATTTCTTGGTTTAGGCCGGACTTGCATGCATTGATCTCTCGAATCTACAAGCACTCACCGCAAAGTGCATTTGTTTAAAGGTTTAAATTCATTCCTCATCCACACCCCAAATTACCAAATTCTCGCAGAGTAGTTTTCACCCATAAACAATTGGCGACCACGGTGGGACGTTGATCTCTCGGTTGTAAAGTCAATCTCTTCAATACCTTTCAATCAATTCTGAAATGGTTGGTCTTTGGACCGATTCGACAGTCTCAAATCCTGGTGGCTCCCCCAACGGAGATACCCCTCCTCCTAACGGTGTATCCGACGGCATACTCAGAAGACTTCCAACATTAAGCGAACTAGTGACCGGTTGTCAGCCGACACAAATATAATTACACTTTCTTACTACTCAAAATATAAATATAGCAAGGGCAAGAAAGGATCGATCCCACAGAGAGGTCTAGGTTGTCAAATTGTTATGGTTTCCTATATAAAATACCAAGGATTTTCTGATTTAAACGGAAATAAATAAAAGCAAAACAAATAAAAGTAAACACGCAAATCAAGGATAAGAAGATATTGGTCATGGATTTCGTTTTCATTCACAAACATGGTTTCACCACAATAACTAGAATTGATATTTTAATCTCAACTTTTATCAAAGACCCGCAAGAATATCCCACAAATCTCCTCATGTCATCAACAAACACATTAAAAGATGCGAATATGAATTCTACCTAAAGGAACAACCTAATGTGTAAAAGCACTAATCAAGTTTAATTCCCTAGATGCATTAAGTTCTATGAAATCAGGCCAATCAAAGCAATCGAACGTGGAAAGCTCACTAATCCGATTTAACAAAGGTTATGGTTCACATATGATCATAAGAATATATCACTACAAACTATAATCATATTTATGCTACTTGCAATCCGGAATTATCACTTTTGCGTATAATAACCCTAATCTAGCAATAGAGATGAAAGCAAACTCAATCGATTCGCGACTCGACTAAACAAGCATCCAAATCATGTAACAATATTCATGGTGAATCATAAACGATAATATGAGAGAAAACTAATTTATTGAATTAAAACCCATGTTTGGAAATCCAACTTATTCCATAACCAATAATAAAAACTCTAGCTCATATTCATGGAGTTCATAACAAGAAGAAAGAGAAAAGACTTCATGGTTCTAAACCCTAGAACAAAAAGTAGAAGAAAAGAATAGATAAAAAGAGATTCAAAAGATATGATATGTGTTTTGAGAAAAGTCTTTCTTTTATAGCTCCACTCCTTCCAAAATTAGGTTTTGTCTTCAAAGTCCATTAGTTGGAAATTCACCCGCCCATAAGTGAGAGAAACCCGTGTAGAAAATTTTGTCCCAAAAATACTCGCCGGAAAAACCGGGATTGTGGCTTAGGAAAAGTCGCCGGAGCTGGCCGGTGTGACCGGCAAAGTCCGCCCTGGCCACAGGTCAACGGGTCGGATCGGGTCAACGGGTCAAAACGGGCGGGTCAACTTTGGTCAAGACCGAGTTAGGGTGAATCAACTGAGTCGGACCAGGTCACTGTTCAGCCGAGTCAGATAGCTACTCAGACCAGTCAGGTCTGGCTCAGCTGAGTCACTCTGGCCTAGCCATTTGCAAGGGCTAAATGCTGTGCTGCACCAGGATGGTGCATCACCTCCACAGCTGCAGCAACCTCATGTCTTCCCTGTAATCTTCAGCTCATCACAGCTGCCACTTCACTTCAGTCTCATCCTTTGCTTCACTGCAAGCACACAACATCACCATCATCTGCCAGTTTTCTTCTCTTCATTTCCATCTCAGTCATATCACCCGTGTTCAATCATTGCAGTTGCGCAGCTGCACCACAAAGCTACCTAGCCAATATCATAGCTGCACAACATCAGCAGAGCAATAGCACCCTGAATTGCACTAACAACCGCTGCAGCTGCATACCTGCAATTCAGTTCATTGCAGTGCCAAAAGACAAATTGCCATTCATCTCATTACCAAGTCTAACCCCATCCGTAACTGCACTCTAGCTCAAGCCATCACACTGTATACAACATTGCCTTCAGCTCAATTGCACTTCCAATAACACACACAACACCACATTCTCACTGCTTTTTTTTCAGTTTCAGCTGCAACACATACTCTGACTACATCTAAGCTTATTGCATGCAAAACTCAGCTCATTCCATTGTTCACCAGCACCTTCAACCATAGCCACTGTAGTTCACAGCTCCACCTGAAATTCCCTGTCATTCCTATCACACATGACCACCAGGCCTAGCCATTGCAGTACCGCCAGCTTCCCCACCAGAACTGAGTTCAATCAACACCAGATACTCAATGCTTGCTCCCATATTCAACTTCAATCAACTCTATAACATCTCTGCCTTGAGCTGCAACCTTGTAACAGTCCCAGAGCCACTACCACAAGCTCAACCTGACTCAAGTCTCATCAGAGACCCCATTCAATACAGCTTCTCCACAGTCATCACTAAGTAAGACCACCTTATGCATCACCAGAGCACTATCAGACTCATTTGCCACCAGCAAGTTCAACTCAATTCCCAGCTGCAACTTCAATTCCCAGGCCAGCATAAATATCAGCTCCATTTCCTCCAGCTCAGTCAGGCCACCTGCAACTGTAACATCAATCCATCTCAGCTCAGTTGCAATGTCATCCATGTGATGCAATCTTCCCAAGTCAGCATATTCTCTGCACCTGAATTTGCACAGTCAAGTCTCCAATGCCTTATCCTTTACTCAAAAGCTCTGATTCAAATCCTAGCAACAACCACCAACACCACTTGGAGCTGCACACATCTCAGCAACTGCCTCCTTGTAACAATTCAATTCCATTCACCATTGCCGGCCATCAACTCATACCTGTAATTTGCAAGACCACCTCAGACTGCAGCCTAGTAGCGCATTCAATACTCTCAATCCTGTAGCTTCAACTCTACATCATTCTCGACCTTAACAGACCACCAACATCATACATTCACCTGCGAAACATCCATCAAACCCATATCCTTCCTTGCACCAACAATTCCACATCAACCCCCAGCAAGCCTGCACATTCCCTAGCACTCCCTTGGCTACGCACACACCAGTGAAACTGCGGCTGCTTCTTCAACAGGCCTGCACCTGCGATTCCACCAACACAGAACTAGTAACAATCTTCATCAGAGCCACCATCAATTCTCTTTAAATAACAGCCACAACCCTGATATTCTTCTGAGCCACGAACCCATCTCTCTTTCTACTTCATCTATAGCAGCAGAAACCCATTTCGATCAATAGAAGCAATCACCAATTTCAACTTCAATTTCTCGATTCAACAATTTCACAGCTTCAGTCGGAAACACCACCAACTGATTCCAGGTCTTCTTCATGAGCTCGTCAATCATCATAGCTATGTTTCGATCTCTGTCTGCAGCAATCGATCCCATCTTAGCTTCCATATCTGAGAGTTCAAATCAACCCTCAATTCGTGTTGAACCCATCTTTAATTTACCCAAAATCCATCGGACTTCAGATTCTTTCTCCCTGAGTTCCATTTCTATCTTGATTCAACAACGAACATCCACTTTCTTTGTCCTTCGTTCTACTGATTTTACAGAATTAACAAATCCTAGCTGCTCCTCGAACTGCAATTCATGGCAAATCTCTGTCTGTCTCTCGGTTTCAGGTGTGGAAATGAATGAGAGGAAATCAATTTTAGGGTTATAAATTGGAACGGTTATTGACAGCCGGCTACTTCTGAGCCCTTTAACAATTGTTGGTTGTATTTTAGTATTCCTCCCAAAAGAGTTGCCCCTTAACATTTGCCAGGCTCCGGATAGTGCTTGCCCCTGAAATGACCTTTTTGCCCTTTTTGCTCTAAATGAGTAGTTTCTCCTTCTTTTCCTCCGTGCGACTCCAGAGTACCTATAAGACTCAAAACAGCACATAAGATACATAATTTACAAGAAAAGTAGCAAAGAAAGCATAAATACTAGATATGAAATTAGGTGTTTTAGACACCTATCAGATTCCCCCACACTTAGACTTTGCTAGTCCTCGAGCAAATCAAACAAAACAATAAAATACAACAACTCCGTGTCGTCGAGGCTACGGTTAATTTTAGCATAAATAACAAGCCTTTAAACCCCTAGGTGTCCCTAGTGGACGAGTTATAGTCTCGTGAAGGTTTACAAGAGGTCTACCTACAAAACCTATATTTCCAACTCCGTCTATTTGTGACAAATCAATGAACGAATCCAAAATGACTACAGGAGGAGGTACCTTGCAAATTCAATTCAATTATTAGTAAATAAACTCTAATTAGATAGTCGAACAAGCCACAATACTCGGAAACTAACAACCACAATCACAATGAAAAGATTAAGAAGATGGATATAGATGTAGATGTTGGCGAATATTCACAAGTGTTCGATGTTTCCCATATCTGTCTGAAGATCACTGCTAAGATGAACCTAATCCTATTGGATTGAGCTACTTGGTGCTGAATGCTACATCAAATCAATTGGCATATACAAGGGAACCAAGAGTGACTTTATTCAACACAATAATAATTTCTTCTCTTTTTTTTTTATATGATTGGATCAAACGGATCCAATTTCTCTTTTTTTTTTAGACAGCATGATTAGATCTTTTGGATCCAAGCGCATGCTTCTTGTCACAAGTACATGATAGTTGCCTTGGATCCTGCATTCCACGCTTGTTTAGGCGACGGAGACAGGGACTACGTTTCACACATACTGCTATTCCCAAGTGTCATTCTTTATTCCGTTTTGGTCTAATTGATCGGTCCTTTTTTTTTTTTTTTTTTTTTTTTTTTTTTCTTTTTCTAGTAACTCAATCACTCTATTTCATCCTATCAGTAATAACACGTCGATGTTTAGTGACCCACCAAAGCACTTAGAGAACAATAGATAAATATGGAAAAATAAAAATAGAATGTGATATGGTGATATTCCGAGATATGGTAACAAATATCATGTTAATTTGTGATTTCTGAGCTATATTCTTCCCTTTTAGTTAATTGGTTCCTCAACTCCTACATTCAAAATGGTTCCATCCACTAATGGTGTCATCCTAAAGGCACAAGTTTCTAGATTTCGGAGTTCAAAAAGCACAATTTTTTTCTTGGTTTTTCTATTTTTCTCATTTTTTTTTAAAGCATAAATAAACTATACAAACATATAAATGCTCCCCCACACTTAAACTTTACATTGTCCTCAATGTAAAATTGAATCGTCCAAAGAAATTCCAAGGTGGGAAATTCATATAATAATCCGCGAAAAGAAAAAGCTAAAAACAAGAAACGAAAAATTAAAAGATAAGAGATACAAAACCTATGGGTTGCCTCCCATGCAGCGCTTGGTTTAAAGTCGTCAGCCCGACTATATCCTTGCAAAAGTCATTCCCCAAATATCAACAATCTGAAAAGTTGAGGATCCGTCCATAGAACCTGTTTTGCAAACACTAGCTTCACCCAAATATTAGTAATATAAAGCAAAAGTGAAGCTATGAACCGATAAAAGCTTCCCCACACTTATTCTTGTCCACACTTGGAAGTGTAAAAAGAATATAGAAGTCGGGTACCTCCACGGTTTCTCGGTTCCATAACTCGCATAGTATGAGAATCAAGTTTCTCTAATGGCGGAAAACGAGAAACAAAGTCATTCAACAATATTCTAGAAGCACATACATTCAAACCAATAAGAGGTAAAGGAGAAGAAATAATAGGCAATGGGTTAGATAAACCTTGCACAATCTCTTGTATTACGGAATCCTCTTCGTCCTTGAAAAACTCAAGTGAATTATTCACCTCTTGTATATCATGGTCCTCTATCAAACCTTGCAACCATTCTTCGTCCGTTTCTGCCTTAACCAAAGTATCGACATAAACATCATCATTACAATTATTTGCAAGCTCAATTGGGTCTTCCACAATATTGGTTATAACGGTCTCATTCTCAACATACTCCTCTTTGTTGTAAGGCACATACTCTTTTGCGGATCCAAATTTTATCATAAGAAACTTTTCTAGAACACTCGAAAATGCATCATCCTCAAGCTCCACCCTTTGAATAGGCTCTTGATCATTATTAAGATCAATGCTTGAGTAATCTACACAAGTGTCGACATATTCCTCTTCGTCTTCATCTTGATCCCAAAAAGACTCCAATGTACACTCCTCGGGGATGTCACCATGAGTTGTTTCAAGCAATGTATCATAATCACCGTCACTATCATAGTCAACATAAAATTGATCCTCGCTGAATTTAGTGTTGTTAATCTCTAACTCATCCTTTTGAATAGGTGAATGATCATTATTAAGATCAAGAGTTGAGTTAACGACACAATTATCAACGAAAATGCCCAAGGATTGGCCTTTTTCCACATTAGCATCAATCAAATAGTCATCACAAACCATATGCACATAAGAATTATCCATATCTTCCTTGTATTGATCAATGCCTCTTCGCAAGATAGTCATACCTTCGCGAAGTTTTTGGAGTTGCTCGTTTGTAGTCTCTTTAGCTTTTTGAAATTCCTCTTGTAAAAAGGTGGAAACTTTATCTATAAAGTTAGAGACTTTTTGTTCACGATCATAAGAATCCTCCCATCCTTGTTGTTTTTCACACACATACCCGCCATAAGGTTGTTGAGGAAAACCACAAGGTTCCATGGAATATTGGTCATAACCAATGAATTGGTTTTGATTATACCCATGGAATTGGTAGTTGTCGTATTGTTGAGGTTGTTGAAAACCGTATCTATTGTTCCAATATGCTCATTCCATAGAAATAAGCACCTGAAATAATTCTCAAACCAAGGTTAAAACCCAGAAAATAAGAAAAAAAATAAAACAAAAACTAAATACAAAAATAAGAAACCAAAATCAATTAACAACCGCGCCTCCAAGAACGGCGCCAAAATTTGATCGCGGTCGTAAGCGTCAAAAATAAAATTACACTTTCTTACTACTCAAAATATAAATATAGCAAGGGCAAGAAAGGATCGATCCCACAGAGAGGTCTAGGTTGTCAAATTGTTATGGTTTCCTATATAAAATACCAAGGATTTTCTGATTTAAACGGAAATAAATAAAAGCAAAACAAATAAAAGTAAACACGCAAATCAAGGATAAGAAGATATTGGTCATGGATTTCGTTTTCATTCACAAACATGGTTTCACCACAATAACTAGAATTGATATTTTAATCTCAACTTTTATCAAAGACCCTAGAATACCTTGATCGCAAGAATATCCCACAAATCTCCTCATGTCATCAACAAACACATTAAAAGATGCGAATATGAATTCTACCTAAAGGAACAACCTAATGTGTAAAAGCACTAATCAAGTTTAATTCCTAGATGCATTAAGTTCTATGAAATCAAGGCCAATCAAAGCAATCGAACGTGGAAAGCGCACTAATCCGATTTAACAAAGGTTATGGTTCACATATGATCATAAGAATATATCACTACAAACTATAATCATATTTATGCTACTTGCAATCCGGAATTATCACTTTTGCGTATAATAACCCTAATCTAGCAATAGAGATGAAAGCAAACTCAATCGATTCGCGACTCGACTAAACAAGCATCCAAATCATGTAACAATATTCATGGTGAATCATAAACGATAATATGAGAGAAAACTAATTTATTGAATTAAAACCCATGTTTGGAAATCCAACTTATTCCATAACCAATAATAAAAACTCTAGCTCATATTCATGGAGTTCATAACAAGAAGAAAGAGAAAAGACTTCATGGTTCTAAACCCTAGAACAAAAAGTAGAAGAAAAAGAATAGATAAAAAGAGATTCAAAAGATATGATATGTGTTTTGAGAAAAGTCTTCTCTTTTATAGCTCCACTCCTTCCAAAATTAGGTTTTGTCTTCAAAGTCCATTAGTTGGAAATTCACCCGGCCCATAAGTGAGAGAAACCCGTGTAGAAATTTTGTCCCAAAAATACTCGCCGGAAAACTGGGATTGTGGCCGGAAAAGTCGCCGGAAACTATTTCAGGTGACCGGCAAAGTCCGCCCGGTCACCGGTCAACGGGTCGGATCGGGTCAACGGGTCAAAACGGCGGGTCAACTCGGTCAGCACCGAGTTAGGGTGAATCAACTGAGTCAGACCAGGTCACTGTTCAGCCGAGTCGGATAGCTACTGCACCGGTCAGTCCGGCTCACCTGAGTCACTCGGCCTAGCCATTTGCAAGGGCTAAATGTTTGGCCGCACTGTGGATGGTGCATCACCTCCACAGCTGCAGCAACCTCATGTCTTCCCTGTAATCTTCAGCTCATCACAGCTGCCACTTCACTTCAGTCTCATCCTTTGCTTCACTGCACGCACACAACATCACCAGCATCTGCCAGTTTTCTTCTCTTCATTTCCATCTCAGCATCTTAACGTACGGTGACACACACTCAAAAGAAGCTCTTTAGTAGATGGAAAATTTCTGGTCGGTGCCTCTCATGATATGAATACGGGTAGTCTCCACTAATGATTGATCAAAGAACTCTAATAATGCCCTTCTCCCCGCACCAAATTCGCATCACCGGCATGATTAAATCCATTATTTAACACTCTAACAAGCAAGAAATCCGAATGTAGTTTTCTAACATTTCCAAGTTCAATTATGTCGGTCAAAATCTCTATGTAAACATACCTAGAAGTATGCTAGTGATTCTAAAATCTTTAAAAGTTGGAGTTTTTTAAGTAAAACTTTTTTTTTTTTTTTTTTTTAATTTTTTTTGTAATTTTTGTTTTAAAAACATGCTTAACCACTCCCCACACTTAAACCTTACATTGTCCTCAATGTAATTGAATCCTCCTAGTAAAGTCAAGGTGGGAAATTTTAACATGATAAGGAACAAGAAAAAGAAATAACAAAAAGCAAAAGGATAAGAAATACAAAACCGATGGGTTGCCTCCCATTAAGCGCTTGTTTTAAAGTCGACGGCCCGACTTAGCTCTTGCTGCACATTACTCCTCCAGAGGGAGTGCATCTCGAAGTCCAATCACGTCCACATGCTCCGTTGGAAAGTTTTCATAATACGGCTTTAACCTATGGCCGTTGACTTTCAAATGTTGTCCTGTTTTTGCACTAACAATTTCAACTGCACCATGATCATAAAAATTAGTAACAACAAATGGTCCCACCCAACGGGACTTAAGCTTTCCCGGAAATAAACGTAAACGAGTATTAAATAAAAGAACTTTTTGCCCCACAACAAAACTTTTCCGCGAAATCATCTTGTCATGAAAAAGCTTAGTCTTTTCCTTGTAAATCCGGGCACTCTCGTAAGCATCATTACGTATCTCCTCTAGCTCATTTAGTTGTAACTTCCTTTGTTTCCCCGCTTCATCATACTCCATGTTTAATTTCTTTATCGCCCAATAAGCCTTATGTTCAAGTTCAACCGGAAGATGACAAGCCTTGCCATAAACCAACCTATATGGAGACATACCAATCGGTGTCTTATACGCCGTTCTATACGCCCAAAGTGCATCATTGAGCTTAAAGCTCCAATCTTTCCTTGTGGTATTCACCGTTTTCTCAAGAATGGACTTGATCTCACGATTTGAAATTTCCGCTTGTCCACTAGTTTGTAGATGATAAGGCGTACCAATTTTGTGTGTTATGTTGTACTTCTTGAGGAGAGCGTGGAAAGCCTTCTTGAAATGTGAGCCTCCATCGCTTATCACCACTCTTGGTGTACCATGCCTATTGAATATATTTTCCCTTACAAAATCACAAACAACTTGAGAGTCATTAGTCTTGGTGGCTCTAGCTTCCACCCATTTCAAACATAATCAACGGCAAGAAGTATATAAAAATTTCCATTCGAATTGACAAAAGGTCCCATAAAATCAATACCCCACACATCAAAAATCTCAACGGCGAGAATTGGTGTGAGTGGCATTTGATTTCGAACACCTAGATTGCCCGTTCGTTGACATCTATCACACGATTTACAAAAAACATATGAATCTTCAAACAAGGTGGGCCAATAAAATCCACTCTCTAGAACTTTGAGAGCGGTACGTTTCGAACCAAAGTGGCCACCACAAGCAAAAGTGTGGCAAAAGGAGAGGATGGATTGAAATTCGGAATTAGGCACGCACCTTCGCATTATTTGATCAACGCCATATTTCCATAAGTATGGTTCATCCCACACATATTGCTTAGCTACCTTCTTAAGTTTCATCTTTTGGAAGTTGGACATTGTATTAGGTACTTTCCTTGTCACCAAGTAATTCACTATATCCGCATACCAAGGTGTTGATTCTTCCATGGAGAAAAGTTGTTCGTCCGGAAAGCGGTCATGTAATGGAAGTTCCTCTTGAGACATAACAAGTCTACTAAGATGATCCGCAACGGTATTCTCCACACCCCTCTTATCACGAATTTCTATGTCGAACTCTTGTAACAATAGGATCCACCGGATTAATCTTGGCTTAGCTTCTTTCTTCTTTATTAAGTGTCTTAGTGCGGCATGATCGGAATACACAATAACCTTTGTACCCACCAAGTATGAACGAAATTTTTCCAATGCGAAAACTATAGCCAATAACTCCTTTTCCGTGGTAGAATAATTGATTTGTGCATCATTAAGGGTCCTAGATGCATAATAGATAACATGGGACAACTTGTCCACTCTTTGACCCAAAACGGCTCCAACCGCATAATCACTAGCATCACACATTAATTCAAATGGAAGATTCCAATCCGGTGATTTGATAATCGGCGCACTTGTCAACATATCCTTTAATTTGTCAAAAGCATCCTTGCATTCCTTGTTGAAGTCGAAAGGTACCTCCTTTTGTAATAACTTGCACATCTAAGATGGATATTTTGGAGAAATCCTTGATAAACCGCCTATAGAAACCTGCATGACCAAGAAAAGAACGGATCTCCTCACCGAAGTGGGATATTGTAAGTTTCTTATTAAATCTATCTTTGACTTGTCCACTTCGAGCCCTCGAGAGGACACAATGTGACCAAGTACTATGCCGTGGTTTACCATAAAGTGACATTTCTCCCAATTAAGGACAAGGTTTGTGTCTATGCATCGTTTAAGAACTAGTTCAAGGTTGTTTAAACAACCATCAAAAGAATTGCCATAAACACTAAAGTCATCCATAAATACCTCGATGATGCGCTCCACATAATCCGAGAATATACTCACCATGCATCTTTGAAAAGTAGCCGGCGCATTGCAAAGGCCGAACGGCATCCGTCTATATGCAAACGTTCCAAACGGACAAGTGAAAGTGGTCTTCTCTTGGTCCTCCGGTGCAATAATAATTTGGTTGTATCCCGAATAACCATCCAAAAAGCAATAATAAGAATGCCCCGCTAACCGCTCCAACATTTGATCAATGAAAGGTAAAGGAAAGTGATCCTTTCGGGTTGCGGAATTAAGCTTTCTATAATCAATGCACACTCTCCAACCGGTTTGAACTCTTGTAGGAACAAGTTCATCGTCTTGATTTCGAACAACCGTGACTCCGGACTTCTTTGGTACCACTTGAACCGGACTAACCCACTTGCTATCGGAAATTGGGTAGATTACCCCCACACTTAGCAATTTGAGTATCTCTTTTTTCACAACCTCCATCATGGGAGGATTAAGCCGACGTTGAGCATCACGTACCGGCTTCACGTTTTCTTCCATTAGAATCCTATGCATGCACATGGAAGGACTAATGCCCTTGATATCCGCAATTGTCCACCCAATAGCCGTTTTGTGCTCTCTCAAGACTCTAAGCAAACGGTCTTCTTGTACCGGTGTGAGGTTCTTAGAAATAATCACCGGAAGCTCATCTCCATCTCCCAAGAAAGCATACTTCAAATGGTCCGGAAGCGGCTTCAATTGTAGCTTGGGCGCCTTCACAATAGATGGTACAAGTACTTCATCATTCACGGGTAAAGAAATATAAGAAACATTACCCTTTTTAGCCTCTTGCAATGTCTCCAAAGCACCACACATCTCCACTAATTCCTTGGAGATTTCAACATCCAAGTTAGACAAGCCATGAACGTCCAATTCAATGCTCTTTTGCAACACCACATCAAGTTCATCCTCTCAGTTCAATTCCACCATTTGTTGCGCTAATGAATCAACCACATCAATGGAGTAAACGGAATGCACATCACTTGGGTAGCGCATGGCTTCAAATATGTTAAAGTGTATTATCTCCTTGTCGAATTCCATAGTGAGTGTACCCTTATCAACATCAATCTTCGTCTTTGCGGTCTTCATGAATGGCCTCCCAAGAAGTAAAGAAGTAGATGCTCGGTTCTCATTATTGTCCATATCCACCACAAAGAAGTCCACCGGAAAAATAAGCTCATTTACTTGCACTAGCACGTCTTCTACAAGCCCCTTTGGATATATGTTAGACTTGTTCGCTAATTGGATAATAACTCTTGTCTCTTTCAAAGGTCCAAGATTCAAGGAGTCATATATTTCGGCCGACATCACACTAATGGAAGCACCCAAGTCAAGTAAAGCATGTTCAAACCTTTGCTTACCAATAGTAATTGGCACCGTGAAACCACCGGGATCCGTGCACTTTGTAGGCATCTTCTTCAATAGCATAGCCGACGCACTCTCGCCAACTTTAGTAATTTCATTATCAAGCAACCTATCCTTCTTTGTACATAATTCCTTCATGAACTTCATCATACCGTGGCATTGTCTTGATAGCCTCAATGAATGGAATGTTGATTTCAATCTTCTTGAAGATATCCATAAGTGCCTTATCTTGAGCTTCTTTCTTGGATTTTGCAAAACGACTAGGAAAAGGAGGTGGAGTAGTGAAAGTAGGAACCGGTTCCTTGGATTGGTCGTTTGGTGTGGAGTTCTCCTTTGGTGCGGTTTCCTCCTTATCTTTGACTACCTCTTCAATAGCTTCTTCATGATGACTTGGACCATCCACTTGTCTTCCACTTCTTAAAGTAACCGCATTAACATTCTCTCTTGGATTCACAAATGGTTGTAAAGGAAGTTTTGTGGATGCTTGAGATTTTAATAGGTTCACATCGGTCGCCAATTGTCCCATTTGAGTTTGTAAATCCTTGATAGCCGAATCGGTCTTTTCTTGATTTTGTTGAAACAATGACGTAATACCTTGCATCATGACATTAAGCTTATCATCAATTGAAGAATCACGTTCATTGACTTGTTGTGGTTGAAATTGTTGAGAACCACCTTGTTGTTGAGGTTGAAAACGTGATTGTTGAAAACCACCTTGTTGCGCATATGGATTAGGAGCCGCCGCTTGCTTGTTCGCATAACTAAAGTTGGGATGATCCTTCCAACCGGGATTATAGGTATTGGAGTATGGATCGTACCTTGGCCTTTGATTTGGATATAAAGCATTCACTTGTTCGGTTTCACCATCCGGAATAATTACCGCGGCCATCCTTTGCATCATTATCTCCATGTTACTCATCCTTTGATCAAGATGTGATGATGAATCACTAACTTCATGCACTCGCCTAACCATTGGTTCATCCCTTGTGTAGAATTGTTGGGAGTTCGCAGCCATACTTTCAATCAACTCGGTAGCTTGGGTCACCGTCTTGTTCACTAGTGCACCACCACCCGCGGCGTCAAGAAGAGACCTATCGCTTGGGTTGATAGCTTCGTAGAAGTATTGGAGTATCATAACCTCACTAAATTGATGGTGTGGACAGCTTGCCACCAACCTCTTATATCGCTCCCAACATTCATACAATGATTCTCCCACTTGTTGTTTCAATCCACAAATCTCCTTGCGAATTTGAGTAGCTTTGGATGCGGGAAAATATCTCTCGAGGAAAAGTTTCTTCATCCCATTCCATGTTGTGATACTTCCGGAAGGCAAATAATATAACCATTCCTTAGCATTGCCCGCCAAAGAAAACGGGAAAGCTTTCAACATTGCTCCATCCGCATTAGTCTCCGGTGGAAGAATGGCCATAACTATGGCATATAAGTCCATAAGATGTTTGTTTGGGTCCTCATTCACCATGCCATGGAACTTTGGTAACTCTCTAATCAACCCCGGCTTGATCTCGAAGGTTGAGTTAGTTTGGATACACCATTGTTGTGTATCGAGCTTGTGAGAAGCTAGGTCCTTGAGTGTACGTTCAGCCATTGGTTCTTCCTATTTGTCCGAATCTGTGAAATCACTTGATGAAGAAGGAGGAAGTGGAGTGTTAACCGCACGAATGAAATCCTTTAGTTGAGTGCCGGATCGAAGACGTATTGGACTCGGTCTACCCCCTTTAAGCATTCACCAAAGGTATAACACCTGAAACAAGATTCTCACAAACTAAGTTAGATACGGTATAGAATCTAACAAAGCAAGAATATAGCAAAAACAACTAAAAATCGCCCGTTGCTCCCCGGCAACGGCGCCAAAATTTGGTGCGTGTCTTAGGTGCAATCAAATTAATCAATATTTCCACTCAATTAAAAATAATATAATGGAAGTCAAGTTCGTTCCCACGAGGAGCAAGAGATTCTAGTTGTAAAAATTGTCACAAAAAGGGGGGTGTAAAAAGCAAAAGAAAATAATCAAAGCAATTAAAATCGAAAGTTGAAAGCAATAAGAGAGACAAGATCAAGGAATCCTTCTTCGTTGCAAAACAATGATTAAAGTTATGTTCTTTTCTACTTGTTATAAGTCACAGATTATCACCAACCGTAGGATAGCAGGTCCGCTTAGCTAGCCCCAAAATCCCTTATTTCACTGAGTAACAAGTCCGCTTAGTTATCAGATTCTATTCAAAAGAACCACCTTGAGGTCCGCTTACAAGATGTAATTCCCAGAATGCATTAAGATTTATGAATTTAGGTTTAGTACTAGTAGTTAAACTCGGTTCGCTTGGTCCACTTTCTAGCGTTGTTTTTACACACAATCGCTCCACGGAATCCCTCCGCAAGGTCTCGTGTTTTCTACTTGTGTAAAGTGTCGAGAACGATTACGTATTCCCTAACTTATACTAGATATAGATCAATTAACAAATCAATTTAGCGTGCACTCCAAACAATCTATCAATCAATCATGAATGAATAAACATTCCTATTAGTAAAAACAATCGATAATCATGTGAAAAATCTCAAGATAGAATTGAAACAAAACTCAAATCATATGTTAAGAACTAGGAATTCATCCTCAATCAATAAGAAAATTAGCTACTCATGTTTTTGAAATTCACACAAATAATAATTATTAAAAGGAGAATTTTCAAGTTCACACAAATAATTAAGAAGAAGAATTTTCAAAAGCTATCAAAAACACAAGTGTTGTGTGTGTAGAGAGGTGTGTAAAGATGTAGAAAACTTCTATTTATAGGCTTCAATATTCTCCAAATCTTCCAAGGAATAGAACCCTTTTCCTTTAGCAATTTAATTTCCAAATTCAAGTCTTTTCTTCTTCCATCTTCTCTTTCCAAATTTGAGTCCAATTCTCCATCCAATTCCTAGCCCAAGTCTTCACACCCATGAGAGAAGTCCATAGAAAATTCTCGAATTTTTGCTCGTCGGAAAATCGGGATTGTGGTAGGAATCCTACGGAAAAGTCATCGGAAAACTATTTCAGGTGACCGGCAAAGTCCGCCCGGTCACCGGTCAACGGGTCAAAACAGTCGAGTCAACTCGGGTCAACGGGTTAACTCGGTCAGCACCAAGTCAGGGCGAGTCAGGTCTGGTCAACTCGGTCAGACCACGACTCAGCTGTGAGTCAGCTGTTCTCTGGCTGATTGGGCTGAATTGCCAGGCCTTGAGCCATTGCACAGGCCAAAACTACGTTGATGCACAATCCTGGTGCTTTAGCCTTACACCTCCAGCCATAATGGCAACACTGCAAATCAGCATCCTATGAGCCCTGTAACCTTCAGCTCAATTGCTTCAGTCCTTCTGTTCTTGCCATCTCGAGCAAAGATCAGTTCAAACTAGCCCACCCGCCATTGCTTCTCATGCTAACTCGTAGCTTCATTCTCTTGTTCAAACTCAACTCCATCATAACCTCGCAACTCGCAATGCCCTGAGCCACCATCTCAGGCCAGTTCATAGACTAAGACCCATTATCTCCAGCTCAGTTTACCTCCAATTGTTCATTTGCAACAGCTGCAGCTCAATCTCATATATTCTTCAGCCCTGTGTCGTTCTAGCACCACCTTACCCTGCACTTCACTGCAAAACCATCTCACTATACCAGTTGCAGCACCAGGCCTGTAATTACTTGTAACATACAAGACTATACAACTCCAGCTCTGCAACGCAACCTATACTGCACTTAAGACCTCCAACTGAGCTTCAACTCCATCTCAAGCTCAAATTGCAAATCTCTCTCATTCCCTGCCTCCATTCCATTCACCTGCAATGAGTGCACTGAGCACCAGCTCTTTCTCAGCTGCATCAGCCAATACCACCAGCCTGCTCCATCAATCAGCAGCACAAAGCTCACCCCATATGTCAACTTGACCTCAAACTTACTACCCACTGAGTCTACTTCCCATAGCAACATTGACACAGTTTCCCTCAATTACTGAGTTCACTCCCACTGCCACAGTTCATCTCAAATCCCTTGTCATTCCCATGGTCCTGTAGTTTTACAACACCAATTCAGGCTATTTCATCCTCCTTATGTTCCAATCTTCACAGCAGATAACCACCTTCCTTTTCCCATTACAGTGCTTTCTCGTCTCAATCCTGGTTCCCACTGGCTACAATTCCACCACCAAATCCATCACGCACAGCACACAGCCGCAGCTTCTCATCCTTTTAAACAACCTCATACCCATCTCAGATTCATGACCTAAACCCAATTGTCCTGTGTTACTTTGCCTCTTCAATCAACACCACCAACCCATTCTTTGTAACAACAGCAGTACTTCTATATCTCAGAACAACCAATCCCAGCTTCGTTTCGTTCTCGATTTCAATCTGCAGCCACCAGCGACACCAGACCACCAGCACTCTCAGCTCAGTACCTTATACTGAACCTGGTAATCCATCTCAGAGCCATCAGCTTCACCGATTCAATCTACCAAACCCATTCTCTGGCCACTGAACCCATCACAGATTCATACACTCTCAAATCCTTCCATCTCAGGCCACCATTTTGATCAAATTCCGCTGTATTTACTTCACAGTTCTTGCCTTCAACACAGAACCCTAATTGTTCATTTCTTCTCAAGCTTCAAAGACAACAGAACCTCCCTCTTCTGCGAATTAATCAGATACCCATTCATTCTATCACCCGACTTCATCTTCTACAAACCAACAACACACGCCACTACCATCTCTCGAAATCAAGGCACCTAATTGATTCAATCCCTGAAACACAAATCTAAGTTGAACCCATGTTCATTCAATCCCAACGAAACCTTAAATCCAACCGAATTCCATCTCTCGATCTACTCCAATTCTTGATCTAAAAATCAGACACCCATATCTTCCGAGTTGCTTCAATTTCACAGATCCCCTAACCACACAAAACAGATCGAACCCGTCTGTAAATCGCAACTCTATCTTCACAACCCTGCAACATTAATCTCTTTAGTTGATTTCCTCCATGGCTGCCTTCTTCAGGTGTTTAACTAATGATTGAGAAAGTGATTTAATGCGAGACTCGATTTTAGGGTTGTATAATGAATTGGATATTGGTACTCGGGCTGCCCTGATAAGGGGTAACCAAGTTTACAGCCCCCCTTAACCTCTGCTGGTTCGTCTATAGTATTCCTCCAGATTGGGTTGCCCCTTAACCTCAACTGGGCTCCATATATCAATCGCCTGTAAAATGACCTTTTTGCCCTTTTGGCTCAAATTGGGTGATTTCTTCTTCTTTTCCTCCGTGTGACTCCATAGTAGCTATAAAACTCAAAACAAGCGTAAAAATACATAATTTACAAGAAAAATAGCAAAGAAAGCATAAACTACTAGATAGTAAATTAGGTGTATTCTACACCTATCAAATTCCCCCACACTTAGACTTTGCTAGTCCTCGAGCAAATCAAACTAAAAACTCACAACTACAAAGCGTTCAAGCGTCCTGAGCATCCAAAGAGCTATGAGGACATAGAGTTTCTGCATGCTAGTAATAAGAAGTTAGAAATACTAAAGAACATATTCTCGTTCTTAAATGTTGAGTGAGAAATAACCACACCATAATGAGAGAATGCGTATTTGAGAAACGATCAATAAGCATTTCGCCTCGACTTCTGCCTCACCAAAAAGGATTTTATGATAATTGCACTCAAAAAGACGGCTTTTTTATGGTTCTCACATGTGTGCAGGTAGGAATGAAGAGAAAATTCCCGCGACACGTTGAATGGTGGGAAGGACAACTTCCGAGATATTTTAAAAACCCACATCTTTTAATATTTTGAAAAACCATTTTTCTGATGATCTCTAAGAAAGGAAATCAACCATTTATTATTGAGGATGAGATTACTTACTCACCTTCACATCCGATCGCCAATTATGATAACACCACTTTCACGGCATCCAATAGAAACGTCTTCCGCTCCTCGTCTTTATCTTGGTCTTCGTCTTCGGTTCCAACTATTGATGATAAACCTTTGAATTTCATAAATCCTTGACAATTTATAACTCTTTTACCTTAAATCCTTGTCGCTTGAAACTTCCTTATAAATTTTCCTTCCCCACGGCTCATAAAAATAAGAACAAATATTTCTCTTGTTTTTTTTTTTTTTTTTTTTTTCTTTTTCTTTTTTCTTTCAATTTTTTTTTTTTTTATTTATTTATTTATTTTTTTTTTTTTTTGAAAACAAGAGAAATAAAATACAAAACAAAAATTAAACCATGGCCGTGGGAGAAGTATTTTACCGCTTGATTCTTCACAACTTGTATCGCCTTGAAATCATAAACTTTAAAAATTCTCACCTTTTAATTTTCTTCGCTTTCATGAATAAGTCTTCATACTTGGATATAAAATTACCTCATTGTATTGTAAGTCCTCAACATATATGTGAAAATCCGCTCTTTGTATGTTGCTTTACTTGAATTTGAAATTTGCTCTTTTTCTCGTTTTGTTGCTTGTAAACCTTAAACTTTTCCAACTTTCCTTGTAGATTTTGATGTCGCTCCTTGTTGATGATGAGAGTGTTTCTATGGATCCGTTGTTGTCGAGAGAGAGAATGGTGCTAACTGCAAATCGAACTAC
The DNA here is from genome assembly GCA_023531295.1 of Papaver armeniacum. Lineage (NCBI taxonomy): Eukaryota > Viridiplantae > Streptophyta > Magnoliopsida > Ranunculales > Papaveraceae > Papaver > Papaver armeniacum. Next base: position 117,771 of record JAJJWW010018908.1, read on the forward strand.
AAGAAGGTGGCTTTCATCTATAGACGTCACCCTTATGATTGACAAAATTAGCACTCAAGAGATCAAAGAGTAGTGCTTCTATTGGTGGGAGGTTGGGTAGCTCACCATTCTACCCGGAATTAACGTACGGTGACACACACTCAAAAGAAGCTCTTTAGTAGATGGAAAATTTCTGGTCGGTGCCTCTCATGATATGAATACGGGTAGTCTCCACTAATGATTGATCAACAACTCTAATAATGCCCTTCTCCCTGCACCAAATTCGCATCACCGGCATGATTAAATCCATTATTTAACACTCTAACAAGCAAGAAATCCGAATATAGTTTTCTAACATTTCCAAGTTCAATTATGTCGGTCAAAATCTCTATGTAAACATACCTAGAAGTATGCTAGTGATTCTAAAATCTTTAAAAGTTGGAGTTTTTAAGTAAAACTTTTTTTTTTTTTTTTTTTTTTTAATTTTTTTGTAATTTTTGTTTTAAAAACATGCTTAACCACTCCCCCACACTTAAACCTTACATTGTCCTCAATGTAATTGAATCCTCCTAGTAAAGTCAAGGTGGGAAATTTTAACATGATAAGGAACAAGAAAAAGAAATAACAAAAAGCAAAAGGATAAGAAATACAAAACCGATGGGTTGCCTCCCATTAAGCGCTTGTTTTAAAGTCGACGGCCCGACTTAGCTCTTGCTGCACATTACTCCTCCGTGAGGGAGTGCATCTCGAAGTCCAATCACGTCCACATGCTCCGTTGGAAAGTTTTCATAATACGGCTTTAACCTATGGCCGTTGACTTTCAAATGTTGTCCTGTTTTTGCACTAACAATTTCAACTGCACCATGATCATAAACATTAGTAACAACAAATGGTCCCACCCAACGGACTTAAGCTTTCCGAAATAAACGTAAACGAGTATTAAATAAAAGAACTTTTTGCCCCACAACAAAACTTTTCCGCGAAATCATCTTGTCATGAAAAAGCTTAGTCTTTTCCTTGTAAATCCGGCACTCTCGTAAGCATCATTACGTATCTCCTCTAGCTCATTTAGTTGTAACTTCCTTTGTTTCCCCCGCTTCATCATACTCCATGTTTAATTTCTTTATCGCCCAATAAGCCTTATGTTCAAGTTCAACCGGAAGATGACAAGCCTTGCCATAAACCAACCTATATGGAGACATACCAATCGGTGTCTTATACGCCGTTCTATACGCCCAAAGTGCATCATTGAGCTTAAAGCTCCAATCTTTCCTTGTGGTATTCACCGTTTTCTCAAGAATGGACTTGATCTCACGATTTGAAATTTCCGCTTGTCCACTAGTTTGTAGATGATAAGGCGTACCAATTTTGTGTGTTATGTTGTACTTCTTGAGGAGAGCGTGGAAAGCCTTCTTGAAATGTGAGCCTCCATCGCTTATCACCACTCTTGGTGTACCATGCCTATTGAATATATTTTCCTTACAAAATCACAAACAACTTGAGAGTCATTAGTCTTGGTGGCTCTAGCTTCCACCCATTTCGAAACATAATCAACGGCAAGAAGTATATAAAAATTTCCATTCGAATTGACAAAAGGTCCCATAAAATCAATACCCCACACATCAAAAATCTCAACGGCGAGAATTGGTGTGAGTGGCATTTGATTTCGAACACCTAGATTGCCCGTTCGTTGACATCTATCACACGATTTACAAAAACATATGAATCTTCAAACAAGGTGGGCCAATAAAATCCACTCTCTAGAACTTTGAGAGCGGTACGTTTCGAACCAAAGTGGCCACCACAAGCAAAAGTGTGGCAAAAGGAGAGGATGGATTGAAATTCGGAATTAGGCACGCACCTTCGCATTATTTGATCAACGCCATATTTCCATAAGTATGGTTCATCCCACACATATTGCTTAGCTACCTTCTTAAGTTTCATCTTTTGGAAGTTGGACATTGTATTAGGTACTTTCCTTGTCACCAAGTAATTCACTATATCCGCATACCAAGGTGTTGATTCTTCCATGGAGAAAAGTTGTTCGTCCGGAAAGCAGTCATGTAATGGAAGTTCCTCTTGAGACATAACAAGTCTACTAAGATGATCCGCAACGGTATTCTCCACACCCCTCTTATCACGAATTTCTATGTCGAACTCTTGTAACAATAGGATCCACCGGATTAATATTGGCTTAGCTTCTTTCTTCTTTATTAAGTGTCTTAGTGCGGCATGATCGGAATACACAATAACCTTTGTACCCACCAAGTATGAACGAAATTTTTTCCAATGCAAAAAACTATAGCCAATAACTCCTTTTCCGTGGTAGAATAATTGATTTGTGCATCATTAAGGGTCCTAGATGCATAATAGATAACATGGGACAACTTGTCCACTCTTTGACCCAAAACGGCTCCAACCGCATAATCACTAGCATCACACATTAATTCAAATGGAAGATTCCAATCCGGTGATTTGATAATCGGCGCACTTGTCAACATATCCTTTAATTTGTCAAAAGCATCCTTGCATTCCTTGTTGAAGTTGAAAGGTACCTCCTTTGTAATAACTTGCACATCGGCATGGATATTTTGGAGAAATCCTTGATAAACCGCCTATAGAAACCCGCATGACCAAGAAAAGAACGGATCTCCCTCACCGAAGTGGGATATTGTAAGTTTCTTATTAAATCTATCTTTGACTTGTCCACTTCGAGCCCTCGAGAGGACACAATGTGACCAAGTACTATGCCGTGGTTTACCATAAAGTGACATTTCTCCCAATTAAGGACAAGGTTTGTGTCTATGCATCGTTTAAGAACTAGTTCAAGGTTGTTTAAACAACCATCAAAAGAATTGCCATAAACACTAAAGTCATCCATAAATACCTCGATGATGCGCTCCACATAATCCGGGAATATACTCACCATGCATCTTTGAAAAGTAGCCGGCGCATTGCAAAGGCCGAACGGCATCCATCTATATGCAAACGTTCCAAACGGACAAGTGAAAGTGGTCTTCTCTTGGTCCTCCGGTGCAATAACAATTTGGTTGTATCCCGAATAACCATCCAAAAAGCAATAATAAGAATGCCCCGCTAACCGCTCCAACATTTGATCAATGAAAGGTAAAGGAAAGTGATCCTTTCGGGTTGCGGAATTAAGCTTTCTATAATCAATGCACACTCTCCAACCGGTTTGAACTCTTGTAGGAACAAGTTCATCGTCTTGATTTCGAACAACCGTGACTCTGGGACTTCTTTGGTACCACTTGAACCGGACTAACCCACTTGCTATCGGAAATTGGGTAGATTACCCCCACACTTAGAAATTTGAGTATCTCTTTTTCACAACCTCCATCATGGGAGGATTAAGCCGACGTTGAGCATCACGTACCGGCTTCACGTTTTCTTCCATTAGAATCCTATGCATGCACATGGAAGGACTAATGCCCTTGATATCCGCAATTGTCCACCCAATAGCCGTTTTGTGCTCTCTCAAGACTCTAAGCAAACGGTCTTCTTGTACCGGTGTGAGGTTCTTAGAAATAATCACCGGAAGCTCATCTCCATCTCCCAAGAAAGCATACTTCAAATGGTCCGGAAGCGGCTTCAATTCTAGCTTGGGCGCCTTCACAATAGATGGTACAAGTACTTCATCATTCACGGGTAAAGAAATATAAGAAACATTACCCTTTTTAGCCTCTTGCAATGTCGCCAAAGCACCACACATCTCCACCAATTCCTTGGAGATTTCAACATCCAAGTTAGACAAGCCATGAACGTCCAATTCAATTCTCTTTTGCAACACCACATCAAGTTCATCCTCTCGGTTCAATTCCACCATTTGTTGCGCTAATGAATCAACCACATCAATGGAGTAAACGGAATGCACATCACTTGGGTAGCGCATGGCTTCAAATATGTTAAAGTGTATTATCTCCTTGTCGAATTCCATAGTGAGTGTACCCTTATCAACATCAATCTTCGTCTTTGCGGTCTTCATGAATGGCCTCCCAAGAAGTAAAGAAGTAGATGCTCGGTTCTCATTATTGTCCATATCCACCACAAATAAGTCCACCAGAAAAATAAGCTCATTTACTTGCACTAGCACGTCTTCTACAAGCCCCTTTGGATATATGTTAGACTTGTTCGCTAATTGGATAATAACTCTTGTCTCTTTCAAAGGTCCAAGATTCAAGGAGTCATATATTTCGGCCGACATCACACTAATGGAAGCACCCAAGTCAAGTAAAGCATGTTCAAACCTTTGCTTACCAATAGTAATTGGCACCGTGAAACCACCGGATCCGTGCACTTTGTAGGCATCTTCTTCAATAGCATAGCCGACGCACTCTCGCCAACTTTAGTAATTTCATTATCAAGCAACCTATCCTTCTTTGTACATAATTCCTTCATGAACTTCGCATACCGTGGCATTGTCTTGATAGCCTCAATGAATGGAATGTTGATTTCAATCTTCTTGAAGATATCCATAAGTGCCTTATCTTGAGCTTCTTTCTTGGATTTAGCAAAACGACTAGGAAAAGGAGGTGGAGTAGTGAAAGTAGGAACCGGTTCCTTGGATTGGTCGTTTGGTGTGGAGTTCTCCTTTGGTGCGGTTTCCTCCTTATCTTTGACTACCTCTTCAATAGCTTCTTCATGATGACTTGGACCATCCACTTGTCTTCCACTTCTTAAAGTAACCGCATTAACATTCTCTCTTGGATTCACAAATGGTTGTGAAGGAAGTTTTGTGGATGCTTGAGATTTTAATAGGTTCACATCGGTCGCCAATTGTCCCATTTGAGTTTGTAAATCCTTGATAGCCGAATCGGTCTTTTGTTGATTTTGTTGAAACAATGACGTAATACCTTGCATCATGACATTAAGCTTATCATCAATTGAAGAATCACGTTCCTTGACTTGTTGTGGTTGAAATTGTTGAGAACCACCTTGTTGTTGAGGTTGAAAACGTGATTGTTGAAAACCACCTTGTTGCGCATATGGATTAGGAGTCGCCGCTTGCTTGTTCGCATAACTAAAGTTGGGATGATCCTTCCAACCGGGATTATAGGTATTGGAGTATGGATCGTACCTTGGCCTTTGATTTGGATATAAAGCATTCACTTGTTCGGTTTCACCATCCGGAATAATTACCGCGGCCATCCTTTGCATCATTATCTCCATGTTACTCATCCTTTGATCAAGATGTGATGATGAATCACTAACTTCATGCACTCGCCTAACCATTGGTTCATCCCTTGTGTAGAAATGTTGGGAGTTCGCAGCCATACTTTCAATCAACTCGGTAGCTTGGGTCACCGTCTTGTTCACTAGTGCACCACCACCCGCGGCGTCAAGAAGAGACCTATCGCTTGGGTTGATAGCTTCGTAGAAGTATTGGAGTATCATAACCTCACTAAATTGATGGTGTGGACAGCTTGCCACCAACCTCTTATATCGCTCCCAACATTCATACAATGATTCTCCCACTTGTTGTTTCAATCCACAAATCTCCTTGCGAATTTGAGTAGCTTTGGATGCGGGAAAATATCTCTCGAGGAAAAGTTTCTTCATCCCATTCCATGTTGTGATACTTCCGGAAGGCAAATAATATAACCATTCCTTAGCATTGCCCGCCAAAGAAAACGGGAAAGCTTTCAACATTGCTCCATCCGCATTAGTCTCCGGTGGAAGCATGGCCATAACTATGGCATAAAAGTCCATAAGATGTTTGTTTGGGTCCTCATTCACCATGCCATGGAACTTTGGTAACTCTCTAATCAACCCCGGCTTGATCTCGAAGGTTGAGTTAGTTTGGATACACCATTGTTGTGTATCGAGCTTGTGAGAAGCTAGGTCCTTGAGTGTACGTTCAGCCATTGGTTCTTCCTCTTTGTCCGAATCTGTGAAATCACTTGATGAAGAAGGAGGAAGTGGAGTGTTAACCGCACGAATGAAATCCTTTAGTTGAGTGCCGGATCGAAGACGTATTGGACTCGGTCTACCCCCTTTAAGCATTCACCAAAGGTATAACACCTGAAACAAGATTCTCACAAACTAAGTTAGATACGGTATAGAATCTAACAAAGCAAGAATATAAAAAAAACAACTAAAAGTCGCCCGTTGCTCCCCGGCAACGGCGCCAAAATTTGGTGCGTGTCGTAGGTGCAATCAAATTAATCAATATTTCCACTCAATTAAAAATAATATAATGGAAGTCAAGTTCGTTCCCACGAGGATCAAGAGATTCTAGTTGTAAAAATTGTCACAAAAAGGGGGGTGTAAAAAGCAAAAGAAAATAAGCAAAGCAATTAAAATCGAAAGTTGAAAGCAATAAGAGAGACAAGATCAAGGAATCCTTCTTCGTTGCAAAACAATGATTAAAGTTATGTTCTTTTCTACTTGTTATAAGTCACAGATTATCACCAACCGTAGGATAGCAGGTCCGCTTAGCTAGCCCCAAAAATCCCTTATTTCACCGAGTAACAAGTCCGCTTAGTTATCGATTCTATTCAAAAGAACCACCTTGAGGTCCGCTTACAAGATGTAATTCCCAGAATGCATTAAGATTTATGAATTTAGGTTTAGTACTAGTAGTTAAACTCGGTTCGCTTGGTCCACTTTCTAGCGTTGTTTTTACACACAATCGCTCCACGGAATCCCTCCGCAAGGTCTCGTGTTTTCTACTTGTGTAAAGTGTCGAGAACGATTACGTATTCCCTAACTTATACTAGATATAGATCAATTAACAAATCAATTTAGCGTGCACTCCAAACAATCTATCAATCAATCATGAATGAATAAACATTCCTATTAGTAAAAACAATCGATAATCATGTGAAAAATCTCAAGATAGAATTGAAACAAAACTCAAATCATATGTTAAGAACTAGGAATTCATCCTCAATCAATAAGAAAATTAGCTACTCATGCTTTTGAAATTCACACAAATAATAATTATTAAAAGGAGAATTTTCAAGTTCACACAAATAATTAAGAAGAAGAATTTTCAAAAGCTATCAAAAACACAAGTGTTGTGTGTGTAGAGAGGTGTGTAAAGATGTAGAAAACTTCTCTATTTATAGGCTTCAATATTCTCCAAATCTTCCAAGGAATAGAACCCTTTTCCTTTAGCAATTTAATTTCCAAATTCAAGTCTTTCTCTTCTTCCATCTTCTCTTTCCAAATTTGAGTCCAATTCTCCATCCAATTCCTAGCCCAAGTCTTCACACCCATGAGAGAAGTCCATAGAAAATTTCGAATTTTTGCTCGCCGGAAAACTGGGATTGTGGCCGGAATCCGGCCGGAAAAGTCACCGGAAAACTATTTCAGGTGACCGGCAAAGTCTGCCCGGTCACCGGTCAACGGGTCAAAACAGTCGAGTCAACTCGGGTCAACGGGTTAACTCGGTCGGACTCAAGTCGGGGGCGAGTCAGTCCGGTCAACTCGGTCGAGACCACGACTCGATGTGAGTCACTGTTTCTTCGGCCGATTGCTGAATTGCTGTGCCTTGAGCCATTGCACAGGCCAAAACTACGTTGATGCACAATCCTGGTGCTTTAGCCTTACACCTCCAGCCATAATGGCAACACTACAAATCAGCATCCTATGAGCCCTGTAACCTTGACCAATTGCTTGATCCTTTCTGTTCTTGCCATCCGAGCAGAGATCGGTTCAAACTAGCCCACCCGCCATTGCTTCTCATGCTAACTCGTAGCCATTCTCTTGTTCACAAACTCAACTCCATCATAACCTGCAACCTGCAATGCCCTGAGCCACCATCTCAGGCCAGTTCATAGACTAAGACCCATTATCTCCAGCTCAGTTTACCTCCAATTGTTCATTTGCAACAGCTGCAGCTCAATCTCATATATTCTTCAGCCCTGTGTTGTTCTAGCACCACCTTACCCTGCACTTCACTGCAAAACCATCTCACTATACCGGTTAAAAGACCAGTTCGCAATTACTTGTAACATACAAGACTATACAACTCCAAATTCTGCAACGCAACCTATACCGCACTTAAGACCTCCAACCGAGCTTCAACTCCATCTCAAGCTCAAATTGCAAATCTCTCTCATTCCCGCCTCCATTCCATTCACACCGCAATGAGTGCACCGAGCACCAGCTCTTTCTCACCGCACCGACCAATACCACCACCTGCTCCATCAATCGACGCCAAAGACAAAGCTCACCCCATATGTCAACTTGACCTCAAACTTACTACCCACTGAGTCTACTTCCCATAGCAACATTGACACAGTTTCCCTCAATTACTGAGTTCACTCCCACTGCCACAGTTCATCTCAAATCCCTTGTCATTCCCCTGGTCCTGTAGTTTTACAACACCAATTCAGGCTATTTCATCCTAGCATTGGTAAGAAAATATATATACAAGTTTGTCACAAATATCGAGAGAAACTGGGACTCAGGATTTCACCATAAAATTCATTCATGCGATTCATATATTGATGTGGTTTTTATGTTGTTGTTGTATAGTGGTAAGAAAGGTTGTCGTTCACTCAGACTTGTAAAGATTTGGTTTAAGAAAATACGAAAACAAAGAAAATATATATACAAGTTTGTCACAAATATCGAGAGAAACTGGGACTCAGGATTTCACCATAAAATTCATTCATGCGATTCATATATTTATTCGAAACAATTATAGCTCAAATAATAATAAAATATTGACTCGTTTCTTTGCCAAGGTAGATTTTTAAAAGATTAATTGTAAATCACAAGCATGACGCATCAATAGTATTAAAACTAAGCATACGTCATCAAACGAAATCACAACTAATTAGTGAAAATCATAAAACAATTAAATCAAGTGCAAGAAGTCATATAAGAATTAAATATAATTACCACATGTGTAAAGAATGGCTTCCTCCATTGTCCCAAAAGTGTTGGGGTTTAGCTCCTCATATTAATCACTTGCTCAAAATATCGGTTCATAGCTCAAAAGTTGATTAAAAGAGAAGAGAAGTACAAAGCTAAAGATCGCAACGGCTATAAGTGTTACAAAGTACTGTTATAGTAAACGATAAATTCAAAGTGCAGCAGAATACACGTCTCGCCTCTCCAAGTCGATTCTTCGTGTTCTTCACCTGCCGCTGCCGATATGCGATCGTTGTTTGCGACGGTCTTTGACAGGCCTTGTTCTTCGTCTTCTTCTTCCTCTAGCTTCGTGTTTCTCGAAAGTGATGATGAACACGTCTCTGCAACCTTCGTTCTCCCTCTGCTACTACCCCAAACTACTCCCAAAGTCTCGACCCCTTCTGTGCTACCTCCCACGACTCCTTTTATACCAACAGAAACCCCTAAGACTCGCCCGAATCTCTTATTTTTTTCTTCCAAGCCAAGTCACGGGAAAAATCTTTCTCTCTTTGACGCGTCCAATATTTTTTCAAAACTCTCTATATTTGTAATATAAGATCTTAACAGAGTTTATCTTCTTTTGAATCACACGTAATTGCCTAATACAACCCGTACACGCATGAAACTCTCGCATAAACATGGAAACTTCCATTCTTTCCGCGATGACTTCTCCCTGTTTGCTTCAATGGGATTATCTAGCCCTATTTGAATGAGCTAGATGCCCATGCTAACTCTTCTCAACTTTTAACGAGTCCAGTCCCAATAAAAATCTGCGATTGAATCTAATTAAAACTCCTTCGAATTTGGTCCAAAGACACATTCAATCGAGGAAGAAAATTTTCCCGCCAAAACCGTATGTTTAAACCATGAAGATGGTGTCCCCATAACCACTGGTGGGGTGCGAATAGCAGGTGCCCTGAGGTTACCCCTTATCAACTGGGTTGCCCCTTATCCAAAACGGGGGTCCGTATAGTATTTTTCTCCCACGAGCGCAAAAACCACTTTTCGAGCCAATTTCGCCGCAAAAGCTTATTTCTCCAAAAACACCTACAAAGACATAAAATACCAAAATAAATACAAAATCGAGTATTAACATTACAGAAAATTGAGACTAAAATAGACACATAAATGCGTCTATCAAATACCCCCAAACTTATTATTTGCTCGTCCTCGAGAAAATCAAATCTAGAAAATAAAATCCTAACTCACTGTCGCAGGCATCGTCGATTGCATTTAGCGTATGCAATAAGCCTTTAAACCCCTAGGTGGCCCTAGTGGCCGAGTTATAGTCTCGGGAGGGTTTACAAGAGGTGTACCCACAAAACCTTTATACTCCGCACCTAGCTATCTACGCAGTAACCTTGGAAGGCACTAAAAAATCTCCTTGGTTGGCATACTTATTGACTACGGGAGGAAGTACCCCGATGCGAAATTCCAATTCTTGCACACAAGTTTGCACTCAAGCATACTAAAATTCATATATAAGTCACAGAGCTCTACTCGATAGTCACACTATGGACATCAATACCCGGAGTCAAAACTAATCACATGGATAGATCAAGAAGATGGAAATAGAAAAACATAGATGGTTTTGATGTTTACTAAGTGATCGATGTTTCCCATATCTGTCTGAAGGCCTCCGCCAAAATGAACCTATCCTAATGGACTCGAGATACTAGTCGACTAATATCAACATAACCGGCATATACAAGGGAACCAGTGGTCGACAATCCTAATTCTAGATCAACACGTCCGGGCATATACAAGGGAACCAGCGGTCAATTTATTCACTGAACATTAATATTTTTTTTTTTTTTTTTTAAATGCATGATTAGATCTTTTGGATCCAAGCGCATGCTTCTTGTCAGCAGATTACATGATAGTTCCCGTGGATCCTGCATTCCACGCTTGTTTAGGCGACGGAGACAGGGAAAACACACACATATTGCTATTCCCAAGTGTTAATTTTATTCGTTTGGTCTAATTGGTCTAGTCTTTTTTTTTTTTTTTTTTTTTTTTTTTTTTCAACTTTTTTTTTTTTCACTTTTTTTTTTTTTTTTTTTTTTGGTATCTCAATCACTCTAATTCACCCTAGCATTGGTAACAACTTGAATCGTGGGACCCACCTAATCACTTAGAGAAACATAGTTTAAAAACAAAATAAAATAAAAACAAGTGAAAAGGACTCAACGACATTGGTGAAACTATCATGTTATTTCTAACACCCGAGCTCGTGCTTTTATGAATAGACTCTTTAGATGTTGCCATCTAATCGATTGGTTCCTCAACTCCTACAACCAAAATGCTTCCATCCACTTAGATTGGTTAGTGCCATCCTTAATAAACATAAATTTCTAGGCTCTGGAGTTTAACAATGCAACTAAAATGTTTCTCCTATACCCCCCAAACTTAAATCTAACATTGTCCTCAATGTTCTAAAGATAAAATTAAAAGCATGAACGAGGAGAAACTGTTACCATTTGAAGTACAAGAGATAAGGAAAGATATTACCGTGTCGCATGAATATTGGGTTACCTCCCAAAAAGTGCTAAGTTTAACGTCTTCAGCCAGACTAAGAAGGGATTAGTCACCTCATAAAATCATAAAGTAATAGCCGAAATATCTGTGGGTCATCAAAACCAAATAAAGCTATCACAAGTAACAGGAATCTGCAACATGCCAAAAAAATTAACAAATAAACCACACCCTTGTCTAGTTTCCTGTTTAAGACAACTACATCTAGTTGTGGTTCAGGTTCAGGTTCTATAACTGGGTCCAAATAAAATATTTTCATGGGTTGGAATTCCTCAAAGCTAAGATCCGGTTCAGGTTTTAAAGTCTGGAAATACTCAAGTAAAAACTTAGAAGCACATAATAATAACCTGAATAATTGCGGATCCTTAAAGTCAATCAGTTTTGACTCACACAATTGACCACGATGAAACTGGTGGTCAATCATAAGAAAATGTGTCGATTCGAATTTCCTAAAGTACTTAGGTTTAGTCTCAAAACTAAATAACTGACACATTTGAAATTCATACATTCCCACAATTGGTTGAAAAATATTTGGTGGGAAAACAAAATCAATATGGGTATCATAGCCTGGGCTAACCACATCAACCAGAGGATGGGTTTCTAACAACTGAACTTCCCTATGGACATCACTAGGTTCAGGAAAACGTGTATGAAGATAATCTTTTAAAATGGTTGAGGCACATATGTCAAGTCCCAAGTGAGGGACCTTTCTAAGAGTTAAGGCACATGGAGAATGATAATCACCCCCAAACTTAGAGTTTTCGGTGTCTCTAAATAGACTAGTCACAACTTCCCTAATTTCAAGGTCATCTCGATTCGAAAATGGTCAATTGATTCTTCTAAGTCGGGTTCATCCTCACTCATCTCTACGAGTTCATTTTCTTTTTCTAAGTCTGTTGTTTCTAAATCCCTAGACTCAAAATATACCCGTTCCTCTAAACCATAATCAGCTTCGTAATCATAAGGAAATACTACCTCGTCTAAAACGGTGGTATCTCTAGTCAAATCCTCGTCCTTTTGAATAGGTGAATAATTATTAAAATTACTTGGATTCGAAGTAGAAATAATATTATCGTTGTAACGCTCAATTGGAGTAGCAAATTCCTGATCACTATGCCTAAATATTCCAAATTCTTCATCAACACTATCCTCATCATAATCATCGTTATAATAACAAGAAAATGGTTGAACCTCATCTAAACAAGTAGTGTTACCAATTTTATCCTCGTCATCTTGATTATGCAAATAACTATCCTCATTTTCAAGGGTAGTTTTGGAAACACTATATTGGAAATCTAGATTTCGAGCAATTCTTTCATTCGTCTCAGTTATCATCTTGAGGGATTCTTCTAAAGAAAGTTCTCTTTCGTCATAAACTAAGTTATTCATCTTAGCTAACCTACGTGTCGACTCCTCTAATTTCCTGAGAGACTCTTCTAAAGGAGAAATATAAGAATTTTGCTCGTATGACCCGTGCGTGTGTGGATAGTAATTGGGCTCATCATGGTATGACCCATAACCTTGAAAAGGCTGATGTTCCCAACCACTATTCACACTATGGTCAAAGTAGTAACGTCCATTTTGAAACTCAGTCGGATATTCGTTGTATTGGCTATTGTAATACCAGTTCGACATTCTATTTGCAGGGGTGTGAGTTGTCACACAAAATATAACCCACTGACATGGGATTCGTGGGTGGATAGAGTCTTACCTCCCGTACCAGACGGGCGATGAACCGTTGAAGTCGACTCAGGCCACCGACTCCGATGTCAGTGTACGAACCCGAGGGGCCGAGAAGATCGTGAATCGTCGTCCTTCCCTGCAAACAGTTTATATTTAATCTCAACCCTTCCTTAGGGTTTAAAATAATGTCCAAGTCCAAAAATAAAGTCCAAAAAGTGTCCAAAAATAAAAAGAAAAATTACAAAAATACAACCCTATTTACAATTTCTAGAAATAAAAATAAATAAAACAACTATATACAAAATCTTCTTCACTCCTTGGACTCCTCTTTTCTTTCCTTCTTTGGCGATGCTTTCCTTTTACGGCACTTTTTTTTCCTTGTAGCTTCGCTCCAAATCTGAAAAGAATCAAAAGAATACCAAAGGCGTAAAAAAGAACAAAAATAATAAAAATAAAAATAAACCTAAAACAAATCTAAATACAAGTCCGCGTCGGCGGCGCCAAAAATTGATGTGGTTTTATGTTGTTGTTGTATAGTGGTAAGAAAGGTTGTCGTTCACTCAGACTTGTAAAGATTTGGTTTAAGAAAATACTAAAAACAAAGAAAATATATATACAAGTTTGTCACAAATGTCGAGAGAACTGGGACTTCGGATTTCACCATAAAATTCATTCATGCGATTCATATATTTATTCTAGACAATTATAGCTCAAATAATAATAAAATATTGACTCTGTTTCTATGCCAAGGTAGATTTTTAAAAGATTAATTGTAAATCACAAGCATGACACATCAATAGTATTAAAACTAAGCATACGTCATCAAACGAAATCACAACTAATTAGTGAAAATCATAAAACAATTAAATCAAGTGCAAGAAGTCATATAAGAATTAAATATAATTACCACATGTGTAAAGAATGGCTTCCTCCATTGTCCCAGTGTTGGGGTTTAGCTCCTCATATTAATCACTTGCTCAAAATATCGGTTCATAGCTCAAAAGTTGATGAAAACAAGAGAGAAGTACAAAGACGTAATCGTTTGCTATAAGTGTTACAAAGTACTGTTATAGTAAACGATAAATTCAAAGTGCATGAGAATACACGACTGCCTCTCCAAGTCTGTTCTTCGTGTTCTTCACCCGCTTTGCCGATATGCGATAGTTGTTTGCGACGGTCTTTGACAGGCCTTGTTCTAAGTCTTCTTCTTCCTCTAGCCTGTGTTTCTCTGCTGATGATGAACACGTCTCTGCAACCTTCGTTCTCCCTCTGCTACTACCCCAAACTACTCCCCAGGTCTCGACACCTCCTGTGCTACCTCCCACGACTCCTTTTATACCAACAGAAACCCCTAAGACTCGCCCGAATCTCTTTTTTTTTTCTTCCAAGCCAAGTCACGGGAAAAATCTTTCTCTCTTTGACGCGTCCAATATTTTTCAAAACTCTCTATATTTGTAATATAAGATCTTAACGAGTTTATCTTCTTTTGAATCATACGTAATTGCCTAATACAACCCGTACACGCATGAAACTCTCGCATAAACATGGAAACTTCCATTCTTTCCGCGATGACTTCTCCCTGTTTGCTTCAACCGGATTATCTAGCCCTATTTGAATGAGCTAGATGCCCATGCTAACTCTTCTCAGCCTTAACGAGTCCAGCCCAATAAAAATCTGCGATTGAATCTAATTAAAACTCCTTCGAATTTGGTCCAAAGACACATTCGATCGAGGAAGAAAATTTTCCCGCCAAAACCGTATGTTTAAACCATGAAGATGGTGTCCCCATAACCACTGGTGGGGTGCGAATAGGCCCCGAGGTTACCCCTTATCAACTCGGGTTGCCCCTTATCCAAAACGGGTGTCTCAGATAGTATTTTTCTCCCACGAGCGCAAAAACCACTTTTCGAGCCAATTTCGCCGCAAAAGCTTATTTCTCCAAAAACACCTACAAAGACATAAAATACCAAAATAAATACAAAATCGAGTATTAACATTACAGAAAATTGAGACTAAAATAGACACATAAATGCGTCTATCACACTCCCACTGCCACAGTTCATCTCAAATCCCTTGTCATTCCCCTGGTCCTGTAGTTTTACAACACCAATTCAGGCTATTTCATCCTCCTTCTTATGTTCCAATCTTCACAGCAGATAACCACCTTCCTTTTCCCATTACAGTGCTTTTCGTCTCAATCCGGTTCCCCCGGCACAATTCCACCACCAAATCCATCACGCACAACCACACTGCCGCATGACTTATCATCCTTTTAAACAACCTCATACCCATCTCAGATTCATGACCTAAACCCCATTGTCCTGTGTTACTTTGCCTCTTCAATCAACACCACCAACCCATTCTTTGTAACAACAAAGAGTATTCTATATCTAGAACAACCAATCCCGGCCGTTTGTTTCGATTTCAATCTCGCAGCCACCAGCGACACGAGACCACCAGCACTCTCGGCTCGGTACCTTATAATTTGAACCACGGTAATCCATCTCGAGCCATCACCTTCACCGATTCAATCTACCAAACCCATTCTCTCAGCACCGAACCCATCATAGATTCATACACTCTCAAATCCTTCCATCTCGGGCCACCATTTTGATCAAATTCCATTGTATTTACTTCACAGTTCTTGCCTTCAACACAGAACCCTAATTGTTCATTTCTTCTCAAGCTTCAAAGACAATGAGAACCTCCCTCTTAACGGAATTCGGATACCCATTCATTCTATCACCAGCTTCATCTTCTACAAACCAACAACACACGCCACTACCATCTCTGAAATCAACAGACCCTAATTGATTCAATCCCTGAAACACAAATCTAAGTTGAACCCATGTTCATTCAATCCCAACGAAACCTTAAATCAAACCGAATTCCATCTCTCGATCTACTCCAATTCTTGATCTAAAAATCAGACACCCATATCTTCCGAGGTTGCTTCAATTTCACGGATCCCTAACCACACAAAGCAGATCGAACCCGATCAGAATCGCAACTCTATCTTCACAACCCCGCAACATTAATCTCTTTAGTTGATTTCCTCCATGGCTGCCTTCTTCAGGTGTTTAACTAATGATTGAGAAAGTGATTTAATGCGAGACTCGATTTTAGGGTTGTATAATGAATTGGATATTGGTACTTCTGCCGCATACGATAAGGGGTAACCAAGTTTCTGACCCCCTTAACCTCTGTTTGGTTCGTCTATAGTATTCCTCCAGTTGGGTTGCCCCTTAACCTCAATCGGGCTCCATATATCAATCGCCTCGTAAAATGACCTTTTTGCCCTTTTGGCTCAAATTGGGTGATTTCTTCTTCTTTTCCTCCGTGTGACTCCATAGTAGCTATAAAACTCAAAACAAGCGTAAAAATACATAATTTACAAGAAAAATAGCAAAGAAAGCATAAACTACTAGATAGTAAATTAGGTGTATTCTACACCTATCAAGTAGAGGATCAAATCAAGAACGAAATTCGAAAGTTTTTAGCTTGCTGGCTTCATCAGACCTATTCATCATCCAACCTGGTTAGCCAATGTGGTCCCGGTAAAGAAGAAAAACGGGAGATCCGGTCTTGCGTAGATTTCGAGAGACTTGAACAAATCTTTGCCCAAGGACGACTTTCCTCTACCTAACATCGACATGTTAGTAGACGCCACCAGCGGACACGGCATGTTCTCCTTCATGGATGGTTATAGCGGATACAATCAGATAAAGATGTATGAGCACGATGCGAGTAAGACATCTTTCCGAACCCCTCTTGGCAATTTTTATTATACCGTTATGCCTTTCGTTTTAAAGAATGCCGGCGCAACGTATCAACGTGCTATGACGGCAATCTTCCACGACATGATGCATAAACAAGTAGAAGACTATGTGGATGATATCGTGGTCAAGTCAAAAGCTCGAGCAGACCACACAAATGTCTTGAGGCAAGTGTTTGAGAGATGTCGAGGATACAAGTTGAAGATGAATCCTTTGAAATGTGCTTTCGGTGTCTCTTCGGGTAAATTTCTAGGATTCCAAGTGACCGCAGAAGGAATAAAGGTAGACCGTCCAAAACTCAGGCAATCCTCACAATGCCGCCTCCCGTAACCGTGAAAGAACCCGAGTTTCATGGGCAAGGTGAACTACATTCGACGTTTTATACCCGGGTCTAGCCCAACTTATCGCCTCATTCACCACCTTGTCAAGAAAGGGAGCCAGTTTTGTTTGGACCGCAACCCAACAGGAAGCTTTTCGAAAAATTCAACAAATACTATCATCTCCAACCGTCATGAAGTCTCCGGTACAAGGGAAGCCACTGGTCCTCTACACCGCTTTCAGTGACATTGCCGTAGGGGCTTTACTCGCTCAGGAAGACGATGAGGGAATCGAACGTCCCATATACTATTTCAGCCGAATATTGAGAGACGCCGAACTCAGATACCCCAGAGCGGAAAAGGCGTGTTTAGCCTTAATCCATTCCATTCAGAAGTTTAGGCATTACCTTTGTCGAATAGGGTGATACTCGTGTCTAAATCCGATCCTGCAAAGTTTTTACTTTCAAAACCGGTCCTGACTGGGAGGACAGGCAAATGGCTCCTCCAAATGTCAGAACTAGACATAACGTGTGCATCGCCTAGAGCTATCAAGGGCCAAGCAGTCGCAGACTTACTGGCAGCATTTCCTGGAGAAGACACTACGGGACTACATGAAGAACTCCTTGGAGAATTTCCGGACGTCTCTATTCTGGAAGAAGAAGTGTGGCTCTTGTATTTTGACGGCTCCGCTACCCCTAGCAGTAACACTGGAGGAGCAGGCGTGGTGTTAGTCTCTCCAACCGGAGAAGTATTTTCACATTCCTTTAAGTTAGACTTCGAATGCACCAACAACTCCGTAGAATATGAAGCTTTCCTCATAGGGCTTTCAATAGCTAAACAAGCAGGAGTCACACGTCTGGAGATAAGGGGTGATTCCAAGTTACTGGTGAATCAAATGAATGGAGTATATGCGCTGAAAGAAGTAACGCTAGCCCCGTACCGATCAGAAGCACAGAGGTTACTAAACTACTTTGCCGATGCAACCATAACCCATGTTGGTCGCAGCAACAACAAACACGTTGATTGCCTAGCAACATTGGCTTCCAAACTGAAGTTTGAAGGAGCGGAAGAAACCCTGACGGTGAAGAGGAGAACCATAGAATCAACTTGGCTGCCGCAACACAAAGACACCAAGACCGACGATTGGCGAACTCCGATCATTCGAGAGCTCAACAGCTCACTCTCCCAAGGAAAGGTCAGTCTCAAAACCCTGCAAAACTTCTTCATGCTTCATGGTATGCTGTATTATCGGAATCCAGATGGCTCCCTGTCAAGATGTCTGGGAGGTGACGAAGCACAACTACAGCTGGATCGTATTCACAATGAAATTTGTGGACAATCACTAGTGGTAACGCTTTACCGACGACTTCAACGCCTGGGTTATTACTGGCCAGAGATGGAGACTCAATCCAGACTACTTCAGAAGTCCTGCTCAAATTGCCAGGCACCACCACACCAATTGGAGATTTTTAATGTGAACCGCACTGGGGACTGGAGAGAACCCTACATTAGCTATCTCCGTGATGGGATAATTCCTGCCGGTCAAAAAGACGCCATTAAGATGAAGCAAAGAGCCAAGCGGTTCATATTCCATGAAGGGATCCTGTACCGCAAGAGCTTTGGGGGTTATCTACTGCGATGCCTGGCCGGAGAAGAAATCCCATCTCATCTTCGAAATGAGACACACGAAGGAGAACATCAAGGGAAGAGGAAATTGTTTCTCCAAATACATGAGAAATACTATTGGCCGACCATGGAAGACGATGCAGCCGTTTTTGTTCAAAGTGTCACAAGTGCCAAATCCATGGGAACCTTGTTCATGCGCCTTCTACCCCTCTGCACTCTATAAGCAGCCCATGGCCGTTTTACAGCTGGGGACTGGACATTATCGGGAAAATCAATCCACCGTCATCGAAGCAGCACGAGTACATCATAACCGCGACGGAATACTTCACCAAATGGGTAGAGGCCATTCCCCTACGAGGAACCACAGGAGCAACAATTGCGGCTTTCATTAAAGAATACATCATTTGTCGTTTTGGCGTGCCCAAGCACATCATCACTGATAATGGCACTCCCTTCGCCAACAAGCAGGTACGGAATTACTTGAGGAGTATGGTATTAAAAAGGTCTTCTCCACCGTCTACTATCCTCAAGGTAACGGGCAAGCCGAGAGTACCAACAAGATATTGATCCGGATCATCACCCGAACGGTACACGACAATCCTAGGGAACGGCATGATCAGTTGCCAATGGCACTATGGGCGTACCGTACGTCACCCGTAAGCTCCATTGGGGTTTCACCGTACTCACTTGTCTACGGAGCGGATGCAATTGTCCCACAGAGATCAATCCCATCATCCAGATTGCAAGAAAGAATCGGGATCCATTGGAACGAGGCTGAAGTCTCTGACTCTAGAATAGCAGAGTTAGACACTCTGGATTTTAGAAGGAATAAAGCAGAAGAACACGCTCAGGTGTACAGGAATCGGATTTCCAGGGCATACAACAAAATTGTGAAACCAATGTTTTCAAAGTGGGAGATTTGGTTTTGAAAACGGCCAAACACATCCAACAAGACATGTCTCGCACCAAAATTCTCACCAAAATGGGAAGGTCCCTACGCAATCACCAAGGCTTACAATACCGGCTACTACAAGATCATTAAGGTAAACGGAGGCGAAATTTGAAGCGGTTATCAATGGAAAGTGGCTCAAGGCATATCATGCCTGACCACTGTCTACTGTGTCAACAATACAGGCATTTATTTTCATTACATGTTTGAATCATCAATTATATTCAGAGATGTGTCAATGAAAAAACCTGTTTCACCAATCAAAAACCAATGAAGTTTATTCCGCAAAGACGTTTAAAAACTTTTGACATGAACGTCATTAACAATAAAGGAATGAAGTTTAGAAGAGGCCGTCTAGAAGATTATAGTTCCTTGAGAGCATCATCTCCAGTCTAGCGTGATATCTTTCCGTTCTTTTCTTCAAGTCCTGCACAGCCTGCTCTACCTTCTCCGATTCTGCAGCCAAAGCCTTCTCCTCTTCCAAAATAGCCTTCGCAGCAGGAACAACATTTACAAGGATACCAGCTCGATCAACCTTGATGATATCAAGACGCTGCCGCAACCAGCCCACGTTGAACTCCATGGATTCACAGGTAGATACCATATTCTCCCACTTTTCGAGGCTTGATTCAAACAACGTTGCGGATAGAAATACTCTCCATCTCAGCAATCATGGGAAGAAGGCAGTTTACCGCGGTGACCAAAGCAGAGGAACAGTGTCGGACCACGTTTCTGGTTGCGATATGGCCGTACTTCCTCCATAACTTTGTATACAAAGGCACAAACTCCTTCCGCACCAGGAATCCACCGACATCTCGGTAGATGGAGGATAAACATTTCATACGGACATCGAATGAAAGACATGCGTTTGGATATTCATAAGATGAGATACCCAAGTCGGCGTCTTCAAGGTTCACAGGGGTAAGCGTATTTGAGTTTGAAGGAAGAGGAGTGGTTAAGTCATCGTCATCAATGATCGTGACACATGTTCCGGTAGGATATCTCTGCAAGAATGAAAGGATTATTTACCTGACCGTTATGAAAAACAAACAATGGTTCAGAAAAGGAAGAAAAGACAAATCGGTATGATCTTCTTGAATCGGAGAACACGAACATGGGATTGATCATGAAGCTCAGACGCAGGTCGTGCACGTTTAACGGAAGATCCTGGATGGTATGAAGAAGACGATCCACTGTTGTTAGACATGATGGGGAAACAAAGTTTTAGCAAGGAAGCTCTACTGCAAGAAAACGTAAAAATGGTTCAAAATTATCTACACCTGCACATATGCTGAGGAAGCCCTAAAACGATTGCGGCGCCCGATGAATGAGGATTCAACACCGACCGAGTCAGAGTTTTCTTGTGAACCCTAATCGAGAATCAGAAGGTCATCCAGATTCTAGCGATTCAACCGGAAGTGTGTAAAGCACCCACACCTGGAGTTCCAGCTGAAGAAGAATCCTACCCTAGCTCAAGTACCTAAGGGAGGAAGCCGGTCTGTCAAGACCTGTGACCACACAGGTATGGAGGATTACCCACGGCCGGAACCCCTCCAGGTAGATTTTCTTTTATCTTGTCTTCTTACGTTTGTATACGTCACCATCTCATGCCTACCACACAATAATGTAACCATTATGTGCTAGGCATGGGGACTTAATGTTGATGGTGGATTTTCGTTCAAGGTTAAATTTGTAAAAAACCAGAAAAATCATGCGCTGACATCTTGTAAAAGATAAAGCCATTTATAAGTGTTGGATACTCCCTCACTTAATTCACCAAGAATGGAGCATGTAGCAACAATCCCATTCTCGTGAATACATGAAATTCCTCCGTGTTGGAGCATGTGGCAACAATCCCTTCCTCGTGAATTTCATATCAGCCTTGTATTTCCAAAGTACTCATTATCGGTGTGGCATGACGACCGAGTGTTACTATTACGAGTAACACGAACCTCCAAGCACTATAGTGAAACCATGTACGAAATACCCGTACAGCTGATTCTCGGTGTGTTATACTAGCCCGAGCCCTCTCGGTGTGTTATACTAGCCCGATTGAGCCCCTCTCGGTGTGTTATACTAGCCCGATTGAGCATCCGGACTGACCGTATCAGTCCGGATATGATTCGATCGTAGTCATCCAACTCCGTAAGCATGATTGGATGACCCCGGATCAATTCCATCACCCCAAGCTGTGTATGGAATACCCACGGCCGACCCCCGCATGGTCAGCCATTGGCCGTTGCTTGCCAAAAGACGTTCATACCAAGCATTATGGACGGAAAACCCTAATTAAGGGTTTGCGGCATATTACATGTGTCGCAAAATAATCTCAACCATCCATCTTCGCAGTATAGATGGAGGGTGTAGATGTAGACTCAAAGGGCCCGAGAGCATGTCAACACGATCACCGTGGGCCCGCCTACACACTTGACCAATCGGTCAAGACCAACAATGTTTGGCCGTGACAGAATCGTCACCCAAACAAGAAGTGGCGCACGGCTTTTGAAAGCCAAAATTAGGGTTTTAAATCATCACGCGCGTCCATCTTCTCCGCACGAATGGAGGGCCACAGATTAGATTAAGCAAGGGTCGGTCATACCAAAGATGACCACCGTGCGCCCATCTACCTCCTCATGCGATCGGCCAAGGCATCCCATGCCCGGCTAATCCAAAACGCCCGCCCAAACATGCGTGGTTACACTTCCCAAATTGCAACCGATCTCGACCACTCAACTTCACCTAGGATGATTTGAATGGCTTAGATCACGTTTTCATGGGATAATCAGTATAGGTGTGAACACCAGCCTACCACCTACATGCTGGTATGATCTACCAAGACCGACCAAGATGGGTCGTCTTGGAATGCGCGCCCAAACCAGGGATGTCATACGGTTTCCAAATCCTTTGCGGCAATGGTTTTGCCGCAAACCGATCTCAACCACTCAACTTTGCCGGTCAATTTGAGTGGCCTAGATCGCATTCTGGGGAAAGTGAGGTATGGACGTACACACCGGCATGCTGTCTACACACATGCCCGGTCAGTCCTCTCCAAAGACCTTCCCATGCTTGGTTTCGACCAAGCTGAAGAGTGATGCTTGCGCACCTCTTCAAAAACCCTAATATTCATTAACGGTCGCAGATGAGTGTCTCAAAGATCATCTCATCCGTCCAACTTTACCAGCTTGGTTATACAACCCTGGTCAGGAGTTATTTGGTCAGTGAGGCGTCATTACCCATCACTTTACCACACTATATGCAGTACCTGCATAAAATACACACGATACTTCACAAGTATCGACTTCCTGAATAACACAGTTATTCAATTCAGCATCACATGCTATCCTTCGTGGATCCACGATCCACACATTCGAGACATCAATCATGTCACAAACTGGGGGATACATACTGGGGTATTGGTCTGGCGGTTTACAGCGTGCAGCGTGCAACGCGCCATCACAATAACGTGTCAGGAAGTCATGGACGGTTAGAGATGAACAGGAGAAGTGGGCAAGACTGGTCGTGTGGCACCGACGCACATCTCCACTACTCCATCACTCCACTTCCTCCACTTCCCACGAGAGACGTGAATAAGGCTCAATGACTTGTATAAATAGGTTCTCCGCCCTATTTTCAACAAGAGAGAACAACAACACAAGTTCAGACGAGACAGAAAATCAAGTGTTAATACAAAAAATCGTATTCAAACACCCAGAGCCTGCTTGCATCAACCGCAAGCCTCGCTCACCTTCTCGTTACAAGTCATAAGCAAGCCAACATCTTCACAATCTCAACACCTTCTTCGCTTCCCTCCCTAATATCAACCCCATCTCCTTCACTTTGTGACCGAAACAAGTCTGGAACGGCCATTTCTTGGTTTAGGCCGGACTTGCACAGATTGATCTCTCTAATCTACAAGCACTCACCGCGCAGTGCATTTGTTTAAAGGTTTAAATTCATTCCTCATCCACACCCCAAATTACCAAATTCTCCAGAGTAGTTTTCACCCATAAACAGGAGTGCTACTACATCGAGAAGAAATTCGTTGTATCCTGGGAGACAAACATCGATAATCCGTAAGCACCAGTACGGGGTGAATCTATCTTAAGGCTAGAGGATATAATCCTTGCCTCAACTTTGATTTCGTCTAATTGGGTTTGCGTTTCTTTTCTTTTCTTCTCTGTTTGTTTTATTGCAGTATATACACAAGATTGCCAACATACGATTAAACATCAAAACTTCAATTTTAGTTATAAATAATCTTAATTTCCAAGCATCACGAGAATAATAATATACAATAATGATTCAGTAAAATAAAATAAACGACGATACTTATCGTGTTTCAACAATAGTTTCTCGTTTAATCTCTATGATAGAAGAAATCGTCTTAAAATTGTTGGAACAATTGCCAACATTCGCATGCAAAACAATCACAAAGAAAAACCAAACAAATAATTTTATGGCTGAGTCACGACCAGGTCGCGCTCTTTAAGACGTTTCGCGGCTCTGTCCAAGATTGTGCAAGCAGTTCTTTCATATCGCGTCGTCCCCAGGATAAAACAGCCGAGTAAATTTTCTTTCAGAATCACTCCTGAACTTGAGAGTATGTGATACTTGTAGTCTTGTACACTTCTATAGTTCTATTCTTGCTCATAATCAAATTTGTAGAAAACAAGTGATAATCATACACTAGTTTTCTTTCTCTCAAAAATCCTTATTTTTCTTTATAAAGAACCCACAATTGGGGGATATCAAAACTAATTGGGGGATATGAATTACTTCCCCCAACCAATAGTTTCTGCTAAGGGGTGTTTTTGGGGGCAAAAATACGAAACTACCCTTTACAACAATAAAAGCTAAATCAAACATAAAAATACCCTACTCCGTTTTAAATTCGAAACATTTCTCACTTCCTTTCAAATTCCATTTTCCTTCTCTGCCGGCTCCTCACTTTGATTTTTATTTCTTTTACATTCGGCAGGGATGAAGACCACGCCGGTAGTGATGAAGACCATTCTGGTACCGAGTGTCGGCATTGTTATTTATGATGAAGACCATGTCGATATTGGGTTCCTCAGTACCGGCATAGTTATTTAGGATGAAGACCACGCGGCATCGAGTTCCGGCATGGTTATTTAGGATGAAGACCAAGCCGAGATTGAGTTCCGGCATGCTCGATATAAATCTATCCATGCCGGTAGTCAAGTGAAAAAAAAATCAATTTTCTGGATACTTTTCATCATGTGCCGGCACAGAAATTTAAGCAACATACTATGCCGGAAGCAGTGTCGGCATGCTCGAAAATTAGATAGCTGTGCCGAAAGTGGACTGATTAGAACAAAAAAAAATAGGTTTTGAAGATCAAAACCAGAAAATTTTGTTACGAGCAAACAATTTATGAAAATTTTCAACCTCTTAGCAACAATTTTGAAGATCAACCCCCCCGGATAGTGGCAAACAATTTATGAAAATTTCCAGCAAATGCCGGCATGGTTTTTTGGTTTAATACCATGCCGGCACCGAGCTTTTTCAACTGCAACAATGGTGGATTCAAAGAAAAAAAAAATCAAATTTTCAACCTCTTAGCAACAATTCTCTCTTCACAATCATCCTCCATTTTCACAAAAAAAAAAATGACCTCTCAAATATTTTTTCCCTTCTTCTACTCTCACCTCACTCACACAAATTCTAATAAAAATACACACTAATTTATCCCCCAAATACTTAAGATTTTTACTAATTATTATTAACCACTAAACCTGATTAGTGAGGGCTAGATTAGGAATTAAAAAAATAATTACATAAGGGGTGACCCAACTTTGATATTTAGATCCTTATTTTGTCATGTAGCTATATCCCCCAATTAGTTTCCATATCCCCCAATTGCGCGTTCTTTATAAACTCCAAAACATTAAAGAAAAACTCTCTTGTTTTCCTACCAAAATATGATTTTTGTACTCTTAATTATCACAAAATTAACACCATTAACTTCCCCTAAATAATAACAAAATAAATTTCTTTAATGAAGATAATTACGGGGCTGTTTGGTAACCATTATTTTAATGGATTATCAGCCCATAATCCATAATGCAGATTATAATGGATTCTATATGTGTTTGGTAACCATTATAATAAATGATTATTTTAATCATAATTGAAAAAATCCATTATTTCCATAAACAGAAAAATGTTGTTTTGAAAATTTATTATAACCAATTATTTTTTTCCAACAAAATCAAATTGAATTGTTTTTCCTTATTTTCTCTAAACTATCAAGAGAGAGATAATAAAACAACATAGGACTAAAAAAATATCCTAGATCTTTGTTTTTTCTTCTCATTTTTGAGATCATCATTATAAGATAATCGATTATTTAAAAAAAGTATTTGGGAAAATTTATTTTAAAAATGATTATATCAAAATCATTTATCAATTTATGATTATAGATAATCATAAATTTTACCAAACAACGTCTATGACTATTAAAAACAATTTTAATAAAAATCATAAATGGAAATAAATTTTTTT
Source organism: Papaver armeniacum (assembly GCA_023531295.1). Classification (NCBI taxonomy): domain Eukaryota; kingdom Viridiplantae; phylum Streptophyta; class Magnoliopsida; order Ranunculales; family Papaveraceae; genus Papaver; species Papaver armeniacum. The sequence goes on from JAJJWW010018908.1 coordinate 144,044, forward strand.
AAAGAATATATTTCCAACAGAACAAAGTGAGAGTGTAAATTTGTGCACCCCTCTAAAACCGGGGTGCACGTTCCATCCATTCTAATTGGTTCAAACTCTCATTAAGTGGTTTCCAGTTTCCGGTTTTTCTTTTTTATTTGTTCCTAATAAGTTGAAAATTGATTTTCTCTTTCCATTTACACAATTTTCTTTCCTCCTTTGATTTTCTTCTGTTTTAGAATATTTTTAGAGAAAGCTAAACTCCTAATATTCTAATCAAATCAAGAACATCGAGCTAAATCATCACGTCGTTTTATATCAAAATCATTGTTAACCAACGGAGAAGGATGAAAGTTATTAATTTAAGGTCCAGTTATGGTTTTTCTTCCCTATGTTAAAAACAATATTTTGATTTGATTATCACAATCAATCACAACAATATTTCGATATGGATTTTGATCAGTAACTTGGGTTAGAATTGATTTTCATTATTGTCACTTGGGTGAGATTTAATTATTGTCCCTTGGGGTTTGATTACCACGGGAAATATTTTGATTATCATGAATCTCGATTTTGATTTCCTGTTTTCATTATTATGCTGGGGTTTGATTTTGATTAAGGTTTAATGAAGATCGATCTATACAGAAAACAACACATCCTAACCTTTCCACATCACTCTCAAGGAAATCGGCAGGACTACCTATACGCTTTTTATGCAAAACTATTTCATGTTTTGCTTACTTTGCAAAATTGGCCGTTAATGAATAAAGATTGATTATCCACTGCCAAAAGTTTTTTGAAGAACCATTCCATGGAGTCCAAATAAATAGAAACTTACAGTTGCATCCTTTTCCTTGCTCCGTTTTTTCTTTTTATGTAGACTTGTTTGATTCCACGATACAAAAATCCATGTTTTCATATCAAAAAAAATAATAAAAATCGCTAAGAAGAGACGACAGAGAAGAAGGAAAGTGACGTTAATGGAGTTGTTGTTGGCAGAGAAGAGAAAGAAAACGAATAAAAAAGAGGTTGAATTGAAATCCAGAAAAACTGTATTTTTTGTTTTCAGCGTATTTTACGAGTAAAAAATTGAAAGAAAGGGAAAAGTATAAAAACCAGCTAAATATTTTTGGTCTAATGACATCGGCCGAAACGTGCACCCCGGTTTTGGAGGGGTGCACAAATTTACACTCCCAAAGTGAAGTGGTCACCCACAAAGGCTTTTGAAACAAAACATTTTTCTTTGGTTTTATTACTTTCCTATCCCCATTTTCCCTAATTCCCCATCTCAACTACATGAACCAGAAGTTTTATAACTTTTTTAAAATTGGGTAAACAAAACTCACACTCCTTTTTCCATTGTAGGAGATCAGGGTCGAAACACAATTAAATTAATCACCGTTTTTATGAGGTTTGAAGATCGAAGTAATTTTATTTCCGTATGTGGATAGAAAAATAATCCACTAACAAAACTTATTAACATTGGGGATAATTGATTACAACTAAACCTAATTGAATATATTTTTCCATCACGTTTTTTCATTGAATATATATTTCCAGCGCATAAACAGGAAAATCAGATAGCGAAAAAAATAATTAATTACCGAGTATATGGTTAATTAATATTTTAGTATCGTCCTTTTCAGTTTTGATACAAACCCATTATTGGATCAATAGAACCACACCAATATACCGGTAATAGAGATGAGGTGTCGATGTGTTGATAACCTACAGAGCTTGGTAGACGAAGAGACGAATCAACAACTATAGACATTACTTAGGTTAGATAGAAATTAAAACTTGAAGATTTAGGATTCCTTTTAGGATCAGATTCTATATAGAGAGAGGGGGAAGAAGGAAGACAGTGGTGGATGGGTGGGATTTAGGGTATACAAAATCTAGCTTGTTTAGTTGGGATGGGATTCAGAGAAAATGGGGATGGGAAATAGGCGAAACCATGTGATTTCTTCTTATCCAAAAGGATACCAGGCCAACATCCCGATAAAGGTATAATGAAAATACCGAGTAAAAGGTGTGGAACATACAAATGAATAACAACTGGACAGCCCTATCACATACGATTCCAAATCGGAAGGACCTGAATCCAACCACATACATAGAGACCTGATTCATATACGAAAGATGTAAACTAAGAGTTTATATAGCATCGGATATGACCTGGGTCTAAGAAGGGTGCAAGCCATGAGGCCAAAAAAATGTGGGTTTCGAGACCCAGAAAGCATCGGATGAGAAAATAGTAAAAAAAGTGCATACTGAAGTACGACAACAGCAACAAAACCCCTAATCAGCACAAAGACAATTTATCTCGAACTTGTGCCAAGGCACACACACTTTGAGTGATGCAGAGCACAATTAATATCTTGAATAAGAAATGAAATTCTGGTCCGATGAGACCTGTGGATGTATTTTTTTTTAACACATTCCGCAGGCTAAAAGCCCAAAAAGGAAAAACAGAAACTGAAAAACAAAGAAAACAAAACTAAACAAATGACACTAATTTCTTCTCTTCTTTCTTCTCTGGTAGACCCGTTGAGCCTTGTCAGCAGCAAGAATCTCTCTGAAATCAGTTGTGAACTCATCATGTCTGTTTTCCACCCAAGTCCTGCCCAAATGTAAGCCAGCTAGGAAATCTGCGACTCTATTTGTTTCTTTATAGCAAAAAAGTAACCCTCCATTTTACAAACCTTTCCTTCAACTTCTGAACTCTTCTCCAGATTCGAATCACAGTCCAAGGGGGACCAGGATTCTTGGCAGTTAGCAGATTAAAGACAACCATATAATCAACAACAAGATGGACTCTAAATTGCTGCTTTTGGATAGCTAAAGTAAGCCCAAGCTCAACTCCTGTAACTCATGGGAAAAAACTGAATTCACAAGACTTTTTAGGGGTGGGACTTGGGTTGGGTCAACCCACCCAACCCATGCCCAACCCGAACGTTGGGCGGACATGGGCAACGTATTTCAAAACTTTGGGCAAGCTCGGGCATAAATTTTATGAACCCGAGTTAAATTTGGGCAAGCATGGGCACAAATATTTCTAACCCAAACAACCCGCCCAACCCGAAGAACTATATATAAGATATTTTTTATAATTGGTATTATCATCTATTTAGAGAAGTTTAAGATATTACCTTCAAATCTATTAATGAAACTATAAATTATATCTATCTCATTAATCATTCAATATGAAAAAAGTTTATATTATTGTAAATAATCTTCAGTTATTTGGAAATTTAAAATAAATGGAGCAACTAAATTTTATTATTACTAAATTTATTATTATCACATTGGAACTTGGGCCAACCCGGGGAACCCGGGGAACATAACTTGGGCGGACTTGGGCAACACCTCAATGGGTTCCACGGGTTCGATGGGCAATCTGGGCAAAGAATTTCTAGCTCGGGTCTGCCTCGGCCAAGCCTTCGAACCCGCCCAACCAACCCAAGTCCCACCCCTAGGAATTTCTCCAGTAGCTGCTGCTATTACCTCAGTATTGTGGTCTCTGATAATGGCTCCAAAGCCTCATGCTAGATCTGATCTTGAGCCATCAGAGTTAATCATTACTTCATCTTCATCTGGGTAGAGCCAAGTGCAAAGTATAATGTCATGAGCCACAAAAACACAGTCTATGTTCCATCTCCCCATGAAGCTTCTAGCAGTTTGATCATCATGCACCTTATGAGAAGTTTCCAAAAGCTTAAATCTTACATCTTGAATAATCTGCAAGCTAACATGATCTTCTGAACTGAATAATCTGCAAGCTAACATGATCTTCTGAACTATACCGAGCTCTGAAAATTCTATTATTCTTTTATCTCCAAATATGGTACACAAAGCTGTTCAAGACAAGTCTTTTAATCATAGATACAATGCTTGGTCCTGTAAAATTCTGAGAGCACCACTTAATTTCATCATCCCAATTATTTTCTGGTTCCCTAATAATGCCCATTTTTATCAGAAGCCCCCTCCAAATACCAGAAGAGAAAGTGCAATCATGGAACAGATGATTTTCAGATTCCAGAGCATAACCACAGAAAACACAAGAAGCATCTGACACCACACCCCATTGTAGTAACTTGCTTCTAGTTTTAAGTTTTCTAAGAAAAGCAAGCCAAGTAATAAAAGAATGTCTGGGGATATGCTTTTTAAACCAAACTAAGTTTTTCCATATGGGCCTAGGTAACTGATCAGAACTAGCTGTATAAGTTGCTTTCATAGAGAACTTACCCGAGGGACTTGATTTCCAAAAAATTTGATCACATTCAGATAAGTTGTATTCATTTAGGGAGATTTCTGCAACTATTTCTTGAACTTCCTCTTCCATGAAATCAGGGAAAATCCAGCCATTAGTAGAAAGAAAATCAGCTACCTTGGAAGTATCTGTATCCCCAATGGTATCAAGGATATGAGGAGCTACCCAAGTAGTAATTATCCCTTTTGAGTGCCAATTTTCATGTAGAAAACTTGTAGATTCCCCATTCCATAGTAGAACTCCAATATGCTTCTTAGAAATCTCCTTATGATCCAAGATTCTTATCCAACACCAAGAGCAATCTCGAGGTATATTCATATCCCATAAATCTTTGTTCTTAATTAGGTTGCTTTTGACCCAAGAAGTCCATATAGTATTTTTCCCTGAAACTAAGTCCCAGATGTGCCTCAGATTAGCTGCAATGTTAGTATTTTCAAGGTCTCCGATTCCCAAACCACCTTCTTCATAGGTATGACAAATAAGAGTCCAGCTAATTGGATTATAACCCTTTTTAACCTCAGCACCAGTCCATAAGAATCTCTTAAATTTTGTGTTTAGTTCCTTGATAGCTCTCTTTGGTAGAACAAAGCAGGAGAACCAGAAAAAGAGCATTCCACATAGAACAACTTTGATAAGTAATGCTCTGCCGGGATCATCAAGAAAACTGGATTTCCATGAGTAGATTCTCTCATCAACTCTCCCAAGAAGAGGTAAGCAATCCTTAAAAGAGAGCTTAGTGGATAAAAGTGGGACTCCAAGATATCTTACTGGCAGCTCCCCTACTAAACAATTCAAGATTTGAAGAATTAGTTGCAGAGTTGTATCCTCCACAGCTAAGTAGAACAGAGAAGTCTTCTAGTAATTTATTTCAAGGCCAGTGCTATTACTAAATTCATCCAGAGCTTCTTTTAAACTAGATGCTGCAGCAGTTGAACCCTTAAAGAAATCATTACATCATCAGCAAAACAAAGATGGGTTAAGCTAGTCAACTTACATCTTGGATGAAAACCAAACTTTTGAATCTTGCCTTATGAAGGAGAGTAGCACTGAGCATTTCCATTGCAATAAAAAACAAGTAAGGAGAAATTGGGCATCCTTGTCTCAGTCCTCTTTTGGCACCAAAGAAACCATAAGGGGATCCATTAATAATTATAGAAAATTTAGCTGAAGTGATGCACAACTGAATCCAGTTAATGAAAATGTCAGGGAACCCTAGTTGTTTTAGCATATAAATAATTGCATCCCACTTTACTGTATCATAGGATTTTTTAAGATCTATTTTGAGAGCACACCTTGGAGAGCCTTTGGTTCTGTGATAATTCCTAACCAGTTCATGAGCCATCATGATGTTGTCTTGAATGTATATTCCTGAGATAAATGCTGATTGATTCTGACTAATGAGATCTCCCAGAATTTTCTTCATTCTTAGAGAAATTATCTTAGTAATGCACTTATAAGAAACATTACAACAAGAGATAGGTCTGTAGTCAGAAATAAAAGAGGGATTTTTGTTCTTAGCAATCAGAGTGATGAAAGTACTGTTAACTTCTTTTAAAAGTTTAGATTTATGGAAATTTTTTTGAACAACAGCTACTAACTCATCTCCTATAGTACTCCAGCAAGCCTTGAAGAAGTGACTAGAAAATCCATCTGGTCCAGAGGCTTTGCTTGAGCCAATGGAGTGTAAAGCATTAACCACTTATTCTCTGGTGACAGGCTTTGTAAGATCATCAACATCATCTTGTTGAACACAAGCATCAAAACTAAGATGAAAACCAGAAGTATTGGAATTCTCTGCAGGTAAGTCAGTTCCAAACAATTCAGAGTAAAAAGAAATACATTCATTTGCAATCTCAGTATCCTCCACCAGTTTGACATTTTCTCTACTATATAAAGATATGATGTTATTTCTTGATCTTCTTTCTTTTAGAGAATTATGAAAGAATGAAGTATTTGAATCATCCAAATCTAGCCATTTAATTCTGGATTGTTGTTTTGCTGCTGATTCTTCATACTTAGCCAATTTCACATATTCAGCTACATACAATATTTCTCTTCTAGATAATTCATAGTCAAGTGGATAAGATTGAAGCAACAGTTGTGCAGAATCCATTTTCTCTTTAGCATTAATAACTTGTTCACAAATGCTCTTGAATCTAAACTTTTTCCACTGAATATGTTCATGTTTCACACTCTTTAATTTAGTAACAAAAACAATCATGGGATTACCTCTAACAGTGATATTCCATCCCTTTTTAACCTCTTCCATAAAATCTTTATCCTCAAAAAGAAAATTAAAAAATATAAATGGTGGAGGGCCATGCTTTCTCTTTTCAAAAACAGAAACAATACTCGAAGAATGATCAGAAATACCAGGTAAGAGAAATTCTGCCTTGGATAGTTGAAATTGCTGAATCCACATCATATTTGCCATCACTCTATCCGGTTTTGATCTAATAATAGTATCATCTTGATGACAATTAGACCAAGTATAGTAACATCCAGAATATGGCAGATCCAAAAGTTGAGAAGATTAAACACACCTTGAAAAATCCTAATAGTGTAAAGGTAGAAATGGTGCACCACCCACTTTTTCAGAAGGATAAAGAACAGAGTCGAAATCACCCAATAATATCCAGGGTCTAACATTAAAAGAAGCAAAAGCAGAGATAAAGTCCCATAAAGAGTTTCTAGTGGCATAGTAATTATCTCCATAAATAAATGTAGCCACAAAATTCAACATGGAAGAGAAAGAAATATCTAAGAAAATAGCTTGTGGGGAAGAGCTTATCAAACTAACTTGAACAACCCCATGATCCCAAGCTACCCAAATTCTCCCAATACTGTTAACACTATCATTATCTAAGAAACACTAGGAAGGATTGATAAAATTTCTTATTCTAGCTTTATTAGAAACATGGACATGAGTTTCCACTATACCAATGATGGAAAGTTTATTAGTCCTTATTAAATTTTTAACTTCTAGCTGTTTCAGAGGATCATTTAGACATCTGAGGTTCCAACATCCTATGTTGAAACTCATTTTAATTTGGGTATAGAGATGGTACCTCTAGCTGACTTCTTCAAATCTGCAATCTTGGGAAATAGATTTATTGCTGGTGGTGGTAGACCTTCCCTTCTCTGAAAATGTGCTCTGGAACCAGAACTAGATGTTTCCAATTCTTTGGATTTTAACTGAGCTGCCTGTATCAAAGCTTGGAAGTTTTCTTTGTTTTTCTCAGCTGGTAACTCATGAGAATTCTCCATACACTTGTCCAAGATGAAAAAAAGGATTAGAAGCAATAAATTCATTAACATTTGCATCTTTTCTAACATTGATTTCCTGTAAGACTTTAGTAACTTCTTGTTCTGGAACCTTAGGATCAGTATCCATTGCTATCTCTGTGAATCTTCCTTATCTATGACTTCAGTAATCATGTCATTTGTTTGTACCCCAGTCTTGGATTTGGTAATCCACCCTTCATTATCCACATTTGTAGTAGTTTTTTTTCTGCACCCATTTTTGTATTGTTTTTGGTGAAGACTTAACATGCTTTGGACAGTTTAAAGAGCAATGACCAAATACTGCACATTCAGTACATTTTGGAGGTTTCCAAGAATACTCCATTTTAATTTCTACTTTATCCTTTCCTCCTAGTGTAAATGTGAAGGAATCGGGGAATTCACAAGTGATATCTACTTCAACACATATTCTTGCATAACTCATTCTAGTCTTGTTTAAAGTTTGTGTGTCCATCATTAGTGGTTTTCCTAAAAAGCTAGCTATCATACTCAGCCCCTTCTTGTTCCACATGAACAGTGGAACATTTCTAAAATTCATCCAAACTGGGAGTGATTTCAATTCGGCAATTTCTTGTTCTACTATTCTAGACCAAGGTTTGATAATGAATAATCTATTGGAAATAAACATAGAATCCATCTCTAAAGCCCGTACTCGATCTTCAGGACAATGAAAATCAAAGATAAACATGCTCTCACCATGAATAGTCATCTGAATTTTACCTTTAGGTTTCCAAGCTCGATTGACAGCATTGCGAACCCAATTGAAAGGTTATCTTCGTCCCACAAAGGCTCCAATAACCTTATATTCACACAATCGAATATCTTCATCAAAAATTTCATATGGAATATCCATAGCTTTTTTACCATCAATAACAGGGTACGAATAAAAATCCATGTTCGTAGAAATTGCCGTCTCTTTATGTTGATCGAATAAAGAAGACCACGTAGCTCTGGAAGCAATAGAACCAGAAGTACGAATGTTTTCAAACCATGGGGGAACAACAGGATCTGAGATTTGATTGTTCCCATATGCCATATTATCTTTAGATCCCTCCAAAAGAGATACCTCTAGGGGTAAGGAGGAAACCACTTAGAGGATTTGATGCCGGAAAAGAAGACTGCATCTCGCCGGAGGAGATGCGTCGAAAGAAACGAAGAACCCTAACCTGAAAATCACCCTCGAATCACCTTTGACTTTGGCCGTCTCAGTTTGACTAGAGAAAGTGAATAAAAACTCATTATTTTTAAGACTTGTGGATATGTTGGAGCCTGTCCATCTCTAAATCTTCACATGTCTTTGACTGCCATGTTTTCGTCATGGACATCTCTGAACACATTATCAACTCATGATTTTCAGCTGCGACAAGCTCAAAATGATCTAATGCCATCTGCAATACAGTGGTCAATTTCAAAAGCATCGATATCTCAAAGATCAATCGAATACGGGATGAGATTCCTGACAAGAACAAATAAATAATCAAGTGTAACAAATATGGACTCCATTATATAATGAGAAACCAGCACTGATTACGAGACCATAATAGTATCTTAGAACTGCAAACATTATGTGACAGAGAAAATATGACAAACATCCAATAACCTGGAAAAGCGTGAACCTGGAAAAGCGTGACAAGTTTTCTTTTCTGTCCAACAACGTCCCAATAGGAAAACATGACATACAAAAATAGCAAAGAAACTAGCAAGCTCCTTTTGTTTTTCAGCCAACTCTTTTCGCTTCAAACTTAAGCACCTAGTTGTTTCAGCAACATCCGCAGCAATCTTGGACGCCTCGGCAGCCAGGCGTATCTGCTCCTCTTGTTGCTCCTTCAACTTTTGTGCCTCTGAAAGAATGCTTTCTTCCAAAGCAGAAATCTCTTCCGGAAGGACCAAGCGACGAGATGATCGCTTTTCCTCCAAGTTGTTGTACAATTCTTCAATCCAACCCATGTTGAACTGCAACAGACGCGGCAGCACAAAACTACCTCTCCATGTCTCCAGCGTCTCAACGGACGGGCAATCATCACCAACTTCGGCCATTGACTTCGCCACAGCAACCAAATCAGAAGCACTGGATATTAAGCTAGGCAAGAACCACTGTCGTTGCCACATGACCATGCTCTTCTGTGAACACAGAATCGGGTTTCGCTTCCACATGATCACAAACAATCTATATAAAAGTTGAATACGTGCACTGTGGTGTGAGAAGTATGGAACAAGCATAGGTAGATGATAATTCATAGATTCCAAACCCCTCTAGTTTGTCATGATCTCATTATCATCTCCGGGGATCCAGATAGATCTGGAATACGAATATATAAATGAAACTATCGGTGCAAAAGGTAAAAGAGACAACGATGTACGTGGTTCAGCACTAAGGCCTACGTCCACGGGTCTGAGGAGATTCACTATAAAATAAATGGTTACAAAGATGATCACCAGATCTTGTGATCATCGAACACATGAGCTAAACTCACTTACTTCTCTATTCTATTCTCTCTCCTCTCTAGTTTTCTTTTTCGATCCCCCTCTCAGTGGAGGGGGTATACATATTTATAGTTAGAGTGGGTGGGTCCACTGACAATGAGTTGCTGAGATCTTATCTTCTCGTACTCTGTGCATGGTCCGCGGACTTCTATATTATCCCGCGGCTTATACTGTGTCCGCGGCTTCCTACCGCATCCCGGCTTCTACCGGGTCCGCGGACTTCTATGTCAACCCTCGTTTCTTCCGTTGGTCGTCCGACACGCAGTTTTCCGAGCCGCATTAAATGCGGTGGTTGGGGCGGTCCACCCGCACCGAGTGGTGTCGGTCCTCTTGTCACGTCTCGTGTCGGCTAGACTACCGACCGTTGATCATACCTTGCCTCGTGATGGGTTAAAGCCATCCCTTGGTGCTACGCGGACTACCTATCTCGGTGCTCCTTCGCTTCGACCGTTGGTTTTGACAGATGGCACGTAGTTCGAGTGCCACGGATGCCCCTATGTGTCATCCCGTGAGTGATGTCATCCACGTGGACCCCGTTAGCGCACGTGGCAAAGGAGATAAATTAGTGTACTTACAATTTGCCCCTCTTCTTGCGATCGGGCGTTTGGCTTTTGTTGGAAGAAGAACCGTGTGGTACGTTTTTTTATCTCCTCATAACTTCTCCTAAAAAGGTGCTACCCGCATTTATTGTGCACGTTTCCCACGTCCGCCATAATCGCCCTTTGGGTAGTGGACGGTTCCTTCCGGTTCTATATAAAGAGGAGTGAGAGAATGTGACTTTAATTCACATTCTCTGCGTTTTATTCTTTGTTCTTGTCTTCATCTTCTTAACTTCTTCCGACGCCATCGCTTCTTCTATCGCTGCCGCCGCCGTCGCTGGCCGCCGTGGTTATCGTGGTTATCGTGGCCGCCGCTGCCGTGTTGTCACTTGTTGCTTGATTCTTCGTGATTCGTGTATGACCTTCTATTCCGTTTAATCTCCTTGCTTAAGCTTGTCAAGTTTCGATCTTCTCGGTAGTGATTTGATGATGAGTTTTAAATTTTAATGTATCCGGGTATTGAGAGTCGACACTACCGAGTTGGGTGCTCCATTGGTCATGTTTAGATTTTATTTCTTCTCTTGAGTTCGAATAATGATCTCGAGAGTTTAGGTAATCGTTAGATGAACTGTTAGATGCAATTTAGGGTTTTTTTTTTGTACTACTGTTCTTGAGATTTTCTCGATTTTTGATCTCTCTGCCTCTGATTTGAGTTCCTGTTCGTGTTTGTGCCCGTAGACATGTCTGACCATCCGCGGATCCCTTATCAGACTCCTCCGTCAAGTCCTCATCGATCTCCCCGGATGATCCTAATGCAAGGGGTGGAGCTTCGCCCCCGCCTACTGTGGTAACCTTCGGGATGGACGAACCTCCTCATCCTCCGGCCGAGATCTTCACTTAGAAGGGGTGATCCTCCGCAGGATCGAGATATGCCGCGACTGCTCTAGAGGTGGGTCTCCTAAGAAACAAACCGAATCCTCGTAATGAACCTTTGGACGTGCAGCCCCTCCGCACTCAGCCTCCAACGCGGACTATCCCATCCGTGCCTGGTTCAAGTAAGTCGACCAAAACTCTTACCTCGAAGAGAAAGGCTACGGAGATTGAATCTTCGGGAGACTTAGTTCCTTCTAAGAGGAAGGTCATGGGTTCTGTGGAGGATGTCATGAAAAAGGTTTCGAGGATGACTCGCCGTTACTTTCCGTCCTTTATCTCTCGGGTAATAAGAAGTTTACTTTTCGCCACATTGATCTCGAGGCCTTCAAGGTGAAGCATGGTCTTCAAAGATTTTCGTGTTCGTTTTATGCCGCCGATAAAGACATAACTTATGAGATGGTTACCAATTATAAGTACGATGCCTTTCATTTGCCGACAACCGTGGGTGCTTTCGAGGCTGGTTTGATGTTACCCTTGTATAAAGTCGGTGATGATTTCTACTATCGGGTTTCGTCTAGCCGCGATATCGCCAAGAAAAGTCATAATCGCGGGTGCAACAGCTTGACAGAAACTATCTTCGCCATCTTCGCGAATGCTACCTTCGTAGCAAGGGGAAAACGATGATGACTTGCTATGCCCCTAGATTAGAAAAGGAGAAAGGTTGGTATACTCCTGAGAATTTCAACAGATCCTTTGGAGATTATGTTAACAGAATACTCGTAAGCCGTGGTCCTGTGAGTCTCCGGAACATTACTTCTGTTAAGGGGGAAGTTCGCCTTTTGAGCGAGGTAAGTGATTCCAAGATGGCGAGGATTCCTGGTGCCGAAGGTCTTCCTATTCCCGCCGAGGAGAGAATCAAGCGTGATCATGACTACGAGTGGTCCGCCACGTTTGAAGTTGTTGGCCCGTGGGCCTATGGTTGGGTCCCCGGTCCCCGTGGTTGGCAGCCAACCGTTGACAGTCTTCCTCGCGAAGCTTCTCCCGCTCGTTACGCGCATTACTGCCCCTGGCGGATGAGTTTTGCTGGTATGGATTTTGTTTATAGCCGTGATGTTGATGATGCAGAAGATGAAGATGTTCCTGATGCTACTATTCCTCCGCGGAATACAAATGTTGTTAAGGTGCGTTGTTTGTTTTCTTCGTATGTATGCCCCTACGTTTTCTTAAATAATGGTAATTATGCCAAGGAAAGGTGATGCCAACGGTGCTTTTATCATTATGTGTTGTAGGTGTGTAGAGGTAAGAAGATTAATCCCAAGCAATCATCGAATTCTCCCACCGAGGGTTCCTCTCATTTCGAGGATGTAAATAGTCCCGTGTGTGGTGATGAGGACTCTTCTGATAGGGAAGAGCGAATTGAGACTTCTCCGCCTGTTCAAGAAGATGACGGTGATCGGGCAGTTGACGGTGGAGGTGATGATCCGGCCACCGGTGGTGGTCGTGGTGATCCGTCTATTGGTGATGGTCAAGGTGACCCGACCATTGGTGGTGGTCAAGGTGATTTGGCCACCGGTGGTGGTCAAGGTGACCCGACCATTGGGGGTGGTCGAGGTGATTCGGCCACTGGTGGTGGTCAAGGCGACCCGACCATTGAGGGTGGTCAAGGTGATTCGGCCACCGGTAGTGGTCAAGGCGACCCGGCCGCCGCCACTGGTGGGGTTAAAGGTGATTCGGATGTTGGTGGTATTGGTGGTGGTAACTTGTCTATTGGTGGTGGTGGAAATCATGCCTTGGGGCTGCTCACCCAAAGGTGAATGTTATAGATAAAGGTAAGGGACTTGTTCTTAGTAGTGGTGACAAGGATGGGGGTGGTTGTTATGAGTTCTCGTTTGGTAAGGTTTTGTCTGGGGAACAGTCATTTGACATGTCCACGGTTATGGGGCTTGTTTCGGACTTCACCCTACTTCCGCCGGTGATGATTGGAGTGTTCTCGAGGATAGCCGCGTTGGTGACCCATCCGGGTGTCCGATGTCGGGGCTTTGGTAGTGCCCTCCGAGGGTTTTGCTGGTACCTCCTCCATCGTTGGTGGGGCCTTGGTGCAAGGTAATGTTGGTGCTGCTCATGGTGGGAATACCTCTGACTCCCCTTGATGATTTCTCGCAATCCTTAGCCGTGGATGGCGACGATGCTGTTTTGGCGTGGCTGCGAAAGAAAAACTTGTTGGTAGTTCCTCGTCCCGCCCCGTGATTGAAGGAGAAAAGAGTTCGGATGCTTTTACTCTGAGGTCCATGGAGTTAACCCCGAGGAGGCGGTAGATCGAGGATGGGGTAAAAATCTCGTAGCCGCCGGCTTGACCTTGTAGTGGATCCTCCCCTACCGTTGTCGACATGATGGCTATTGCCGATGGGTATCAATACGCTTACCCCCAAAGCAGCGGTTATTGGAGGTTTGTCCTGTTTCTTTTTATCCCCGACTTCTTTCGAATGTGATGTGAGCTAACTTCCCTCATTTTGCCGATAGATGATGAGAAGTGAGTATTGTAACCACCAACTTTACCGGCTCTTTAGGGCCAAATCTCTGAAAGTTAGAGGGGAAGCTTCGACATTGCGAATGACGCTTTCAAGTGTCGAGGCTTCGGTATCCGCTAAGGATGAAGAAATAACCGAGCTAAAGAGTTTGCTCAAACGTAAGGAGCAAAGCAGGGCACGGAAGAGGCTCGCCTACGTTCCGAGTTGGCTCGGTTAAGGCCAAGTTAGCTGTTGTCGAGGAAAATTCCTCATCCATTTCAGTGTCCAAGCGCTCCCTCTTCTTTGGTAGTTTCCTCGCTTCTTATTTATTCTCGAGTTTTTCTTTCTTCCCTCCTCCCGCCGTACTATCTTCAGTGGGTGGAGTCCCCGAATTGTTGTGGCTTCGGAGTGAGAGGACTCACAAAAGGGGCGCATTGCCGAGTTGGTTGAAAAACTCAAGAGTGAGTCTCGTTAAATGGAATGCCCGCGCGGATATTCATAACGCGATGGTCGAAGAATGGCGTAAGAAAAATATTGCTTGGTAGATTTGCAAAATCGAAATAACCATGACCGCCACTTGTTTAACGGGGCCCTTTTATGGACGCGGACAATCTTGAGCAAGCCCGCGGGCAGATTTCTTCCTTAGAATTTAGACTTAATGTTCGGAAGGCGAGCCGCGGCAAGCGCGGTCTTCGCATCCCTCGGATGTGCGGACTTATATGCAGCGTTTAGCCAAAGAGAGAGACGATGCTAGGGCAGTAATGTAGTGCTCTCGCAGTGCTCGTCCGCGTCTCGAGCCGATGTGGCTCGTCAAAGTTGAACGTGAGAGAGACTTAGAGGTGACTATGTATCGTCTCAACAAGGGATTGGAATTGAAGAATGATGAGGTTAATCGACATCGTCATTCGGGCTCGATGCTTCGAAATGACTTGAGCGCAAGTCAGTATGCTCATAATCTGCTGCAGGTAGATTATGATAAGTTATCAAATGAATATGATTATGCTGCAGAAGCGAGGGATTCCGCGGTTGATCATTGTGAAGGTATACGTCTTCGTCATCGAGTGTGCTTTGAATTGTATGTCATAACTCACCGTCTTCTTTTATTGTTCGCAGAGCTCCAAGTACAGCTTAAAGCCGCAGATGGAAAGTTTGCCGAAGCTCAGGCTAAGGTAGTTCAACTGGAGGGTCAAGTTAGCTACCATCGCGGTCTGGCCTCGTCTCAGACGAAACGCCAAGCAAGCTAATCGAGGATAGACCAGCTTTGTACTTCCTTAAATCAGGCCGAGATGAGGAGCGTAGCCATAGGTCTAATGGCCCGCAAACAATCGGCCGAAGAGATTAATAAGATTCTTGGTGAGATTGAGCTGGACCTTAAGAAAAACCATGGGTTAACCAAGAATTATACTCGGCGCCCCATACCCGCACTCCCATCAAGTTCTTCCGGGCCCTCCCGGGTGGTAGCGTTCCTTCATCGCTCGAAGGATAAACCCGCAGATAACACTCCCGCTCGCAAACCGTAGTTAGTATGCTAGGGATTGATCTCGGTTGCTTATCCTTTTTGGCGTTTTTGTTATTTTGCTCGCCGGGCTTGTAATCAATCGCATGTATTAGATCAAACTTTGGTGTTTAAATCGATTTTGAATTTTGTTGAACTTATGTCCATCATCTTTAACTATAATGGAAAATTCCGTAGTTATTGTAACCCGCGGATATCAATCTTTGAGTTTGATAAAGTGTATTGTTCGTGCAACTCCGTAGGTTGGTATCCCCGAATCGCCTTGTGACCTTGCACCCCGTCCAGCCTAACTCCCGGGGCGAGGATCACCGGACGGTGGGGGTCTGGCCGACGTTTTAAGGATATACTCCATTAATGTTCGCGCTTGTAATATTGCACGGATATCTCATTCTCGTAAGAAGTCGCCTCCCGGTCATACACTTATAGACATTTACAGAGGAGTTTCGAGAGATCGCATGTGTATGCTCCGATATATTGCGTGTGTGTGTTTTGCACGGGATATTGCCTAAGTATATTGTAGTGGGTGTGATTCATGCTTTGTGCAGATATCCTCTTGCTAAGTATAACGTCGTTCCTAATAATAGTAATTGTACAACAATTTACGTGGTTCGGCCTTAAGGCCTACATCCACGGGGTAACAATTGCATCGATATTTTATTATGATGTGACATGGTTTTCAATGTACACTGTGTAAGTAGTATATACATGTGGTTTATATGGTGTGTTGTATGTAGGTTGTGGGTTTTGAATAAATTGAAATGTGCGTGGGTAATGAACGGGATATGATATTTGAAAATGAAAACTTGGTATTGATTGAAAAATTAAGGCGCGTTACTCCTTTGTCGAGATAGAAACATGTGGATTAGCAAGTCCATTTTCTTCTTCTCGAAATGTGCACGCAGTGATGGATTATGGGTAGTATGGTTTGAGGTATTTGGCATTCCACGGATGCATGAGGATTTCCCTTTCATATTACGCAGATAGTAAGAGCCATTTCCCGCGATGTCGTGTATTATGTAGGGTCCTCCCCAAGTTGGTGCTAATTTTCCCCACTTCTTTTCTCGCTGGTATTGGGGAATGGTCCTCAACACGCATCGCCCTTCTACAAAATTCCTAAATTTCACTTTTTTGTTATATTCTCGGCCAGCCGGCGTTGGTAGTTTTCCATTCTTTGCGTGCCGCTTCTCTTCTTTCTTCGAGGTCGTCAAGCCTTTCCAACATCATGTCCGTGGTGAGATTCTTTTCCTGTGCTTCGTCTTTGTAGTTGGAAGTAGAATTTCCGCAGGATGACTGCTTCAGCTCCGTAGGTGAGTAGAAATGGGGATTCTCCTAGCCGATCTTCGGGTTGTCCTATACGCCCATAGAACGTTATGCACTGTTCGCACCATCGTCCTTTGTACTCATCTAGTTGTTTTTTAAGAATGAGTGCCAAAGTTTTGTTTGTGGCTTCTGCTTGTCCGTTGCTTTGTGGGTATATGGGGGTGGATTTGTTTTTCCGAATCTTGAAGGTGTCGAACAAGCAAGTCAATATTCTTTCCTTGTAGTGTTTATCGTTGTTCGGAGACTATCTCTCAGGGGATGCCAAACCTGCAGATGATATTTTGAAAATAAAAGTGAAGACGTCCGAATCCCGAATTCTTGCCAGTGCTTTTGCTTCTACCCATTTGCTGAAATAATCCGTTGCCACTATTAGGAATCTTCTTTTCCCCGTCCCTGATATGAGTGGGCCTACTATGTCGATACCCCATTTCCCGAAGGGCCAAGGGCTATCGACCGAGTTTAACTTTGTAGCTGGGGCGTGGATTCGTTTACCAAATCTTTGACATTCTTCGCATCTCTTTGCCATTCTAGCCGCATCTCGGATCATGGTTGGCCGAATAGCCCCCGTCTTTGCCTTATCTCGCTAGGGATCTCATTCCACCGTGATTCCCTCGTCTCCTCTCGTGTATATCTTTTAAAACGACATGCCCTCTCGACGGGATAGGCAGCGACGCAGTGGTCCGAGGAATGATTTTCGATATAAGGCTTGATCTCTTAGTTCGTACATCCTCGCTCTTGACCGCACCTTCCTAGCCTCGTTTGGTGTCCCGGGGGAGTTTCCTTCTTTGAGGAAAGAGTGGATTTCGATCTCCAATCCGCCTCCCGACTATAATCGTCGTCTTCCTCCGCTTGCCGTGTAATATCCTCGTTCGGAAATCGTCGAATATGTATTCTCCGACATCCTCGTCGAGATATCTTTCTCCTTAGATTTGCGTTGGTTAGCCGTGCAAGTTTTCGGGAGTTTGACGGATGGTTCGTATACTCTTGTTACCTTGATTGCTTTGACGTCTTCGTTTTTAAGCATGGATGATATATACGCCAGAGCATCCGCATGTCTAAGCTCCTTTCTCGCGCAGATGTCTAAGCCGATTTTTGGTATTTGGGAGGCCAATGCTTGCACTAGAGCCATGTATGCCACTAGTGTTTCATCGTACACATTGTATTCGTAGCCTATCCGCCGTATGATCGCCAGAGTCGCTTGTTACCCGCACTTCTTGTATGCCCAATTCAATTATCAAGCGGAGAGCGTGGATCACTCCTTCATATTCTACGATGTTATTGGTATGGCCTTCGAATTCCAATCAATGCGTGTACGATTCTCGTCTCCCGTGGGTGTGGTGATGACGATGCCTATCCCCGCGCCCTCTCTATTTTTGGAGCCATCAACGAAGACTTCCCATTGCCGTGGGTTCACTGGTTCAAGAATATTATTTGGCTCTGGTTTTTCTATTTCTGGGGCGCTCATAGCCTTCCATCCTTGTATGCGTACTTCTTCTTCGTTGTCCAAAGGCAGGTCTGCTAGAAAATCCGCTAATACCGCGATTTCGGGAGTGTTGGAGCTCATAGTGGATGTTGAATTGGTCGAGGTATGTGCTCCATTTTGCTATTCGTCCTACCTTTCCCGCCCCTTTGAGGATGGCCTCTAAGGGTGCCCGACATGGGATACGTATGTCATGCGTCAAGAAGTACGTCCTCGCCTTTAAAGTAGACCATACGACGGCTAGGATTAGTCTGTTCAATTCTCGTGTAATTTCGCTCTCGCGGAATTGTGGTCTTGCCGACATAGTAGATCGGTTGCTCCTCCTTCGTATGGGTTCTCGACGAGCACCGCGCTTACCGCGTCGTCCGTTGCCGCAATGTAGAGTGCCAAAACCTCCTCGTGGTCCGGTTTCAAGGATGGGGATTTCTCGCTAGGTATTGCTTAATGCCCAAAAAGCTTCTTCGCATTCTCGTCGTCCATTCAAATTTAGTCCCTTTCTTCAATATGTTGAAGAAGAGTTTGCACCTATCCGAGGATCGTGATATGAATCTTCCCAGAGCCGCTAGGGATCCATTGAGCTTTTGTACCTCTTTTAGGTTCTTCTGAGATGGCATGTTTGTTATGGCTCGGATTTTTTCGGGATCTACTTCAATGCCCCTTTTGTCACTAGGTATCCAAGGAATTTTCCTGAGGTCACCCCGAAAGTGCATTTTTCCGGGTTTACCTTCATGTTATGTTCTCTCATAGCTCCGAAGATGTCCTTCAGTCCTGGTGGTGGTTCTTTCTGATTTTGCTTTTTATGAGCATATCGTCGACGTAAACTTCTAAAGTCCTGCCGATCCATGGCTTGAAAATAGCATCGACCATCCTTTGGTACGTTGCTCCCGCGTTTCGGAGCCCGAAAGGCATTCTTACGTAACAATAAAGACCGTGGGGTGTGTAAAATGCAGTATGTTGCTGGTCTTCTTCTGCCAAAAATAGTTGGTTGTACCCGGAATATCCGTCCATGAATGACAACTCTTCATATCCTTCTACTGCGTCGACTAGCTGGTCAATGCTGGGTAGTGGATAGCTATCCTTTGGGCACGCTTTGTTCAGGTTGGTGAAGTCGATGCAGATTCTGACTCCTCCATTTTTCTTTGGTACTATGACCATGTTGGAGATCCACGTGGGGTATTTGACTTCTTTTATAAAACCGGCCTCTAATAGCTTTCGTAGCTCCGTTTCTACTGCTTTGTGATGCTCTGTGGCTACCTTTCGTATCTTTTGTCGTACCGGGAGTGTGCCAGGTTTAATGCGCAGCTCATGTTGTACCGTCTTTGGGTCTATTCCCGGCATATCGGATAGTTTCCATGCGAAGACATCCGCGTATTCCTTTAGTAGTGTTATCAGTGAAGCTTCGCGTTCTTCGTCCATTAGAGTTCCTATTTTGATCTTTCTAGGATTCTGCTCCGTCCCTATGTTGATCACTTTCACCGCTCCAAGGATGTGAAAGTGGGCTTTGGTTCCCCCAGGTGGGGAATTTTCTTTAATTGCTATTTGGTAGCTTCAGATTCTTCGCCCTGATTAACCTTTGATGTGGAGGCCTCCGTGTTTTCTACAGAGTTCCCTTTAGCCAAGCTTTTTCCCGAGATTTCCTCCAGATATTCATCGATGGCCTTGTCTTTGGATACCGCCTTGCTACGAGCCTTGCGGGTTTTCCTTTTCTCATCTTCTTCGTTGTTGAGTTGTATTTGCATCGCGTGGCACTCTTTTACGGAGGCTTGGTCACCCTTTATCTCCATTATTCCTAGGGGAGTGGGAAACCTAAGGTATTGATGGTAGGTAGCTGCGACTCCCTTGAGCTTATGGACCCATCTCCGTCCAATAATGGCATTGTAGGGTGAAGGCGTGTTTACCACGCTAAAGCGAGTGTCGATTTTCATGGGGCCTGCATCCACTTGTAAGACAATATCCCCTGTGGGCTTCGTAGCCGTGCCATTGAACCCGTAGATGGTGTAGTGTGAAGTCGAGTTGCTCATCGTTAAGCTCCATGCGTTTGAATGTATCGTAAAACAATACATTTACGGAGCTTCCTCCATCGATGAGGATTTTCCTTATGTTGCATCCTCGCGATTGGCAATGTGAGGATTAATGGGTCATTGTGATCTTCCATGTCGCCCTCAATATCATCGGCTTCAAAAATTAGAGGCGCGTTCATCCACTCCTCGTGCTCTTCTACTTCCTTCCCGTTTATACCGTAAAGCTCACAAGAATCTTCAAATTGTTTTCTCACTGTTTTTCCTATTTGTGCCGTTAGGTTGGTTCTTTGCTTTCCGAGCAGGATATAGAGTTCAATGTGCGGTTACCCTCAGGTAGTTGGACCTGTTTGCTGCGTTTGGCTCTATCTTCCATTCCAGCCTTTTCCACATATTTTTTGAGATCCCCCGCATCTATCAGCTTTTGTACTGCTATCTTGAGATTTTTGCATTTCTCTGTCGTGTGTCCGTAGAAGTTAAAGTGGAAATCGCAAAGATTTTTGGATTCTCGCAGAGGTCGGTGGTTGTTTCCCTTTAGACCAGGGCCAGCCTAAGTCTTCGCGATCCTTGATCTCCTTCGCATGCGTGGATAGCCGGTGTTGAGCTTCAGATAGACCCGGTCTTCAAACTTTCGCCACTCCTTTTGCGATCGTCTTTTCGATCCTTTTGGTGTGGGCTGGGCCTGTCTTCTAACTCCGCGGAATTTGTCCGTGGGGTTCGTTGTACCTGCGCTCGGGGGTTATCTTTTTGAATTTCTTCTAACCTTGCATGTTTTTCAATGATTATCCTTAAATCTCCCCTCTGGTTGGGGAGGTACCGTGGATTTCGACAAACAAATGGACTCATCCTATCAAGCCCCCATTTGTAACAGCTTAATACTCACCACGGATCCACATGTCCAATGGCCCGACATACTTTGTGCCATCTATCGCTGTATTCTCGAACGGACTCCCGTACTTAATTGCAAGTGAGAAAAGCTTGTCCATCCCCGTGTTCACAACTTTGTTGTACATGTAGGTGGCCAGGAACTTTTCGGTGAGCCGATCATACGAATTAATGCATCCCGGCTTGAGGTTATCAAACCAAGATAGCGCATGGATCCTTTTAGGCTTGAAGGGAAATATCTCGCATAGTATAGCCTCATCGTAATCCCACCGGCCATTACCCCGTTGTAATATCGTAGATGAGCCGAGGGGTCCGCGGATCCGTCGTAACATTCAAAGGTCGGGACCGGACATTTTTGCGTGAATGGTAGCCGTAGCCAACCTGTCGTGCAAGGGGGTAGTGTTGGCTTCCTTCATAACTGCTCTAGTCTTCCACCTCCTTGCCCGGTTTTGAGTTGATTGATCTCTCGCTAGCATTTCCGCGCGGAGGTTTTCCATTGCCAAACAAAGGCTCGTCTTGAATGGAAGATCGTGTCTTTCTTGTGGGTTGCGATGTTGTGGCTTCCTCCGTGTCGTAGTAGTCCGGAATTTTTCGGTCGGTAATCCGGGTCGACCTTCGTTATTCCGCGCATCTCTCCGGGGTATTGTTCTTCTGCTAGCCGCTGCGGTGGATATTTTCGAAGACCGTCCCTGGTCCCCGTTCGTATCGCCGAGTTAGCTTCGTCATGCCGATTCTCTCGCTCGAGCTTCGGAGGATCTTCTCTCTTAGTTGCTGGTTTTCTTGAGCTAACAAGGCCACCGCATCCGCGTACGTTAGTTGATTCCTCTTTAGCTCCTCCAGTTGCGCCAATATTTCTGCTGTTTGGTTCGACGCTTGATTGGGGGTTCCTTCCTGTAGTTGAGCTTGTCCCTCGGGGATCGTGGTATTGATTTCCCCCATGAATGGTATGCCCGGCTCGATTATTCCGTTGGATCCTACCTGTAGTTGTCTGCTTTGTTCATTGTCCGGCGGCATCCCATAGGGATGGTTCTGGATTATTGATTCGGCTATAACCTCCTGAGGGTCGTCTGGCCTGGTTGCAGCTGTCACTTTAGTAGCAATTACTTGGGAAACCCCCTCGGTTGGTGCAGCAGCTCTTGCGGCCGCAGCTTTCTTTGCTTCAATTGCGATGATGCCCGCGTTTAAGAGCAATGTGCTTTCCGCCCTGGCTCGCGTATTGTCCGTGGGCCGTACGTCCTTCGCCCTTTGTCTCGCTCCTTGTTACCGGGTGTGGTCCTTGGAGCGTCTCTTGGAGTTATCTTTGTCTTTCCAAAGATCTTTGTTCTTTTCCATTGCAATAATCCGCACAGAAAGTGGGAGGTAATCCGAGACCCAAGAGTCCACGGGTTGGTCTGTTAGTTCAACTTTGTTTTTGTTAACTCGATTTCTAGTGGTAATGAGTGTACTTAGGTTGTTAGTTTGGCGATTAGTACGATGACACATAGACAAAGCGGATTTGACCGGATAAGGTCCATGGGTCAATATTTGCAAAAAGCCCAAATCTTTTGGTGGAAACTTTGTTTGAAATTCTAATTAAAACCTAGATGTATTGGTAGAAAACACAACAGCCTAAGAACAAGTCTGTTGGCTAAAAACCCAGATCCGTTTGTTTAAAAAGTCACATAATGCTCGGATCTCGTTGGTAGAAAACACAATAGACAAAGAAGTGTGCGAAAAACGAATCCATGAATAGATCTCGTTTGTTTAAATAAAAATATTTGAGGTAGAGGCTGTGAAGTCACAGGAAAAGATAAAATCTTTTTACCGGGACAAGGTCCCTGTTTCTAGCGCCAAATTGTGAACACGAGAATCGGGTTTCGCTTCCACATGATCACAAACAATCTATATAAAAGTTGAATACGTGCAATCGTGGTGTGAGAAGTATGGAACAAGCATAGGTAGATGATAATTCATAGATTCCAAACCCCTCTAGTTTGTCATGATCTCATTATCATCTCCCGGGGATCCAGATAGATCTGGAATACGAGTATATAAATGAACTTAACGGTGCAAAAGGTAAAAGAGACAACGATATACGTGGTTCAAAGACTAAGGCCTACGTCCACGGGTCTGAGGAGATTCACTATAAAATAAATGGTTACAAAGATGATCACAAGATCTTGTGATCATCGAACACATAAGCTAAAACTCACTTACTTCTCCCTATTCTCTCTCCTCTCTAGTTTCTTTTTTTGATCCCCTCTCAGTGGAGGGGGTATACATATTTATAGTATGAGTGGGTGGGTCCACTGATAATGAGTTGCTGAGATCTTATCTTCTCGTACTCTGTGCATGGTCCGCGGACTTTTATATTATCCCGCGGCTTGTACCGTATCCGCGGCTTCTACCGCATCCCGGCTTCTACGGGTCCGCGGACTTCTATGTCAACCCTCGTTTCTTCCGTTGGTCGTCCGACACGTGTTTTTCCGAGCCGCATTAAATGCGGGTGGTTGGGGCGGTCCACCCGCACCGAGTGGTGTCGGGTCCTCTTGTCACGTCGTGTCGGCTAGACTACCTCTCGACCGTTGATCATGCCTTGCCTCGTGATGGGTTAAAGCCATCCCTTGGTGCTACGCGGACTACCTATCTCGGTGCTCCTTCGCTTCGACCGTTGGTTTTGACAGATGGCACGTAGTTCGAGTGCCACGGATGCCCCTATGTGTCATCCCGTGAGTGATGTCATCCACGTGGACCCCGTTAGCGCACGTGGCAAAGGAGATAAATTAGTGTACTTACAGATTATCTCAATCTGCCAAGAGTACTAAACTACGTTGGCGGCTGTAGCCTGTACCCCTACTCTAAACCTGAAAATCACAAAATTCTTGAACATAAAACTCAACAACGCTACAAGTATCTATAAAATTCAAGATATGTCACTTTTGCGTTGAGTAAACAACAGCAAAGAGATAATCAGAACCCACTTGCAAGGGCATGATTTATCAGAGCTCATATAGGCACATACCAAATCGCATACTTAGCAAAAATTAAACATCACGATGCTAACCACAAATGGACAAAAACCATATATTAGTTAAACTGAACTAAAGCGCATAGCTCCATAAATATCAAAGGAAAATAAAATAAGAAACAGTCTTATCTTGTAAGAATGAGAGTCAATGCAACAACGTATACATAATCAAGCTCAGTAAAATCATCCATTGGCTGGCTTCTTCTTCATATAAGATTGATTTTGTAGCTTTGGGGAAAGAGTGAGAGTAAGAGAAATTGTTTTCTTTGATTCATTAACAGTGGTACTGAGATATCATTGAAAAAATCAGAAAACAAACTATAGCCACTACTCTTACAAGCAGAGAACCTAGAGGGATTCATACATGCACCCTTCTCAGAAAAAAAATAAAAAATAAAAAATAAAGACAAAACCAGACACCACTTCTATACACCAGCTTCCTCAAGCATGTACGGACTAAAAGTGGTTCACCCTGAACTTCCACTCTCCTTTGATGGGATCATAAGAAACAAACTCAGCACCCTGGTCATGAGCCTTCTTTATCAGCATCTCTTTGTACTTTTCAACCTTAACTCCCTCCATGCATTGCTGTCCAGTTTTCTTATCAAAGCACTTAATGTTGAGGAGTGTCACCACTGCAGCCTTGTTCAGTCCTTGTCCAACTGGGGGCTTCTTACTGTCATCCAGGTAAACTATCACCTCCCGGTTGTTGAATTGTACCAGGGACTCCAGGTCAAGCTTCCGCACATCAGTCTCTCCTGCAAACTTGATGCTACCAAACCCATTCCTTCCCACAATGAAGTCCTTCACCCTACTGCAGAACCCTGGCTCTGCCCTCTCCTTGGCTGCTAATTCTTCAATCCGAGGCTCCGTGTAGTAGTCAGGGTAAAGGAGTTTCGGCATCAGCGCCTCAATATCTGCCCCCTTCTCATTTACTGTCCGCTCCTTGTCGTGACCATTTTCTGCCAATGATGGATTAGAGCCATTCAAACTTGAACCTGAATCTTTTCCGGAGAGTTTACCATTCTCGTGCAGAGGAGTACTATGAGTATCCTTTGATTTTTCTGCAGAGGTTCTTGAGGTACAATGTTCAAGGGGATTTATAACAAGAGCTCTTGGATTCTCCCTTGGAATAAAAAGCGCATCTGCTTTCGGTGTGCTAAGAGTTTCCTCATCATCACTGAAAAATGGCACCCTTAAGCCATTGTTGTTAGGACAAGATCTCCTTGCAGATGACCTAATCCTGCACTGAGACAAAAGCCTGGAAGTCATCAACAAGGAGGAAACTCGGACAGGTGCGGCTTTTTCAACGACAGGCATCTTAAATATTCCATACTGAATTGATGGTGCAGCTCTTGTATGTCCAATTGATATTTGAGGCATTGCAGGAAGTGTTCCAAAAGGATTCATTGCAACAACAGATGGTTGTGTAGCCACTGTATTACCTAGGTTGCCAGTTGACGGTTGAGGAAAGGTGTTGTGGTCAAAACTATTTGGTGTAAAAACCCTTGGTGCAACTCCAATACTGGTTGATACATTGCTAGAAAATGTAAAAGCTGGCTGAGTCTGTAGTGATGGGTTTGTTTGGCCACCGAATGGATTGGAAGACGGAGACTGCGTTGAGTTGAAAGGATTCACGAAGCCAGAATTTTGTGTACCAACGGTGTTCGATGGCGGAGACGGCGTTGAATTGTTCACGAAGCCAGAATTCTGTGCACCAGCAGTGTTCGATAGCAGAGACGGCGTTGAATTGTTCCAGAAGCCAGAAGTTTGAGTACCAACCGTGTTTGTTAGCGGAGTACATGTGGTGCTTACTGGTGGAAACACTGAACTACCATTATTTGGCTGTTGGAATGTAAAGGGGTTGGGTGTTGCAGGTGTTGAGCTAAAAGGCGCATTATTTGGCTGTTGGAATGTGAAGGGGTTGGGTGTTGCGGGTGTTGAGCTAAAAGGCGCATTATTTAGCTGTCGGAATGTGAAGGGGTTGGGTGTTGCGGGTGTCGAATTAAAAGGCGCATTATTTGGCTGTTGGATGCTGAAGGGGTTGGGTGTTGCGGGTGTCGAATTAAAAGGCGCATTATTTGGCTGTTGGAATGTGAAGGGGTTGGGTGTTGCGGGTGTTGAGCTAAAAGGCGTATTATTTGGCTGTTGGAATGTGAAGGGTTTGGGTGTTGCGGGTGTTGAATTAAAAGGCGCATTATTTGGCTGTTGGATGCTGAAGGGGTTGGGTGTTGCGGGTGTCGAATTAAAAGGTGAGGGTGCAGTTGAAGGAGTAGGGAATGCAGGAGTACTTGGTTGATTAAATACACCTGTCGCAAAAGGGTTTGATGGTGTTGATCCAGCCATCCCTGAAGTGCTGAAAGGAGAAGTGTATGAAGGAATGCTAGTTGTTTTCTGAAGACCAAATGCATTGGGAGTTGTCGCCGTAGAGGTGAACAGATTTGTCTGTGTAGTCCCAAAAGCCTTCGGACCACCATTATCACCCAACTGGTAATCCTCCCACCTCAGTTCTTCATGACTCTTCTGTGCATAAACAGGCATAAATGATATCGATTGAAATTTACCTTTTGAAGTTGTAGCAGTCGGCGTAGTATTCGGTAGAATATCGTCTAATACCGTAGGAGTGTAAGCCACTACTCTGCTTCCACCACTTTTTTGTTGTTGACCGAAACCTGGAGTTCCAAATGTAGAGGGTGTTGTAGTCTCCATACTTAAAGAAGAACTTTGGGATCCAAAGGGAGCAGGAGTTGAACTAGAAAGGTTGTTACCAAATCCAGGGCTTGTTCCAGAATTAAAAGTTTGAGCACCAAAAGGAGCGGTTGTGGAAGCAGCATTCGTAGCGCCAAATCCAGAATTTGGTTGGCCAAATCCTCCTCCTAATCCAATGCCGAAGGCAGGTGCCGTTTGTTGAGTCCCAAAGCCCGGTGTCGTTGGAGCACCAAAACCCGGAGTGTTTGCATTGACTCCGAATGTGGAAGCAGGCTTCTGCCCAAATATAGAAGTTCCGGCAAAGGAGGATGTACCGAAAGCTGGAGTTGGAGTGCCAAAGGAACTTACCGGAGCTGATGCTGGGTTTCCAAACGCCGGCGAAGAAAATCCTCCTCCGAAATTACCCGTCGAAGTGCCGCTAAACATAGACCCCGCTGCCTGAGTACCAAAGGGAGTTGTAGGAGGAGTGCCAAAAGGTTTAGGAGCAAAAATACTGTTGTTCTGCCCGAAAACTGACGGCTGCTGTGTACCGAACGGAGCTGGAGAACTGAACATATTTCTGATTCTGATTCTTCAATTTGTTATTTCTGATTCTCTGGATATTCAATTCGTAGTCCTCGCCACAATCAACAATATTCAGAATCCTATAGCGAGAGAGAAAGAAGATAGAGAAAGTTTAGAAGATAGATTATTGAATCGAGCATCCTCCTCTATTTATAGAGAATTTTTTGAACGAGAAACTGCTTACTTTTAAAGCTAACGGGGAAACAGCTTAAATAGTAAGCTACCGTCAGCTTATTTTGTATTCACTCGGTATTCCTAATCCTAATACATCTTAATTCAGGACCAATTCGGACACTTAGCTGATATCATGTAGCAAGCTCGGTCATAGTTTGAGAGACCTAGTTAAATTTGAAGTTACTGGACAGCCCACTTGTGCTTAGACTCAAACAAATACAGTAAATAACAACAACAATAACAAAAGATGATATTCGATGACTTGAGTTCTTCGGCTTTCACCGCTTTTGATTTCTGTCTTTGCTTGTGGGGTGAAGACCTGACAATACCAAATAACGGAAATAAATTTCCATACTCAGAAATTTAAGACGAAAGTTCCATGGTTAGATGATTGACCTCCTCAAGATGTGTAAGCTTGAAATTTTTATCTACCATCTGTTTCTACAAATCTACGTAAGCAGGGAGATAAAAGTGAGGAAACAAACTATGAAATCCTAGAAATGAATTCAGAGGTGAAATCCAGAATTGAAAAGACCGGAAACATACCGGTAATATGAGAGAGTTTGTACATGAGGGAATTCAGCATGGTTGGAGTTGCTTGATTATCAGATGCCAGTTCCTTTCCTTGGAGGTTTTAATTTGTATAACCACACCATCCAATAGTGTGTGCTGAAAGACCTTACAGGATACCGCAAAACTGAAGTAAATTTTTAACAGTCAAAAACTAGATGACTGATAAATCAGCAGTTCAGAACAAATTGACATGACTCTATGTTAGTTCTATATCAATCTCAAGTCACCACCTGACTCCAAGAATGTGCACAAGCAAGAAAACCAGCATCACGCTTACAATAGATTGACAGTATCCCCTAATAATCCAGGCAGTTGAAATTTGACTGGGCATGTGAAAACATCAAGAGCTCCAGAAAGAGAAATTCCAGCCATAAATTAATGGATGCAGCGGGAGTGAATACAAGCATCAGCTGAACCTAAAAGGGACACAGAGCAGTCAGGAAAAAAAAGATATAATGACAAAGGGAATGTAGAGATTGTTGAAAAAGACGACAATTAGAAGCGGGTGAATGGGTATTTTCTAACCATGACTCCATAGAAATATACAGGTGTTACGATATAACAGCAAAGGAACTGGCATCTGATAGTGGAAGAGCCTGTGCAGAAATAAAACTCTTCCGAGAAATAGAAAATCAAGCAAATAAAATACATGGACCAAGATGGTTGCACTAAAACAGAAAGGAAGAAAAGATATCGGGACCTACAATTATGCCAGCTGGAACCAAGAAAGCCAAAACTTTGATTCCATAAAGTAAGATTGCCATGTTGGCGGCTGGTGTTCACTTACACTAGCAATTATGGCATAAGTTCTGTTCAAGTTATACAAACAGAAGTCAATCGAAGTTATCCACTAGCAATTATGAGCATGTGACCAACAAATCAACAAGTCATTAAGTATTATGCAAATAACAAAAGATGATATTGTTATTGTACCTGACATGCACTACACTACAGATTAATTTGCCATTTTTACCACTGAAGTGGAAACGACAACCTCACTTTTCCCACTGTTATCCCCAAGATGCGCAAATGGTTACTGAATCGAGACACTGCTGCATTGAACTATAAACAACAGGCATTCTTAGGTAGGGGAAAGTGAAAACTACATATATTGCAAGCATTACCAAGTAAAATTGTTCTCTCAGATCCACTGACATAGTCTTTTAGATGGTGTGGTCGGGATTCAAGCATCTCCCTGAAGTACTCCTTGATGTCATCCTTTGCTAACTTTCGTATCTTGACCTCAAATTTGTTGATCTAATCCTACATCTATAGACTGTCAAAACATATTACAACCGACTCTTTAGCAACTAAACCAATGTTCCAACATTAGAAAATGAACAAGCCTATATAAGAACTATTAAGACGAAACAATCATCTCATAGCTAAAGGTATCACACTCCTACACTAATATAGCAGGTAACCAAATAACTCATGAGTTCATAACCAAAGCTGTTACCTTGGGTTGTTGTATTTCCCTCAGAACCAAAGCTTTCACTTAAAAATTTTCAGTTAGCTGCAACTGAACAATTCGCATTGAACTGAGTCTCACTTGCTGCCCTATGCTGATTCCCACTTGCCGCCGTAACAATCTGGTAACAAACACAGCTAAATTAGTAAGAATATGAAAATCAGTTTTTAATAGCAAACCATATTAGGTTAACGCAATCCAATAGCAAATTAAAAAACAAAAAAAAATGATCCATATCAAAGTACTAACAATTTCTCAAGGCCAAGTACTTTCCTGGCAATTTGACTCATGTCCTGAACAGTGTGAGTTCTCAAAACCCCAAAATCCTTATTAACAATTTCCTAGGCTCAGCGTCCAGAGTATTAAAGTACATAGGCGCTTCCCAAGATGGTCAAATGGTTACTGAAATGATCAAAGGGTGCAGCATATAACAGGTATAACAGAATCTATTAACAACTGGAATTCAGAGGTAGGGGAGAGTGACAACTACGTAAGTCGCAAGCATTACCAGGTAAAATTGTTCTTTCAGCTCCACTGACGTATCCTTTGAGATGGTGTGGATGGTATTTTAGCATCTCCCTGAAGTACTCCTTGATGTCATCCTTAGCTAGCTAACCGGTAAACCTAGGCTTTCTAAATATAAACCAAGTAAAAAAAAAAGGAAATAGTAATAATACTGTCGGTTTCCTGCAACCGCCAGCTTAATTCAGGACCATTTCGTTCACCTATCTCGGTCAATAGTTTGAGAGAGTTACTGGGCAGCCCACTTGTGTTTAAAACCCATTAATGGCATCATCTCCAAAATAGAAACAAAAGATGATAACAACTGTCAGCTCCACTGACGTAGTCTTTGAGATTCAAGCATCTCCCTGAAGTACTCCTTGATGTCATCCATTGCTAACTTTCGCCTCTTGACCTCAAATTTGCTGATCTAATCCCACATCTATATAGGCTGTCAAAACATATTACAACCGACTCCTTGGCACCTAAACCAATGTTCCAACATTACAAAAATGAATAAGCCTATATAACAACTATTTAAGACGGAAGTAACGAAACAATCATCTCATAGCATAGAACAGGTACAACTGAATCTATTAACAACTGGCATTCAGAGGTAGGGGAGAGTGACAACTATGTAAGTCGCAAGCATTACCTGGTAAAATTGTTCTTTCAGCTCCACTGACGTAGTCTTTGGGATGGTGTGGATGGTATTCTAGCATCTCCCTGAAGTACTCCTTGATGTCATCCTTAGCTACATTTCGCCTCTCAACCTCAAATTGTTGATCTAATCCCAAATTTGTGTTTCCCAGAGAGCCACTTCCATTAGAATGACAGCAACTTTAAATTGAACCATTTGAACTGACTCGCACTTACTTCTGTAAGTCGGATTTCCACTTGCTTCCTTAACAACTTCAGTAACAAACACAACTAAGCTAGTATTAGCATAAAAATCAGTACAAAACCAAAGGCAATAAGAATGTTAAAATCAGTTGTGAATAGCAAACCATATAAATGCTTCAGAATATCAAGGAATGGGCATAAATGTAATCCTGCACACAGAAGAAAAAAAAAGGGTCAAAATCAGATATATGCATTTTCTTCCAAGGATCTTGATATTTTAGAACGATCACGTAGTACACTCTGGTAGACCCATTATCAGGGCAGTTTACAACTCCATCCAACTATGGACATCGTATTATCAAATTGGTCAGCTAATCTGTAGGAGTTCTCAAACAATAGAAGCTCAACAGTGCGCAAGTTATGGTAAATTCTGCACGACCAAGGCCAACTACTTTCCAAGCCAAATAAATAAGAATATCAAGTTATGCTAGTTAGCTAATGTCCTAAACAGTGCGAGTTCTCAAAACCCCAAAATCCTTAATTACAATTTCCCAGGCTCAGTGTCAAGAGTGTATTAAAGAAATGGGCATTTCCAAATCCTATATTGGTGCTAGAAGATCAATGGTGAGCTAGAAGAACTAATCTGACAGCATCTCAATCTACGGTTTAATAACACTTATGGCTTCAGCTGAAATACTTAAAAAAACAATGACCTTCAAAAAAACAAAAAAAATGTAAACGAATAAGCCTGTTTGTGTACCTTATCAAACTTCTCTTGTCCCATGATGCCATCTGAAACTGTTCTGTTAAACCTACATTTCTAATCACCGCAGCAGCTTGGAATCCCACTCAGAAAAATTTAAGAACAAATTTTAAACGCTGGTTACCTATCTGAATTCAACTGAAAGGGAAAGCAAATACTCCAAAGCATTAGTTGATCCATGCTAGCTCGACAATCTCGAGCATTCATTAGAAAAAAGAACTACAAATTTTTTAGCTCATCTGCCGAGAGAGATTTTGTTAACAAAGAAACAGCAGAATCACTTGGTAAAAATTCTCTTTCACGCATCTTAATAAGAAACTGCAATGCCTTGCCAGTTTCCTTTGCACTAAGAAAACCTTTAATGATGGTATTATATGTTCCAACATTTGGTACACAACTCTTCTCTTCCATTTCGATAATTAATTTGTTAGCTTCCAACAACATCTTGTTTCAAAAGAGGCTATCCATCATTGTGGTATATGTTACTACATTAGGCACCAAAAATAAGTATAGTATACATGTGAATATTAGCTGAGATACTTGTACCCTCCATGGATTCAAACAAGTCCACCGCTTCTTCAATTTTTCCATTCTTGCAAAGTCCATCCGATATTGTACCATATGTAACTTCATCTGAAGATAAACCAAAAGTTTGCATCTCAGTAAACAAATTCTTTGCGGTCCTAATTCTTCCATCCCGGTATAGTCCCCCTAATAATGTAGTGTAAACAACAGCTGTGGGTTTCAATCCATTTTGTTTCATCTTTTCAAATGGTTGCGAGTTTAACCGCCTCTTGCAGCCGACCTGACAAACACCAACCATCAATCATTGAATTATAAGTAATTCGATCAGGCTATCTTGTCCATTAGTTTAAATAACCTCCAAGCATCTTCCGTCATCCATCTTTGCAATGAGAATCTATTAATATATTAAAGGTTATTGTATTGGGTAAAATCCCTCGACCCATCATTTTATCAAAATATCTTCTTGCTTCTCCCTGATGACCATGTACGCAATGACCATGAATCATACAATTATAAGTTGTTGATTCTGCAGATATTCCTCTACTAGCCATCTGTGCAAGGAGTTTCTTCGCCTCATTCAACCGGCCTGAATTGCAGAGTCCGTTGATCAAAGACGTGTAAACAACTACATTGGGTGTAACATACGAATCTCTTAGCATTTCGGAGAAGAGAACCAAAAGCTTCGTCAACTAAACCCCCTTTACATAGTGCATCTATGATGACAGAATACGAAACAACATCAGGTCTGAGGTCCCATTTCCCATCTTATTTTTTAGCTGAAGAGCAGGACCCACCTGACCAGTTTTAGAGAACCCATGTATTAGAGTATTGTTGGGATCCTAGTCCCACATTGGTTAGATGGGGCTTAATTGGTAGTTTATAAGTCAATGGGTTCCCTCATCTAGTCAACCGGTTTTCGAGTTGAGTTCTACCCATGGGCTTATGACGAGTTTAGGGTCGGTACCTAACATTTGGTATCGAGCCAACCACCACGACCCATGCCCGCTCCACGGAAGGGGTGACCTATAGGCTAGATTAAAGTGTTGGGGCACCTATGTATGGGCGTAGTTGTCACCCGCATTGAATGCGATAGGGGAGTGAAGCGCCATAAGAGAAAGGGCTACCTTCGGGTCGGTGTCGATAGAGTGGGCCAACGAGGACGTTGGAGTGCAGAAGCGTGGTGGGATGTTGGGATCCTAGTCCCACATTGGTTAGATGGGGCTTAATTGGTAGTTTATAAGTCAATGGGTTCCCTCATCTAGTCAACCGGTTTTCGAGTTGAGTTCTACCCATGGGCTTATGACGAGTTTAGGGTCGGTACCCTAACAAGTATTACAAGCGAAGGCAGTAGGTTGGATACCTGTCTCAGTCATTTTGTCGAACACTTCGAATGCCAAATCAATCTTCCCTTGTATACACAACCCTTTGATGAGTGTTGTGAAAGTGATAACATCAGGATGATAACCTCTCTTTATCATCTCTCCAAAAAAACAAAACCCATGATTCTATTGATCAAAGTATCTCAAACCATCATCAAGCTTCTCAATTTTACCAGACTTGCACTCATCCCTCACAAAACTCTCAAGTTGTGAATTATAATAATTTTTCACAAATATTACTCTATTTTGATGCAGTAGAAATGAATGATAATAATAATTAGAGACTAGTCTTGTACTAAGCTGAAGTAATCTTTGATCCAAACTCATTTTTCAAAATTCTACGATAGAAGCAGAGAAAAATGTACCTTCCAGATCACTGAGTATTATTGGGTTTCAGTACTGATGGAGAAATTACTAAAATTTCCGTCTCTGGGTTGGGGATTTGTCGTCCTAGAATTATTTTGACTATGGGCACCCCATCTTGTTACTTGGTTCTAGACTCCTAGTCGTATAGTAGTGAGTCAGTCTGGGGCTAAAAAAGACCAAAAAAGTAAAGTATAGTATTGTGAATTTTTGAGAAATGTTAATGTATAAGACGAAAAAAGAGTAGCAAAAGTATAACATCCAGAGTATATCAAAACATTACAATTTGTACATCTAAACCTCTACCGGACCAAAAAGACCAAAATCAAATCCAGAAAGCATTTGCTTCTGACTTCTAAGTCAGAAGCAGAAGTCAGAAGCAAAAACATTTTGCTTCACAAAAAGTTAACTTTTCTGCTTCTGGAAGTCATTCTGAAATTGTTTACCCAAACTAACTTCTGACTTTTTTGCTTCCAGAAGTCAAAAAGTAACCTTCTGGATGTGTATCCAAACGCGCTATAAAAGTCAGAGTTTATCCAACCAAAGGAAGGTACGTAAAAGGGGTGCGTCTTTTCATTTAAATCTTCAAGGTTAAAAGAAGGATGGACGGAGTATCTTACAAGACCAAGGTACCCTGTAAAATTCTTACGAGTACTCAAATCTCTACCAATTGAACCATTTTAATAATTCCTCAGTGCTCCTATGATTAAATTCTGAACTTAAATTCACCACAAAGACATAAAAATGGATCAATCACTCGTTGTTTTCTCTTTTTTTTTAATCGGTAAAGAATTTGGTGCTAGCGAGTTTTGAACTCAGGTCACTGAGTATCATCACTCAGTGACTTTACCATTGTACTCCCATGGCACCTGCAGAGCAATCACTCGTTTGGAGTGATTTTATTTTATTTTTTTGCAGGTTTCAGAAGTTACAAAACTGCCTGCAAGTGCCCTCACTGTAAACTCCGCAGAAGACAGAGAGTTTCCATGTAGATAACCAGCATCTTTGGGTTGGTTTCATTTACCATTAAAGAACTCGCACATTACCAATTGCTCGGATTTATAAAACTTCACAAGGGTAGCAAATTTCCATTGGACATCAAAATGCCAAGCACTGGAACATAAAAGGTCGTCCTGTTTTGGGATGTAACTAAACCCAGGTTTTGGCTATGAGAGGACAGATAAGAAAAGTGCTCTGCACTTGGGAGCTCCAAACTGCATAAGCCATGCTATCAAGAACCACAGTATCTCTTCCGCATTCAATCTCTTATGCCAAGACTATACAACACACCTTCTTTTTTTTTTGCCAAAGAGAAACATTTTTTTTCTGTTGGAGACTTCCAGTGCATCAGGACAAGCAGCTTCTAGCTCGATAAAAATCTTATCTTAAGAAACCAACATTTCAATTTGCACGATTGCTCCAGGAAGACCAGCTGACTGAAGCCAAACACTGGAATGATAGTGGAAGTGAACAAATTAGCAAAATAAGAATTGTGTGAAGCATTCCTAAAAGCATAAATAATCAACAAACACAGATTGACAGCGAGATGAAAACAGGGATCATCTCATCGGATCAGAAATGTGTCGCTATCACGAAGAATGAAGATCTATGTCCATATACAAATGTTTTCATAAGGTAGCCCTTAAATGCATCTTCTAAAGATCAGAAAAAATTGCTTGCATAAATGATAGAAAAATCACTACTTGTTAGATATTTTTGATAGTGGCGTCACCAAAACTTTGGGCCATGACAACCACCCTACTGGTCATTCATTCCGGAAACTTAAGACCTAAGAATGGTAGGAACATTTTCTCTCTCTACACCGGCTATGGAGTTGGTCTAACTGGATGGGTCTGCTTCCTGGCTCAGGTTTTCCCATTTGGGAAATGTTTATCAGAAAAATCCAGAGACATTTCTAACTTAGTATGATAACTAGAGGAGAAACGAGTTACAAAACCTCTTTGAATTTTATAATGAAGAACACCCTACAGAAAGAGTATCATTGATCGTGGTGGATAACTAACACAAAACGGGAAAGTTTGGAAATTGAGGAAAAAAAAAAAGAAATCGACAGAGAAGAGGAATTGATGCAGAAATTGAAGCTGAAATTATAAGAAGAAGAAGTTTAAATCTGGTTTCAAAGGTCTTTGCAAAATTTCGAGTTCAAGGATATAAAAAGGGGATCTGGTAATGAGGTGTATAGATCGAGATTTGTTAGACTTAGTAATCATCCATACTGTGTAAGGATTCAATCCATACAGTTAATCATGTCCATAGGATTGAGTCAGTGGATGACAGCTGTTATCTACCTGTAATAACAGAAACTGTAAATTGTGACTGATCACATTATGTTCCAGCCACCGCCTGTTATTTATTTTTCATTGAGTCTACAAGTCTATATAAGACTTTGTCTTGTATTCTGTCCTGTAACTTTCACTTCCAATGAATCACATTTCTAACATGGTATCAGATACCAAAGGGAATTTTAACTTCTCTCTGATCCTTACCTGTGAAAACCTTCAACCACCATTAATTCTGCAACCCTAAACAATGGTGTGAACAAATCAAACTCATATTTCCTCTACTTCCACTGCTAACAACAACAACACTATCAACATCAACAATTCAAAGTTGTTTCCACCATTATCATCACCACAACAACATTATCAATCTTTACCTTCTTCTTCTTATGGAGTTATTTCCATATTTGTTATTCGAGACACTATAATTGATTTGAATGGTAAGAGCTTCGATTTGAGACATGGAAGAAACTCGGTGGAATCTAATATAGATAGTGATGAACGAAACCTGATTAGGGGTTAAGTGGGTTGGTGACGGATTATCTCAGAAACTGAGAAGAATAGAAGATGCTTTTGTAAATTTAAGAAGGAGATTGAGATGGGTTTTAACTGAGTAAGATGATGATGGTTTTTCCGTGGTCAATTGGCTGATAAGATGATGAATAAATGGAGAATGTTGTTGCTGCTACCGATTGGCTGAGATATCAGACTTGAAGCTAGTTGTACACTGCAGTGGTGATTGTGGTAGATGTGCAACTTCAATTTTAGATGTATGCTTAGGATGGAGGATGGCTTAGGTTGTGGAAGCAAGATCCAGTAGAAGAAATAATTGTGTTGGTGGCACTGAATTGATAGATGCAGATGTAATTAGAGTTGTTGTTATGGATGTGTAGGTTAATAAGGAGTTATGAGTATTGAGCTGAGGTTGTAGTGCTAATGGATATGGAATGGAAGTGGTCTGGTAATGGTATTGAGGGTACTTGTGGTGTTGAACCTGACTTGCAGAAGGTGGCACTGAGATTTGCAGTGGAAGACATGGTGGTCTAGTTGGTGAAGTCAAGTTGCAGATGGTGGTGTTTTTGTTAGTAGCTGGTGTTGTTGGAGCAAGACTGAGATGGTTACAGAGAAGTTAGAGGTCTGGATTGTAGTAAATGGAGATGACAGTACTCATAGTGGTGACTTTATGATGTTTGTAGCTGTGTTGGCATTACATGGATAAGATGGATTGAACTCAGAAAACTTTTATGATGGGTGTTCTGTGGTGGAAAGCTTGTCTTGAGTACATACAGTTGGAGTTGTTGTTATAGAAGGCTGTGTGTGTTTGCTTGGGTGCAATAAAAAATAATTTGATGTTGATACTTAAGCTATGGTGGTGTTGTGAGGCAAAAAATGCTAGGCTAGATGAATGTTAGTGAATGAGATGATGCAGTTTTGGTGCTGAGATACGTGTGTCCAATAGGCTGAGTTGGGAGTTGAGACTACAAGGAAGTTTGAAGAGATCACATGACTGATGGATGGAGTAGTGTGCTGCAATAGATGAACTTCTGGTTGAAGGGAAAGTAATGCACAATGATGGTGCAAAATGGCATAGGCATGTGCAAGAGAAGATAATGACGAGGCTAAGATCGCGCAACAGAGAACTGTGGCCTGAGCAATGGTTCAAGCCTAACCTTACTCAGACCATAAGCCTAGTCACCTTACTATCTATCTCATCACTTTGACTCATGAAATCATCGAGTCGAGTCCCTTTGATCGAGTTTGACCGGTTGATGACTTTGACCGGTGACTTCTCTGGTCACTCAAGATGACTTTGCCGACCAACTTCCGGCACCTCCACCAGTATTCCGGCGACTAACTTTGTAGCAAAGATTTTTATTAGGCTATTTTTACATAGGTTTTTGATACATATGGGCTTGGAGGACTTCTATCTATTGGACTTTTGAAGACTAAGAAGAGATACAAAAGGAAGACTTCTACAACTTGGAGAGATGATCAAGTACATTACTACTTGGATCTTTGGAGAGAGGTGTAAACACTACTAGGGTTTGTTTTATTTTCATCTTCTTTATTTTTATTTATTATTATGATGATGAACTCCATATCTATGAATAGCTAAACACATACTATTGGTTAAGGGTGTTAAGTTGATTTCGCAACCATGTTATTTGCATCAATAAATTAGTTTTGTCTCAATAATTTATTGTTTATGATCCACAATTAATAGTGTTATTTGGTTTGAATGCTTGTTTAGTTGAGTCCAGAATCGAATGAGTTTGCCTTCATCCTTATTACTAGATTAGGGTTTTCAATACGCAAAAATTGAGTAATTTCTGATCACAAGTATCATAATTATGAGGAGTGCTTGTAGTGATATATCGTACTAGTCACAAGTGAGTCATAACCTTAGTTAATCGGATTAGTGGTTTTACACGTTCGCTTACTTTGAGTTGTCTATTTCATAAAACTTAATGCTTTCGAGAAATTAAACTTAATTGTGCTTTTACACTTTAGGTTGCTTTCTAGGTAGATATCACAATAACATCTTTTAATGTTGTTTGTGATAAAATCAGGAAATAAACGGGAAACTCTTGCGATCAAGATATCTCAGGACTTTTAATAAATGAGAGATTAAATTACCAATTCTAATCGTTGATAAAAAAATGCTTTTTTGTGAATGATACAATCCTTTGACCAATATCTTCCTTTTATGGATTATCTTTTACTATTTACTTTGCTTTCTGTTATTTTTATTGCATTGATAAACAAAATCCCCCCACTTGGTCACTAAGAAACTGGACTTATATAACAACATAAGCCTCATGTGGAACTAACTCTTTCATACCACATACTTAATCCATATTATTTGTAAGTGAGAAAGTGAATTTTTTTTTGACGTATACGACAGCGGTCAAGCATCAACCATGATTGCAAGTTACTAATCTTTCTATTACCTCTGTTCACAATTGATATTTATTTCACCTTGATAGCTTGTTTAGGTCAACTTAATAAACTAATAGATTGTTTACTCAGCCCATCTGTTATAAAAAGTTTACCTATCTACATAAGACACGCCATTTCTTTCTTTGACCATATTATTAGAAGATTAGTCTCAAAGTATCCACAAGTGTCCTACTTCTGTCAATTCTTTACAACTTTGGCATGGAATTGCCAAGGTTTGGCAATAAGGATGCCAAAAAATACCTAAATGATATGTTGAACAAGATTAATCCTGACATCATATTCCTTTCTGAAACAAAACAAAGAGAAGATTCTCTTCAAAAGATCATGAAGGAGATTAATGTCAGTAACTTCTGGTGGGTTGAACCAGGAGGGGTAAGTGGCACTGCTGGTGGTTTATCTATGATATGGAAAATAAATCTCAATGTTGAGGTTCTTGACTTCTTACTTAACCATATCAATGATATAGTCGAGTCCGATAATAGCACCTCCCCCCCCCCCCCCGGATATTCACTGCTATTATGGTAGCCCTTATGAGCTAATCTTGGAAAATGATTGAAACTACTGCCTTAAATAATAAGCTCCCCTGGATGATTATAGGAGATTTCAATTTCATTCTTCATGATTCTGAAAAGTTCAACACCCACTCTCTTGACACCTGTGAGGCAAACCTCTTCAATAACAAAATTCTTGAACTGGATATTTCTTGTTCCAACAAAATTATATGATATTTCTTCAATAACAAAATTATGTTTCCCATTCACTTGGTCCAACAAAAGAACTGAGTCTGCTCTCACTGAGCAAAGGATTGATAGAGGGTTAACTACTGATAGCTGGCTACTGCTATACCCCAACACCATCATATCTAATATGCTGGCTATAGGGTCTGATCCCATCATCCCATAATGTTAAACTCCAATCCTCATTGGAAAAATGGTAGCATCCCTTTCAATTTTTTTGGGCCTTGGCTGGAGCATGAAGATTGCAAGAAAATTATAGCTGAATGTTAGAAAAAAGACTTTCTCAGGTTCTAGTGCATTCCTCATTTCCAGAAAACTCAAGGATATAAAACTCCAAATTAGAACATGGAATAAAGAAGTTTATGGAAACACCATAACAAATATTGAAGAATGCAAGAAAAACCTACAATGGGTACACAACAACTACTTCAGAAAAAACAGAGGGCACACTATTAGGATTGCAAGACAAGTTCTTAATGATTGGTTAGACATTGAAGCAAAGTTCTGGAAAACAAAAAGCAAGGATCAATTCATCAAGTTAGGAGATAAGAACACATGGTATTTTCATAGAGCTATTAAATGCAGAGCTAGAAGAAACATGATTGATTCTATATAGGATGAAAAGGGTGTTTGGATCAATGACCCTCAAGAAGTGACCAACTGCTGATACTATCCACAGAAACCCTGATATCATCTAACTCATCCCAACTACTATCACCCCTCAGGATAACCTCATCCTAAATAAGCTCCAAGATATATGTGAGATCAAATCCATTCTGTTCAGCATGGTTGGAGACAAAGAATCTAACGCTAAAACTAATATATCGAATGAACATTGAATCTCACACTAAAATCTGAATCTGCTCATTTGTATCTAATCTCTACACATTAACCTTACCCAGATCTGGTGCATCTCTCTCATTTCTAGGGTTTCAGAGAAAAACTAGACCGAGAAGAAGAACAAATTAAGACATAAGTCAAAAAAAATTTGAAAGGAACAATCGAGACGTAACATGATGAACGACTAACCTAGTTTTTTTCTCGCTGCAAAGCTCTGCGGATAGAGAACAAGGAAGAAATGATCTAGAAATTAAATCAGTATATTGTTTTCAAATAAGGGCCAGTTTTGTCATCATAATTTATTTTTTTTGGACTGAATCGTTTATTTAAGGACTAACTCGTTCCGGAACGTGTAAATTTGGACCTCCTAGTACTAGGCTTGAAGAGGCAAGACTAGAATGTTTAAAGCCCAACTAGTTTGGGATTAAATGTTAATTTCTACCGAAAAAAATTGGTTGTCAGAACATCTGGATTGGCCGATTGGGGGTAGTTTTACTTTCTTCTAAAGAAAGTTCGAGCCTATAAAAAGATGCACTATGATCAGTAGTGTCGAACTCGATCTCTAGCTTTGGTGAAGCCCCACGAAAAAGTTGAAGATGAAGCGTACGAGCTATAGCTATATTGATGAGGAAATACTATGTGACATACTGAGAAGACTCCCATTGAAACCCCTTGTGCGTTTCAAATCCATATGCAAATCTTGGCTATCCTTGATTGAAAAAGATCAGTGGCTGATCAATTTACACCATAGCCGGCAATTGAAAACAAGTCCACGTCTCTTGATGATTCTTCTTCCTCGTGCCGATAGTTCCAGAGATCTCGCTAAATTTGAGAGGTACTGGACAACCAACTTGTTCTTAGACACAAACAAGGAAGGGAAAAATATCGTTTGGTCCCTTTTTAGGTGGGCCCATGGCTGTTTGGTCCTTTAGGAAAACGCCTTTACTGCTTAGTCCATAATTATTTAAAAATATTAAACTGACAAAAGTACCCTTCCGTGTTAATTTTTACTTATTTTCTTGTAGCAGTTCATTCCAGAAAATGAAGTCCATATAAAAACCTAAAAAAACAGACTTCATTCCAGAAATGAAGTCCATATAAAACCTAAAAAAACATAAAATCTTCATCTTCTTCATCATCTTCATTGACTTCACCAGCAGCAACAACATCAAATCTTCGTTGACAACACCAAAAAAATCAAGATCCAAGATGAAGATTGAAGGTTATATTAGTTTTCTTCATCGTTTTCTTCATCTTTTTCTTCTTTTTCGTCATACACAGCAGCAGAAAAATCTTCAAAACTCCATCGTCTTCATCATATTTATCTTCTTCAACAGCAGCAGCAACAAAATGTGACGAAGAAACACAAAAATCTCCGCCGTCTTCATCATCTCCATCGTCTTCACAGAAAAAAGAAAAAATGGGGAGGAGAGAAACTAGATCTGAAATAGAGAGGAGAGAGAAAGTAAATCTGAGAATGAGATATTTTCTATTAAATTTTTGTATATATATGGTCCCCTTAGGACCAAACCATTATTTTTCTAGGACCAAACAATAATATACGGGTATTTCTGCCACTACAAGATGACATTTATATCATCCATGACATCACCCTAGACCAAACTATAATTTTTAGGACCAAACTATAATTTATATTACCAAATAGGACCAAACAGACAATTGACTAGGTCGATTGGACTAGACTCTCTCTAATATATTATTTGTTGGATCAATTGGTATTTCCTACGACAAGGAAATAACAACGACAACCATTCAAGCAGCCATATCGAATAAAGATCTGTTGGTTTGTAAGCAAGTACTAAAGCCCGTCAACTGTATGATCTGTTTAATCGACAAAACTGTTTAATCGACAAAACGGAAACTGATTATGATGAGACTAATATTAGAGAAAATCATGCTGCTTGTCTATATAATATCATCACCCAAGAAGCAACACCTTGGATTAGATTAACTTATTTAGCACCAAATGGTGTGGTTTACGAGAGTATGGGTATCTCGTATTTATGATTTTGGATTTGACCCAATAACAAACGAATATTCCCATTTGAGAACTCAGATGGGATGTCTGTTCTGACAACTAGCAATTGCACCTCGATAATTGAAAGAATACCGCATTTATTCATTTCAAAACAATAATTTTCTGCTTCGCATAAACATATGCTGGGTAATCAGTTGTTACATTAATCAGACATCCAGTCTGAGAAATTCTACATTTATGATCATGCATTGTTGGGTGCAATAATCAAAAACAAGGAAAAAAAATCAAATAAGCAAAAGTTATTGATACTTAGCTCCTTTATAGTTAGGGCTGCACATGGGCGGGTATGGGCGGGTATAAGCTAAAACCAACCTCGCACCCCACTGTTTTTTTTTTTTTTCATAACCAACCCCGCACCCACAAACAGCGGGCGGGTTTTTTTACCCGCCCGCTACGGGTTGAGCGGGTATGGGTTTAAACCCGCTTAAACCCGCTTTATTAATCAAACCAAAATTGAATCCAAAACCCAATCCAATCAGATAAATAACTAATCGATGATCACAGATGAAGATTAAGTGTTGAATCTGTTGATTTTTCGATTGTTGTCGATTTCTGGTGAAGATTCGAAGTTGTTGTTGTCGATTTCTGGTGAAGATTTCTGGTAATTGTCGTTTGTAGGTGAAGAAGAAGAACTGAGGAGGAAGAAGAGGAGAGGCCGAATAGAGAGAAGAGTGTAGAAAGTGAATGAGGGTTATCAGTTATCCTATCTACTAGTATTAGGGTTTCATAATGGACGACTAAGATTAGTTTTATCTAATGGTATATAATCTGCGGGTTTTTTGGGCGGGTATGGGCGGGTATTAGCTTAAACCAACCTCGCACCCACAGACAGCGGGTTTTTGTTTTCATAACCAACCCCGCACCCACAACGGGAGGGTATGGACTAAAAACCCACGGATTTAGCGGGTACGGACGGGTTTGGGTATGGTGGGCGGGTCTTGTGCAGCCCTATTTATAGTGGAAGTGATCGATTTGATGAAACAGACGAGCTCCCCAAATCTCCGCAACAGCAACAAGACAAAACTTTGGAAGAACAGAGTGAGTCACGTATTCAACACGTTGCCCTTAAGACATTAGCGCCCGGCTACACTCAAGAGTAATGCTATAGCCCTCACAGGACGGATATCTCCAGGATAAAACACCCTAATACACCTACTACTAGCATATGTAGTAGATGCTCAACTTGAGCTTGGCAACTCCGAAAAAAACCCATAAGGAAAATCACGAACGCTTAAGATAAAATAGTTTCCCTTAGGGTCCCTCTAAAA
The DNA here is from genome assembly GCA_023531295.1 of Papaver armeniacum. NCBI lineage: Eukaryota > Viridiplantae > Streptophyta > Magnoliopsida > Ranunculales > Papaveraceae > Papaver > Papaver armeniacum. Next base: position 188,258 of record JAJJWW010018908.1, read on the forward strand.
TATAGAGCAATCCCTTTCCCATAGATTTTATAAAAGTAGTGAATTTGTTTATATAATTGACAAATACAACTTAAGAAGAAAAACTCCCCGATGTGGGACTAAAATGCTTATATATTCTCTTAAAACAACTAAAACGTGGAAACTCCACAATGTGGGACTAATAAGTTTTTTCATTCACAAAAGAAAACAATAAATTATAATTTTATTAAAACCTTAAAAATTATTTTTAGTAATCGTTTTCCAACACAAGAAAGTGGAGGACTGTATATCACTGGTTGGCAAAGAATTAGTAGAGACAAAACTACAAGACAAGAGGCATGGGTTTCAGGGATTTGGCTTGTTTTATTCAAGCTCTTTTGGCTGCAGTATATTATTTTACTTACAATTATTAGTGGGAGTGAGTTATATCAAACGTGGGCATGAGTTTATGAACATGCATTTTGGTTGGTGGCCAAAGATACCTGAAAGTGAGATTAATTGTGATTGGAGAAAAGGGTTATATTTCTTATCTTAATTATTCACATGCAAAAGTTTTATAAGAAAAAAATATATTATTCTCATACACACTTCATTGTTAGTGGGGAGGAATCATAAAAAGGGTGGAGTGACGTGTATATAGGAGGAGAGGGGGTCCCTTTTCCAACTCCTCGGTTATCTCTCTTGTGATGTCAGCCACCAAAGTTTGACATCAAAATTTTATGTCAGCAATCCAAGTTCACATCATAATCTGTCAAATGCCAAGTTGACACCAAAATAAACATCAATTTATTTTACTTTTTATATTTTATGAGAAAAGGTTGGTTCAAGATTTAACTAGAAATTGTTGGAGACGACAATGCCAATAAAATTGAATCAGACTCTCGTAAAACCAACATAAAATAAAATTGGATAGAGATCTATGTTGCACAGACATGGACACGGGACACGGTTACGACACGACACAGTTACGACACGACACAGTTACGGAGAAATGTCAAATTTCAAAAATGTTGGTTACGACTACACGTTATATGTATTACACACACCATTAAAATGAGATTCTACAACAATCTGCGCAACATGGTAATTAATTTATTTTCAACAATCTACTCAAACAAAATTAATAATAACGAAATTATGATAAAGTTTTTCATAAATAATGTTTATATTTGACAAAAAGACGAAAGGATTTTCTAAACCAAAATTAACTACTTATGGTGTGTCAGAACATGTCAATAGTATCCGCAAAGTGTCCAATACCGATTGGTACGGTAAACATGATGGCATGCGTGCGTGTCGAGAAGACGTGTTTGTACAACATAGATTGAGTCTAGTTTGTTTGTCCACAAAGTGTCCCAACTAGGTTACGACATCTTTCTAGGCGTGGTTGTACAACATAGATTGAGATTATGAGAAGTTGTGTTTGTCTATGCGAGTTCCAGAATAGAGAAAATAGATGCAACCCTTTGGGAGATACGAAGCTCCACAAACAAAACAACATGATTTTTAACCATTTAAATAATCATTGAAACCAAATGTCTTTTTTTGACAGTGGTCCTAGAGTACTCCTAATAATTCAAATGATTATTTCTACATTTTTTAGCTACATTAATCTTGCAACTGACTTGGTAGTATACTTGATCTACGGGCAACTTCATGCAGACCATGCCTATGCGTGTCATATATCTCTTTTCTTTTTTAAGGAATCGGGTGACGTACATGTATTTCTAATATTTCTATAAGTAGAATAAATTGTTTTAGGTCAACCGAAAAATCTCGGGATTGGGGTGGTTTTACTTTCTTTGCAAGAAAGTTCGACCCTATAAAAAGACGCACTATGGTAAGTAAGTTGTTTTAAACTCGATCTTTAGCTTCGGTGAAGTTTTTTCGCCAACAACCACAACAACGATAACCACAAAAAGAAAGATGAAGAATATTGATGAGGAAATACTATGCGACATACTGAGCAGACTCCCATTGAACTCTCTTGTGCGTTTCAAATGCGTATGCAAATATTGGCAATCCTTAATTGAAAAAGATCAGTGGTTGATTAACTTACACCATTCCAAAACAAATACACGTCTCTTGATGATGCTTTTTCCTCGTGCCGATAGTTTGAGAGACCTCGTTAAATTTGAGAATTACTGGACAGCCAACTTGTGAATAGACACGAGCAAAGAGATACCAACCATTCAAACGGCCATATCGAATAAAGATTTGTTGGTTTGCAAGCAAGTACTAAAGCCCATTAATGGTATGATCTGTTTACTCGACAAAACCGAAAGTGTTTATGGTAAGATTATAGAAGATCATGCTGCTTGTCTGTACAATGTCATCACCGGAGAAGCAACACCTTGGATCAGATCAACTTATTTAGCAGAAGTAGGGCAATGGTGTGACTTATCACAAGTATATGTGCATCGTAGTTATGAATTTGGATTTGACCCGAGAACAAACGAATACAAAGTGATTTGTATGTGGAGAATATCTGGACGGAATCTTCAGAAATTTGAAGGCCATGGGGAGTACACATTATCCGAAGAGGGCGATTGGTACAGGGGCCATAACAGAATGTTCGAGATCTTGACTCTAGGAAAGGACACTGCTTGGAGAAGGATCGAGAAGGTACCACCACAGTCAATGAGGTACTATTTATCCAAACATTGTTCTGTTTACGTGAATGGTTTCATATATTGGAAGAGTTGCAAGGATCATGAGCGCATATTAGTGGCATTTGATGTTGGAAGTGAGGAGTACAGAGTTATATCAAACCTTAATTTCATTGGGCAAGAAGAGTCCAGCTGTCTCATGGAATTGGATGGGCATCTAACTATACAAACAAGGAAGGCATATGATCAAATCATCAACCTGTGGATACTTGATGATGACTGCGACAAAAATATTAGTAACATCAAATGGAATAAAGAGATTATCAAGTTACCTATTAACTATAGATATCGACATATTCTGGTTCACTCAATCGCGGGAACAGATAGCTTAGTCTTAGAATGCCATGAGGTTTGTCATGGGCCAGTATCACCTGTCTTGGTAATTTTTCACAACAAAAAAAAGAAGACTTTCAACGAGATTAAAATCACAGGAGATGGAAGTCCCGAATCCTTGTTAGGTTCCTACATTGATCATCCATTTTATATGTTTACAAAATATGTTGAAAGTCTTTTAACCCTTCAAAGGAGTCATAGGCCAGCAAACGGAGGTACCTGACACGAGCTCAACCAAGAATGGGAGTCTCTTTATGGCGTATAACACATTCATATAAACTCTTACTAGAGTATCATCTTTGCCTGAAAATTGCCTCTGGTAGTTCGCCATGTTGATTGCCAAATATATGCAGGTGCATGCGGAAAAGGGCAAACTTCGTCAAAGTTCAAAACTTAAATTGCAAAGATTAGGTTTAATATTTTATTTTAAGAGAGCTGTAAATGTTTATACCTTCAATCTTTTTCATTAATTACAAACATGATTTATAAAAGTTATAAGCCAACATATTTTGCATTTTACTGAGCATATATAAAATTTGCAACTTACATACGCATTCTGCGTGGACTGTGTGTGGAGCAGACCTGGGACTGGGATGTCTGTTTGCACCGTATGTATTTTACGGTGCAAAACAATAAATTTTCTGCTATCTATAACCCTTCAAAGGAGTTATAGGCCAGCGAAGGAGGTATCTGACACAAGCTCAACCACTTATGACTGCCACGAGCTCAACCATAACACATTCGTATAAACTCTTATTGGAGTATCATCTTTGCCTGAAATTGCCTCTGGTAGTTCCCTACTGTTGATTGCCGAATATATGCAGGTGGGAAAAGGGGGGAAATTAGTTATAGTTAAAAAATTAAATTGCAAAGATTAGAGGTTTCTCTCTTCTCTTTCTATGTATTGGAGATTTTTATTGGCAGTTTACTTTTTTTATGTAATTTTGAGATTGCTAATATTTTATTTTCAGTTTACTTTTTCTATGTATTTCTGAGATTTTTATTATGAAAGTTTTTAGGTAACTATTAGTTTTCTCTGGACTTTTATGCGGATTGCTAGAAATTTAATAACTGGGTTTGTGAATTTTTATACCTTCAATCTTTTTCATTAATTACAAACATGATTTAGTAAAGTTATAAGCCTTTATTTCTGCAACATATTTTGCATTGCATTTTACTGTGCATATATATTCATCTTACACACCCATTGTGCCTGGACTATCGAGTAGATGCTTGGGACTGGATTGTCTGTTTGCACCATTTATATTTTACTGTGCAAAACAATAATTTTCTGCTTCCTATAAGCATATGCTAATGCTGGGTAATCAGTTGTTACATTTATCGGTCATCCAGTCTGAGAAATTCTACATTTATGATCATGCATGTCTAACTACAGAAACAATTCAATCGTAGTTTCAATCCATGAAAGAACATCTTTTTCCCGCTGCTCAACTTATCCAAGTGAAGGTCATGACTATAAATTGCTAGATCAGACCTGGAAAAGTATCGGCATGCTCTACTGAGATAGTGAAGTCCAAAGCAAGAATCTGAAACTAACCCAGCGTTCCGACATTAGATAAAAGAAGAAAAAAATTTATAACAACTATTAAGACGAAAAATCATGTCATGGCTAAGGTTATTATCACACTCCTACACAAATATAGCAGGTCACCAAATAACTCAGAGTCACCATTAGAATGAGAGCAACTTTAAATTGAACCATTTGAGTTAGCCGCAATTGGACGATTCCCATTAAGCTGAGTCCCACTTGCTTCCCTATGCCGATTCCCACTTGCTGTCATAACAGCTTCACTAACAAACACAACTAAATTAGAATTAAGCATAAAAATCAGCACAACACAAAAAGCAACAAGAATGTTAAAATCAGGTGTTATTAATGCTTCAGAATTTCAAGGGGCTTGAATGCAATCAAATAGCAAAACAAATAGAAAAATGATCAGAATCAGATAGGCCCTTTCCTCGAAGGATCTTGATGTAGTAGAATGATCACTCTTCTGAAATTCGTATTGACCCAAATTGTATTCTTCATTCATTAATAATATTACTGAGATACAATTATAGAAAAAACTAACAAAAAGGAAAACTAACTCTTACAAGAAATAAATGAATAAAGGCACTTTCACCACCTGACTAAAAGTGGTTCACCCTGAACTTCCACTCTCCCTTGATTGGATCATAAGAAACAAACTCAGCACCCTGGTCAACAGCCTTCTTTATCAGCATCTCCTTGTACTTTTCAACCTTAACACCCTCGATGCACTGCTGTCCAGTTTTCTTATCAAAGCACTTGATGTTGAGGAGTGTAACCACTGCAGCCTTGTTCAGCCCTTGTCCAACTGGAGGCTTCTTACTATCATCCGGGTAAACTATCACCTCCCGGTTGTTGAATTGTACCAGGGACTCCAGGTCAAGGTTCCGCACATCAGTCTCCCCTGCAAACTTGATGCTACCAAACCCATTCCTTCCCACGATGAAGTCCTTCACCCTACCGCAGAATCCTGGCTCTGCTTTCTCCTTGGCTGCTAATTCTTGAATATGAGGCTCCGTGTAGTAGTCAGGGAAGCGGAGTTTCGGCATCAGCGCCTCAATATCTGTCTCGGTATTTGTCCGCTCCTTGTCATGGCCATTTTCTGCCGATGAAGGATTACTCTTATGTTTTTCATGATTGATAGAGCCATTCAAACCTGAACCTGAATCTTTTTCGGAGAGTTTACCATTCTCTTGCAGAGGAGTATTGTTAGTATCCTTGGATTTTTCTGCAGAGACTCTTGAGGTCCAATGTTCAAGGGGGCGTATAACAAGAGCTCTTGGATTCTCCCTTGGAATAAAAAGCGCATCTGCTTTTGGTGTGCTAGGAGCTTCCTCATCATCATTGAAAAATGGCACCCTTGCGCTGTTGTTGTTAGGATAAGAAGATCTCCTAGCAGGTAGCCTAATCCTGTTCTGAGACAAATGTCTAGAAGTCATCAAGGGGGAAACTCTGACAGGTGCGGCTTTCTCGACGACAGGCATCTTAGATATTCCATATTGAATTGATGGTGCAGCTCTTGTATGTCCAATTGATATTTGAGGCATTGCAGGAAGTGTTCCAAAAGGATTCATTGCAACACCAGATGGTTGTGTAGCCACTGTATTACCTAGGTTGCCAGTTGACGGTTGAGGAAAGGTGTTCTGGCCAAAACTATTTGGTGTAAAAACACTTGGTGCAACTCCAATACTGGTTGATACATTGCTAGAAAAGGTAAAAGCTGGCTGAGTCTGTTGTGATGGGTTTGTTTGGCCACCAAATGGGATCCAGGAAGGCGGAGACGGCGTTGAGTTGAAAGGATTCACGAAGCCAGAATTTTGTGTACCAACCGTGTTCGATAGCGGAGACGGCGTTGAATTTTGTGTACCAACAGTGTTTGATAGCAGAGACGGTGTTGAATTGTTCCAGAAGCCAGAACTTTGTGTACCAACCGTGTTTGTTAGCGGAGCACATGTGGTGCTTACTGGTGGAAACACTGAACTAGAAAATGGACCCGTACCATTATTTGGCTGTTGGAATGTGAAGGGGTTGGGTGTTGCAGGTGTTGAGCTGAAAGGCGCATTATTTGTCTGTTGGATACTGAAGGGGTTGGGGTTGGGTGTTGCGGGTGTTGAATTAAAAGGCGCATTATTTGTCTGTGGGAATGTGGGTGTTATACTGAAGGGGTTGGGGTTGGGTGATGCGGGTGTTGAATTAAAAGGTGAGGTTGCAGTTGAAGGAGTAGTTCCAAAATTAAATGGAGTGAATGCAGGAGGAGTACTTGGTTGATTAAATGCATTTGTTGACGTTAATGATGAACCTGTCCCAAAAATGTTTGATGGTGTTGATCCAGCCGTCCCTGAAGTGTTGAAACCAGAAGTGTATGAAGGAAAGCTAGTTGTTTTCTGAAGACCAAATGCATTGGGAGTTGTCGTCGTAGAGGTAAATGGATTTGGTTGAGTAATCCCAAAAGGTTTTGGTTGTGGAGTCGCAGCAGGAATTGGACCACCTTTATCACCCAGCTGGTAATCATCCCACCTCAGTTCTTCATGACTTTTCTCTGCATAAGCAGGCATAGCTGATATCGATTGAAATAGAAATTTTTCGTTCCTAGAATTAACAGGTTCCCCACTATCTGTAGGAGCGTAAGCCACTGCTCTGCTTCCACCACGTTGTTGTTGCCCAAAGGCACCTGGAGTTCCAAATGTAGAGGGTGTTGTAGTCTGCATATTAAAAGAAGAACTTTGGGATCCAAAGGGAGCCGGAGTTGAAGGAGCAAACCCAGAATTTGGTTGGCCAAATAATCCAGGGCTTGCTCCAGAATTAAAAAGTTGAGAACCAAAAGGAGCAGTTGTGGAAGCAGCATTCGCAACACCAAATCCTTGATTGCCAAATCCCCCTCCTGATCCAATGCCGAATCCTGCAGTTGGTTGGGACGCGAATCCTGTATTTGGTTGGGGCCCGAAACTTGTATTCGGTTGAGACCCGAATCCTGTATTTGGTTGAGTCCCAAAGCCCGGTGTAGTTGGAGTACCAAAAGTCGGAGTGTTTGCATTGACTCCGAATGTGGAAGCAGGCTTCTGCCCAAATATAGAAGTTCCGGCAAACGAGGATGTACCAAAAGCTGGAGTTGAAGTGCCAAAGGAACTTACCGGGGCTGATGCTGTATTTCCAAACACCGGTGAAGAAAAAGCCTGAGTCCCTCCTCCGAAATTACCCGTCGAAGTGCCACTAAACATAGACCCTGCTGCCTGAGTACCAGTGCCAAACGGAGTTGTAGGAGTGCCAAAAGGTTTAGGAGCAAAAGCATTATTGTTTTGCCCGAAAACTGACGGCTGCTGTGTACCAAACAGAGGTGCAGAATTGAACATTATTTCTGATTATGAATCTTCAACCTACACCAGATTCTGACTGATTTTGAATCAACAACACCAGAGGAAAAGAAGATGGAGAAATTTTTTGATTTGAAGATATTCTTCAGTCGACCATCCTCTATTTATAGAGAAAGATTTACCGAGACTGCTTAAATCTAAAGCTAACCGGTAAACCTAAGCTATCTAAATACAAACCAGGGTAAAAAAAAAGGAAATAATAATAGTACTACTGTCGGTTTCAGGCCAGCGTCAGCTTATTTACTTGGTATTCCAAATACATACTGTCCTCGGAAACTCGGGAAATTCCGTACCAACTCGGGAACGGAAACTCAATTCACGACCAACTCGGGAACCTAGGTCTTATTTAGTTCTCACTTTGGTGGATTTTTTTCGCCAGTGATAACCAAGATGGAGGGTACTAGCTATAGCTTTGATGATCAAATACTATGTGAGATACTGAGCAGACTCCCATTGAAACCCCTTGTGCGTTTCAAATGTGTAAGCAAATCTTGGCAATCCTTGATTGAAAAAGATCAGTGGTTGATTGATTTACATCATAGCCAGCAACTGAAAACAAATTTACGTCTCTTGATGATGCTTCTTCCTCATGATGATAAGTTGAGAGCCCTCGTTAAATTTGAGAGTTACTGGACAGCCAACTTGTGCTTAGACACAAACAAACAGATAACAAGAACAACAACCGTTCAAACAGCTATAGTGAACAAGGATTTGTTGGTTTGTAAGCAAGTATTAAAACCCATTAATGGTATGCTCTGTTTAATCGACAAAGTAGAAAGAAAGGATCGTGCTGGTTTTGATGAGGTTAAAGAAGACCACGCTGCTTGTCTATATAATATCATCACCCAAGAATCAACACCTTGGATCAGATCATCTTATTTAGCACAGGTAGAGCAGGGGTATAACTTATCGGAATTACGTGTGACTCGTACTTACGAATTCGGATTTGACCCTGCAACCAAAGAATACAAAGTGATATGTATATGGAGAATATCTGGATGGTTACTTCAAAATTTTGATGGGTATGGGGAGTACACATCATTAGACGAACACCACCGCCCTGTGTACGAGGGATGTTACAGAATGTGCGAGATCTTGACTCTAGGCAAGGACACTGCTTGGAGAAGGATTGATAAGGTACCACCGTCAGGTAAGTACTACAAAGAAAAATATGGTTCTGTTTGTGTGAATGGTTCCATATATTGGATGGATTACGAGAATTCTGCACCTATACTAGTGGCATTTGATGTTAGAAATGAGGAGTATCGAGTTTTATCAGACCTTGATTTGATTAGCTACCACGAGTCTGGCGTTGATTTCATTAGCTCCCGTGCATCTTTCTATCTT
>JAJJWW010018908.1:197551-327643 GCA_023531295.1 Papaver armeniacum
ACTCGTATATATGACTTGTCCTGACGGTCGCGGAACTTCTATTTTCCACTAGTGGCAACTCACGTCCTAAAATGTATTAACAAACTTCAATAATTCTAAATATTTTCAACCTAATATAATGTGAGTTGTAGTCACCCGTGGGTGACTATTATTTCACATGTATATGAAACATTTAGATAACCTTAATGCTTGTTTAAATTTGTGAACCAAAACTACTTGTGAGCAGCATTGTTCTAATTGTTAAATCAAACTGAAAGGACTCATAATATAAAACACTTACCAGATAAGAGCATAGCATCACTGTGGTGATAACTAAACTATCCAACAAACATGTACAATTGCAAATATCACACTAACTTTTCTTGTGATATTGCGCAGTCCCACTCAATGATATGGACATACTTGATCTGGTCATAAATTTAGTCGCTTATAAACAATAATGAGTAACCCTAAAAAATCAATCACGAACATTTATTCAAAAGCATGCCATACATAAATTATGAAAAAATATCAACACCCTATAATCGAAAATATCCAAACATAATGAACTTTTTCTTAAACCAAAATCGAGCATGAAGCAAGTCTATAAATATAATTCAATAATGAAATTTCATTGAAGAAAAATTCTTTGATGCATCGCTCATTTAAATATGATACAAACTTAAAGATCATGATAAATAACGGATATATGATGAATTAATATGGAAGGTGTTAAATAGTCAATGAATATCATTTTCAGAAATATGGAGAAATTTATGAAAAATAAAACCTCAATTTCATAGAGGATGCAATAAGTTTTGGACAACATAATAAAAAATATTCATGAAAATTTGAAAAAATCGTAATAGGTTACTCAACTTGATAATGAGTTAATTTATGTAAATTTTCTTTTATGCATTTTTAAGAAATAACGTAAAATCATGTGCCAATTATTTAACTAACATATGATCAGATATTGTAAACTTCAGTGTTATCTTAAACATGTGAACTCAAATTACCTGTGGGTAATTGTTGTTCTAAGACATTTAAGAAAAACAATATTATAAGCACTTGACATGATAACGATTATGAATGGAAAAATTATTTGACATAACTGTGGTGATAGACAAACAACTCAAATAATGCCATAATAACTACTAAACCTTGCCTTTACGGCTTGGCGTATTCGTGCTTACAATAAAATTATTATTATTGCTAAGATAAAACACTCTAGTATCACTGTGGTGATAACTAAAGAATTATGACCTAACAATCTTAAGCATAATAATTTTATACGTATAATTGAAATTATCATCAACATTGGGAGAAAAGTGAACATAATGACACAAGACACCCTCAAGATTCAAATCAGTTCATATCCATAATGTATGATCAACAATCATATTAATCAGTGTTTTCTTAAATATGTGAACTCCAATTTCCTGTGGGTAAGTTTTGTTCTGATATATGTAAGAAAAACAAGATTACAAGCATTTGACAAAATTGTGATCATGACCAAAAGTGATTTGACATCACTGTGGTGATAGCCAATCAACTAAAATAATGTCATTATCACATGATGTCGATAACTGCAAAACCTACACTTTACGGTTTGCAAATAAAACATCAATCATGTCATAAAGTCACAAAAAAAAAAAAAATTTCACATATATATAAGCAAGCAAAGACAAACATCTGTGGACATTATGTCTTTCATGGTTACATACATAATCATAATATTTGTTCAAACATGTGAATTAGAGTAACCTGTGGGTAACTTTTCATTCTAATATGTATGACTAAATAGTTAATTTCTTTATGTTTATATATACAAACACTTGAACAAACATCTCCTGTGGGTGATAGTTATTCTCATGTGATTGCACAAAACGGTGTAGACTTACAATGACATGTTAATATAACATAATACTTTAGTATCACTGTGGTGATAGCGAAAGAGCATACAATTCAAACATTTTGGTGATCTAAAACATGTTATAGTTATTACCATACAATAAAGTTCTATACATGTTCATATTAAAAACCAAAATTAAAAGTCAAAGTCAACATGCGAAAGTCAAACAGTCAAACAGTCAAGTCAACACTGAAAGTCAAACAGTCAATCAAAGTCAACGTCAGAAGTCAAACAGTCAGTCAAAGTCAACGACAGAAGTCAAATAGTCGGTCAAAGTCAACAATCAAAGTCAACAACAAAAGTCAAACATTCAGTCAAAGTCAGACATTATGGTCAACTGTTTTTCTTAATGTCAAACCAAGATGATTTTAACCTTATGGGCTTGTCCAAAACAGAACCCAACATACATTTCATGTTTATGTTATAGTTAAGAAATATTAAACCAAGCCCAATAAACTTTCATAAACATCATAGTGAGTCCCAAACATATAAACTTTCATTTTTCATAAACGTTTCATCTTCACATAACCGTAGCCGCATACTTCGCATATTAAACAAACGTTTTGAATACTTTACACATGAATCAAACAAAACATGTTATTAATCATAAATTAATTACATCATCATGTTATATCACGTCAAGCAAAAATCATTCGAGATCATATCATTTTCAATCGGATGAAACAACACATCAAATTTTTCTTATATGTTATAAATCCAATAATCATAGAAACATATCAAGCTATTATAGGTGAGCCCATATTATAATCAACAGGATCTAAAAAAAAAAATATAGCCGCATGATTTTTTTTTTTTTTTTTTTTGCTCAATCAATCAAAATTGAATATCAATTAAGTAAGACAAAATATTCATATTTATAAATCGTACATCAACATGAATATTAGTAATCAAAAAGACATACTATGGATTGATATAAACACAACAACTACATACAATCATCAAGGACAATCATGGAGTTCTAAACCAGGCTCGATGCCAAATATAAGTTTTATTTTATATACATAACGGTTGGATCTTCGAACAACATGATAATCACAATACGCATAGTTGTGTTAAAATAGAATACCTGATGAAGTCATTGATTGAATCCAAGAAATCCTCCAAGGCTGCAAGCACACCCGTAGAGAATGGGAATACGGTGGAATATCTTGGTTTCTCCTTCTTGACCTTTTGTGTAATGAATAATAAAATTCTCGAACCAATACTAATGGCTATTGAGTTCCTTTTATAGGTAGAAGGAGGACCAAGGTTCATAGAGTTTAGAGTTAGCAATCAATCTCGACCGTCCATCAAGGAAGAGTTAATAGGAATTAATCCCCTAGAATGGTAACCGAAATATTTAGCAATATTCTTAATTAACCAAAGTTATTACATGGGCCCACAGGATATTTCTATATGTATATAAATATTCTTACACTGGAAGGTTGCAAAATTGGGTAAAAACACAGATTGTACCACCAAAATTAAGTCAAAAAAAAAAAAAAAAACACTCAACTAACATCCCATTCATGAGGAATTTGTTATAATTTGTGAGAAATGTTTTTGTGTCTCAGCTTATGCAGAATCATTATCATGACAAAGCTTCCTATATTTATTATTAATCGGTTGCACCTCCTTGAAAAAATCCAATCTGGTCCTTACTAGTGAATAGGTATTGTATAACACGATAACCAAATTTGAACCAAAAAAAATAAACACTAACCAAGTCTTTGTGGAATTTCAATATTTGCTCCTGATCGTGTCGATTTGTCACAATTCATATAAAAAAGAAGTCATCCTTGAGCAGAGTCGGAGAAGCTTGAGTGGGAATAAGTGGAGAAATTTGTAAAGAATGACTAGTGCAGTCTAGAACAACTCCTAAGCTTCTAAAATATGAATGCACGCACCTGCATTCGTTGGTTTTGCTTGAATTTTATTCGAAGTCTTCCTTGGATTTCTTTTTGCTCTTTGTTTCTCTGTTGCCGGCTCATGCTCGGCATTTCTCTTTCGTTTCTTGGCTGCCAGTTTGGTTTTGGTTGTTTTCGTTGCATTTTCCTTCTTTGATGTTGATTTGCTCTGATGTTTCGTTTTTTTACCTTTCTCTATTAACGACATGATTTGTCCAGTCTTCTTGTTTGTTTTCTTCTTGTAGGAGCTCCTAGTATTATTTTAGCTCCCACTGGTAGTTGGATACTTGTTTCACCATGTTTCCATTGTTTTTATTTGCAGCATTGCTAATGTTTTGTGTTTCATCATCTTGACTAGATTTCCAGAAATCATAAAACTCTCCTAGAACTCCGGTTAGTAGCTTTTTCTTCTGAATCAAATTCCAGTCCAATTTTCGGCACTTCTTCTCATACGTTTTCCTTACTCTAGCTTCTAATTTTGACAAATAAAAATAAAAACTTATGCTCTAAATCGAAGGGGGAATATATATACACGGTTACAACAAATCACCTCTTCGCATATATCCCCTTTCTTTAAAATACGCCTGATTATTTTTATGTGCTAAAAATTAACTTGGGTTAAACCTTGGGTTGGGGTGACATCACAAACTGCCACATGGTCTAATATGGGGCTGCTAGATCATATTTGCTCTAGTAGTGCTAGAGCAAAATATTTCCCCCTTAATTGTCGTATTTCTTAGCAAAGAAAAAAGAAGATGGGTGATTGATACTTGATGAAGCTCCATGAAATCAGTAACCTAATTCAAAAACAAAACAGAAAAAAAGGCAAACCCTTTGATAGCATGTTCGTTATACCGTCGACTCATGGAGTTTTTTGCAAATTCATATACTTACGACTGTAAATATAGTTAGTAAAGTTGGAAAAAAAAATTGCGGCCTTCGGCCGCCTAGCCATATTTTTATCATGACTATCAATATATAAATTTGTCCCCCCTAACCAAAAAATCTAGCTCCGTCCCTGCTTCCTATGATCATCACCCTCGTATCTTGATCATCTGATTATTATTATCTTACAAGGGTGCATTAGCAGGTTTCTTAAACTGGTTTACGTTCTTGGTTGCATCTTCTAAAAATCTCCCCTTCTTCATATTAGACTTCTGAATGCTTGATTTTTGTGATGCTAATAAGTTTCTGGCTTTTTTAAGCTCTTCATTTAAGTCATGTATACGAGACTCTTGACATTTAGCTTTTCTTGCTCTTTCTTTTTCTTCTACTTCATGAATTGCATCTCTCAGTATTTTATCTCGAGAAGCTCTTCCTTCCAAAACATTCATCCTATCACTGAGTTTAGATACTTCATATCCCATGTTTTCAAATTCAGTCAAATTTTTTGAGTAATTTCCGAACTCAGCAAGAAAAGTTGATGGATCAGAAGATTTCCGAAGTTTCGGAACAAAAGTAAGATAAGATACATCCCACCCCAGTATTACTCCTTCTTTGTGTGGACGAAAATGAGGGTTTGAGGGATTTCCTTGAAGAAAACCTGTTCATACTGAATCCTCAGCTCTGGAGAGAGATTCGAAGTATTAAAATATGGGCATCCAACTCAAAACCAATTGAGTGGAGGGGCCCTAAGAGATTATAAACCACAGGATCTTTGATTGCCCAAACAATGTGGGACTAATAGTCTCTGATACCATATTAGAATATGGGCATCCAACTCAAAACCAATTGGCAATGAGTGGAGGCGCCCTAAGAGATTATAAACCGCAGGACCTTAGATTTCCCAAACAATGTGGGACTAATAATCTCAACACGAAGATCTATGAGGGACTAGAGTAAATAATACTGAAGCTAAAAATGTTGCATAAATAGGGAAGACAAGTTCTCCAGTCCTTTAAAAAAAACAGTGAACCCGATTTTATCATTTTAAGAAGTCTTCGGAAAACCGTTTACAGAAAGCATCAATGGCATCAATCCAAACAAATTCTTCTCAGTGTACCCCTTCTCCAAACCCGTCATCATTTTAGCTTCAGTATTCTTGCTATCAAAGTTTTACTTAGAACTATAGAAAACTTAGAAGCAAAACCAACATCATCAATCACTCAATCTTTAGTAAATAAGAAAACTTTAGAACTAGAAGCACTGTATGACACTCAAGAGGAGATAGCAAGACAACAATCTAGAAACAATACAATAGCTCTAGGGGAAAGAAACACAAAATTCTTTCACATTCATACACTGAAAAGGAGAAAACGCAACAACATTGATTGTATTCAAGACAAAAACAATGTAGTTGTATCTTCCAGAGAAAAGATTGATGAAGTTTTAACTTCTTACTTTAAATACCTATTCACAAGATCTTCTGAAAATTCTGAAAACTTTATTTTTTCACATATTACAAGTTCTATCTCTGAAGAGGAAAACTCCTCTTTAACCGCTATCCCAACCCCTGAAGAAATTTGGATGGTGGTTAAGAATCTCAAATCCAATAAAGCTCCGGGACCAGATGGATTCCCGGTGAGTTTCTTCAAACATAATTGGGATATTGTAGGATCACAACTAGTGGATGTTGTGCAAGATTTCTTTCAAAACAAAAAACTCAATAAAGAGCTAAACAAAACCTTCCTTTTCTTGATTCCCAAAACTAAACATCCAAAATCGCCAGTGGACCACAGACCTATTGGTATGTGCAATACTCCCTACAAGATAATAGCTAAACTGATGGCTAATAGATTTAAAAAAAACTCTAGAGAACATCATTTCGCCATTACAATCTGCCTTCCTCTCCTCTAGGCAGATTTTCGGCAAAATTATAGTGGCACATGAAATAGTTCATTCAATGAAAAAAAGTAAAAAAAAAAATAGGGAACATTGGTCTTAAGATAGACATGTCCAAGGCCTTTGATAGGTCAATTGGACATTCGCTAAAAGCTTTAAAAGCTTTTGGATTCTCTAAGATTGGTGCACTTTAATACATCGTGCATCTCAACAACCTCCATAGCAAAGATTCTAAATGGTAATCCTTGTGAGGAATTCCAACCTTCTAGAGGCATTAGGGATGGGGGATCCACTATCCCCTACATTTTATCTTATGTATGGAAGTTTTCTTAAGATTTTTAAATCTTTTAGAATCTCAGAAAAAAATTCTGGGCATCAAACTAACACCTAGAGCTACCCCTATTTCCACCTCTTTTTTCACGATGATCCGCTTCTATTCACAAGAGCAGATCTAACAAGCTGCAACCATCTGCTAGAAGCTATTCAACTTTTTAGCAAGGCTTCGGGTCAAGTGATAAACTTCACAAAGTCTGGCCTTTTTTTCAGCAAGAAAATTCATAATAAACACCAAGGAATCATTTGCAGATTAATGAAAATAAAAAAGATAAACATAAAAGACACTCACTTAGGCGTTCCTCTTTTCATAGATACATCAAAATTGAAAGCTTTTGATAATATTATTGAGAAGATTGAACTGAGGATCAAGGCCTGGCTTGGGAAAATCCTTTCACAACCAAGTAAATTGGACCTGAATAAATCAGTTCTTTCTAGCATGCCCATCTTTAGTATGGGGTGTTTTGTTCTACCAAAAAAAAAAATAATAACTAAGAGAATCAATAATATGCAAAGGGACTTTTGGTGGGAAAACATACTAATTAGAAAGGTATTTACATAAAAGCTTTCGATTTCCGGTGTAAACCCATTGATCAGGGTGGTTTAGGATTTAAAGAAGCTAACAAGGTTAACCAAGCCTTGATTAGTAGAATAGCTTGGAGGTTAGTCAGCCATCCAAATGACTTATGGGCTCAAATTTTGAAAGGGAAATATTTCAAAAAAAACAGGAGCATTACATGCCAAAAAGAAAGCTCACGCTTCTTGGATTTGGAAATGCATTCTGCAAGGAATAGTGCATATTAAAAATCATAGTATTTGGGAGGTTGGGGATGGAACTGACATCAACATCTGGGAGGATAGATGGCTACTAACCAGAACTGAAACCTTGGATAACTCAGCTCATAGGTCAAACACAAATACAACACTTGTATCTGAATTGATTAATTCAGATACTAAAAAGTGGAACTTGCAATTGTTACAATCTACTTTCGATAATGCTTTAATTCAGAAAATAATTAACATAAACCTGTACACATATAGGAATGGCCACCTCAAAAAGGATAAACTTCGATGGACTTTAACAAAGAATGGTGAATTCTCTGTCAAGTCCTTGTACGCAAAACTCATCAACCCTAGCCATCGAGATTCCCATGATTCGAAAAGATTCTGGAAAGGGTTGTGAAGTATGGATACTTCACAACGGATAAAACTCTTCATTTGGAAGTGTTTGCAGGATGCTTTACCAGCAAAAATGAAATTAGGAGCAGCCACATATGAGGAAAAAAAATGTGTCTTCTGTCAACATATGGAAGAATCTACTTATCATCTATTCTTTGAATGTGATTTTGCAAAGAAAGTTTGGAGCTTACCACCAATGGCTTCTCAGGGAGTATCTCTAAACTTAATAAATGCAAAAACTTTTTTGGAACATTATAATGAATGGCAGACAGGAAACTTAGATTCAATTTATATGGCTTTAGCAGCAACAAAGTGCTGGTTCATATGGAAAGAACACGCTTGAGAGTGTTTGAAAACAAAAACTAGAAGCTCATTTGAGCAACTAGCAATTGCTATATCAAGTCACTTTGTTTATTGGCATCCACATAATAGACACACTAATCACAGCTTGCACAACAGTAATCATTCCAGAAATATTTATTGGCAACTACCACCGGCAAATACTCTGAAACTGAACTGTGATGCATCCTGGCTATCTGAAATCACTAATGCAGGTTTTGGTTTTGGCATTCGTAATTCAACAGGAACATTTACAGCAGCATAACATGGATGGTGCAGGACCTTCTCACCGAAGAGGCAGAAGCTGTAGCTCTGCTCAAGGCAACGCAATGGGCCAACATACACAATATTCAAAACTTGATAATAGAAGGAGATAATCAAGCTACAATATCGTATCTGCAAGGAAAGACAAATTCGGTGAAATGGCAATGCATGGCAATTCTAGAAGAAGTTAAAGTCGTAGCAGCTAATCTTGTTTCTTTTAAAGGTTTCCAGTACGTAGATAGAAGAGCTAACAAGGTGGCAGACTTGTTGGCAAAGGAAGGGAGAAGATCAAACAATACAGCTTTTTGGAATGATCAAGCTCCTAACTTTTTATTTCTCGCAATAGCTTTTGACACCGTCAAAGCTTATGAATTATGTAACTTTAATGACACTACTTCTGTATTTTGTTCTGCCACTGATAATCCAACAAATTCAGTCATTGGAAGAGCAACTCAACATGAGTTAGTCTCTGAAGAGTCGGAATTAGCAGATTAAGGGTGGCTCAGTAATATAAGTCTACTTTCAAAAAAAAAAAAAAAAAATATTTACCATTCCTTTAATACTAAACCAGCTCATCTTGTTATCTACAAATTGATATAATTATGTGATGTGACTACACACTATGAAAAATACAGCGTGTTATTATCATGGCAAATAGGTACGGCACAAGCTAGCAACTAAGCACGTTCCTGCTTGCGTCATTCGTAGTATGGACGAGAAATACTAAATAAATAAAAATCTCCGTGCCAATTTTTTCACTTATGCATGTAATCTGGACTTATGCTTTCAAAAAAAAAAAAATGTAGTCTCTGGACTCTAGATACATCACTAAGCATATTTATTTTTCTCCATTGATCCCAAAGATATGGACCTTGTGCATATTGAGAAAGAGAACTGATTGGTGGTAGTCAGTTGTGTCATGTGTGCGAGGCTATTAGGTTTCATCGGTAATTCATGGCTCGTGGTGCCCATCTTTTCTGTCTCCCTCAATCTTTCAAACCTTGTTGCAGAGAAAGAGATAATGAATGTCATTGATTGCCCCCTGTATTGCCTTTTCTGGTGATTGAATTAATATTCATTCTACGTCTAAATTTCAAACCTTGTTGCAGAGAAAGAGTAATGGCTTAGGTTAGTCATTACTCTCGTGCAATACTCTCTTTTCTGGTGATTGAATATTCATTCTCCGTCTACATTTATCGCCTTCATCTGTCCATCTCCGGTGGGTATCAGGAAATATAACAACATAAAAAACAAAAAACGTAACAGATTGCAAAATAAAGAGATTGCATACTCTCTTCCCGGGTCATTGAACATTCACTCTCCGGCTACATTTTTATCGGTCCATCTCCGGTGGGTATAAAGAAATATAACAAAATAAAAAAGAAACCAAAAAACAAAAAAAAGAAACCAAAAAACAACATAACAGTTAGCAGGCTCAGGAAAGATCTTCTTAAATTCATGGTTCATACATAGAACCGTCTTCTTATGATAATCACCCTCATCTTGATCATATGATTTTCAGCTTACAAGGGTGAGTTTGCAGATTTCTTGAACTCGTTAAAGTTCTTTGTTGCATCTTCTACAAACTTCCTCTTCTTCATATTAGTCTTCTGAATGTCTGATTTTTGTGATTCCCATAATTTTCTAGCTTTTTTAAGATCTTCTTCTAAGTCCTGAATACGACACTCTTGACATTTAGCTTTTGTTGTTTTCTCCTTTTCTTCTTCTTCAGCTTCATGAACTGCATCTTTCAGCATTATATGTTTGTTGGCTTTTCTAATCAAAACGTGCAACCTTTCTCTGAGTTTAGATACTTCATATCCCATTGTTTCAAACTCAGCCAACTGATTGGTGTAAGTTTTTAGCTCAGTAAGAAAAACTGATGGATCAGCAGAGTTTTGAAGTTTCCTAACAAACTTAAGAAAGGATACATCCCACCCCAGCATAACTCCTTCTTTGTTTTCATCATTGAGGTGTGAAAGTGATTTAAAATGAGGGTTCTGTGGGATTTCTTTGAAGAAAACTTGCTCATACTGAATCTTAAGTTCGGGAGAGAGATACGAAGATCTATGGGGGACTAGAGAAAACCTCATTGATAGATCAGGAGAAGGGGTAGACTGTGGTGGGTTAGGAGAAGGGGTAGTCGACGGTGATGGGTTTGCTGAAGGGGTAGACTGTGATGGGTTAGGAGAAGATGAAAACTTCACGACAAGTCTTCCACTGGAACTTGTTTGGATTGATGTCATTATGTTTTCTCTAACTTTTAAGACTTCTTAAAATGATGAAAACGGTTGATTTCACTGTGTTCTTTATACTGAGCTTTGAGGAACTTGTTTTCTTGTTTTGTTGATTTTTTTTGTTGCTAGGACTGAAGAACTTATATATCTTACCTGCTGATCATTTTTGTTTATACAACATTTGCCTTCAGTATTATTTATTACTCCTTTAATATTAAACCAGCTCAGCTCTTTTTTTTGATAAGACTACACAGTATAAAAAATACAGCGTATGAAAAATTGACGTGATTATCTGATATGACTACACATTATTAAGAAAATACAGCGTATAATTATCTCTGATGATATTGTACAACATTTGCATGGATACATGCATGCTTTGATGATGCACAAAAAGCAAAGCGGTGGGCATTCTATTTCTAGTTAGTTTGTAATTCTGTATTTGTTTATTTAAAAATTGATGTAATCTCCCTGTGAAGCAGGCATAGCAGATAGGTACGGCACAAGGTGGCAGCTAAGCACGAGTCTGCTTCCGTCATTTGTAGTCACTAGTTAATAACCAGTTGGACGAGAAATACTAAATAAATAAATAATTTCCGGGCAAATTCTCATGTCTTACATAGAGAGAGTTGTTTGCTATTCACAATCTTTTATCCAATTACCAACGCCAAAGACTCAATTATCCAAACTGAACTGATGTATATTCTTTTTTCGAAGAGAGCTTATTTATATTCCGTTAACAAAATATAAATAATTAACATCGAAACGGCCTTTGCATAACTAATTGGAACCGAAGTGTCTAAGAACAACCGTAGTGGTACGAGTATAACTAAAGATCAAAGACAAGAAAAAAAAAGACAAATTTGAGTTTAGTCCGTGTGTGACGTTACAGTAGGCGAGTATATTTAGTCGAGCGGTATAATCTTCGTTTGGTTATGGAGCGTAGGTATATAGTGTGTCCCGTTCAGGCGTTGATATAGTTTACGCTCGTTGTGGGGCGTTGGTAAAGATTACGCTGGTTGTGGAGGTTCATAAAGTTTACACCGGGTGAAGGGGCGTGCGTATAATCAACGCCTGATGGGGCGAATTGTAGAATCAACGCCTGAATGAGGCGTTGATATAAAGTGTGCTCAGCTTCACACACTGTGACTGCACGTTTACGCCGGCTGAAGGCACACACTTTGACTGCACGTTTACATGATATGAAGGGGTGTGCGTATAATCAACGCCCCATCGGGTCTATATGGTTACAAGCGACAAAAATGGGTCTATATGACTATTTTAACTATAAGATTTATATGCTCATTGAGATCTAATTTCTTTTGAAAGTTGGAACATTTTCATACTATTGCAGTTTCATGTCCTGTATTAAATGCTATTATGATGACGATATTAATTTAGAAGAAGTCCATCGGAAAATTTTATGCCAAATCATAATTTCATTATTTTGATGATAGATTTCAGTCAGTTACAAATTTTTAGTAAACGAAGTACGGCGGTGAAAAATAGTTAATGGAATGGATTCGTTGTGTGGACTGTGGAGACAAAAATGGGCAGGCAAATGAACACTATTTTATTAAGTTGAGATAAAGACATGAGGAGCATGATGGAAGCTCAACAGAAAAGAAAATTATTCGGATATGAGTTACATGAGTGATCAGGCGTTAACTTTATCAACGCTCGTTGTGGGGCGTTAAGTTTATGAACGCCTGATGCCAGGTGTTAACTTTATGTTCGCCTCAATGAGGCGTTGTCTATATGAACGCCTAACGCCAGGCGTAAACTTCAGCAACGCCCAATCGGGCGTACATTTCAGCAACGCTCCATTCGGGCGTAGTTTATATGCACGCCTCTTCGTGGGACGAAGACTATACATGCGCTTCATGTGAAGCGTAGATTATACACCCGCCCGGTGACAAACGAACATTATACGTTCGCTCAACTATATTTGGTTTTGGTCTTGGTCCCAGACCAAATATAGTCTGGGATTTGGGTTTGGTCCGGCTTTTAGTCGATAGTCTCTCCCGCTGTGTCTCGTTTTTTGACCAAATATTTAGTTATACTCGCCCACTGTGGTTGCTCTAAGCGTACTTATTTTTCTCCATTGATCCCAAAGACACGGACCTTGTGCTTGTCCAGAAACTTGGCAACACCCGAAACAAAGACAGCAGGCTGTTTGAGAAAGAGAATTGATTGTTAGTCATCAGTTGTGTCATGTGTGCGAGGCTATTAGGTTCCATCAAAAAGAAAGTTGGCAATTTGTCAGCTCCTATCAAAAAGAAAGTTGGCAATATCATACAGAGGCGATATCAATCTTCCAACCATGCGCTACGTAACTAAAAGTACTTGAAAATCAAATATTATGCAACATTGACTTTGCCAACTCATAGCCGGATGTAAACACATAATTCCAGAGGAAGTTCTTAAGTAAGGAAGACAATCATGTTGGTAAAATCTAGAGTACGGCAATGTGTCCAAACTAAAATGTCTAAACACTAACATGATTCCTCAAATAATCTACGGTTAACACGTCTTGGCATAGTTAGGTCATTTCTTTCTCCAAGATTTTTTTTTATCTTTTTCCAGAATACAAAGTCAGCAATAATTTAACCTTACGCGAGCCTGAAAAGATAAACGAATAAGATTTCTCCAGATTTTGCATAGTGATTTGCATTGCAATCAAAGAACCGATTCAGTTAGAACTATACTCAAAATGTCCGATGTGATATCTGATGGTAACCTGTTGAAGTAATCCATGAAACCCTTTTCTTGTTAGGGTTTTGAGAAATAGAAAATGGGGTTCTGGCATATCGAAAAAGAGTAAAGCAGGGAAATGGGTCCCGAACTTATCCAAAGTGCTAGTGATTGAAAGACCCGCGCGGAAGTCAGCAACCACGTACCAAGAGCATGTCATACACAACTTGGTGTATATCTTCCCTTTCATTTCTAGCCTGCCCAACTTGTTTGGGACTATAGGCGCAGTTTTGGTTGTTTTGGTTTAGTACTGTTTTTGAGTAGTAGTTGAGGCATAGGGTTCATATATGTATTAGGATAAAAAAAAATTGCTTGACGTAACTATTTTACAGCCAACTTGGTAGATTTTAGGTTAACAAATTTTGGGTTGCGGACATAATTTAGGATAAAGAAAAAAAAATGAAAAATGAAAAAACGTTTCCTGCCCCCAAAACTTCTGATTAAACTCTTTCCCAAGACGTGTTACTCATTCGTTGGTCTTTTATGGCTTTCCTGCCACCCATTTTTTCTGTCTCTCCAACTTTCCCCTCGAACATTGTTGCAGAGAAAGAGCCATGAATGCCCTATGTAGAATCTTGTTTTTAGGGTATTCAGTCTACTGACTCTACAGATTATATCATGTAAGGAGTTCAGTTTCCCTTCTTTTATTATTTTTTAAGAAGGAGCTCATGAATTCACTACATTTTATTGAGAAAGAAAGTAAGAATACACTACTTCCATTCCAAGTAATCATACACTTCAATCATCTTAGCCGTTGGAATCCCATCCTATGATTCCTATCCTCAATCTCAGCTGAAAACCAACCTAAACACGTTTGACTTCGGTCAGGCTAATTAGGTTTGTCATTACTCTCTTTTCATGTCATTGAACTGTTATTCTCCGGCTACATTTATCGCCTTCATCTTCCGTCTCCGGTGGGTATAACGAAATATAACAAGATAATAATAAATAAATAAGCTGTGGAAAAAAAAAATAATAATAAATAAATAAAAACCAAAAAAAAAAAAAAAAAAAAAAACATTGCAAAAAAAAAGAGAGTTCCATTCATGATCACCATCACATTAGGAAATTCTAATTACATTATGTAGCTTCAAAAAGACATGAAAACACTATAGTTAGCAGGATTCAGGAAGTAATCACATTTGCAACTAATAGTTCATACACATATCCATCTTTTATGATCACCACCTTTATCTTCATCATACGATTGTCACCTTACAAGGTTGCATTAGCGGAGTTCTTAAATTCGTTTACATTCTTGGTTGCATCTTCTATGAACCTCATTTTCTTCATTTTAGTCTTCTCAATGATTTTTTCTGCGATGCTAATGAGTTTCTGGCTTTTTTAAGCTCTTCTTCTAGGTCCTGTATACGAAGCTCTTCACATTTAGCTTTTCCTGCTCTTTCTTTTTCTTCTTCTTCTGCTTCATGAATTGCATGTTGTAGTATTCTATCTCGGTCAGCTCTTCTTTTCAAAACGTCCAACCTGTCTCTGAGTTTGAATACTTCATATCCCATATCTTCAAATTCAGTCAACTGATTGTTGTAAGCTTGTAGCTCATCAAGAAAAATTGATGGGTCAGCAGAGTTGTGAAGTTTCCTAACAAACGTAAGAAAAGATACATCCCACCCTAGCATTACTCCTTGTTTGGTTTCATCACCAAGATGTGAAAGTGGACGGAAATGAGGGTTCTGAGGGATTTCTTTGAAGAAAACTTGCTCATACTGAATCCTTAGTTCTGGAGAGAGATTTGAAGATCTATGAGGGACTAAAGAAAACCTCATTGAAAGATCTGGAGAAGGGGTTAAAGGTGATGGGTTTGGAGAATGGGTAAACTGTGACGGCTTGGAATTTGTTTGGATTGATGCCATTGATGCTTTCTCTAAGTGATTCTTTTAAGACTTCTTTAAATGATGAAAACGGATGATTTCACTGTGTTCTTTATACTGAGCTTTGAAGATTTTTTTTTTTCCTAGTTGCTAGGGCTGAAGATATTATCTTCCCTACTGATCAGTTGTATCAATACAACATTTAGCTTCAGTATTTACTACTCCTTTAATACTAAACCAGCTCAGCTCATCTTATATTTAACATAACATAATCGTGTATCTGCAAATTGATGTGATTATGTGATATGACTACACAGTATGAAACTATACAGCGTGTAATTATGATACAAAAATGATTAACCCACCGAAAATTTACACAACACGTTGCACCATGTGAGTGAGGGGTGGTACCCACTCCAGCCCCAACCCCATTCAAATGCTAAGCACGCTCATTTGGACTGTGCATTCCTTTCACGGTGCATTCCACGGTGAAAGTCTTTCGGTGGGTCTATCATCTCTGATTATGATATCTACAAGATTTGCATGGATACATGTACGCATGCTTTGATGATGCACAAAAAGCAAAATGGTGAGCATTGCATTTGTAATCTTATCTTATCTTATACTGATATAAAGAAAAGAGGTAATTGATCGGTGAAGCCTTATTTTGGTGAAGCCTTTTCACATGACAAAAATACCCCCATTAACTAAGTTTTTAGTTAATATTTGTATATTTACAGGAATGCCATTGTTTTAAAAATAGATCAAAAAAATTATAACTTAGATATCTTCAAGAATACACATCGGATTTTTGAAAAATTAATATATTTGGAAAGCTCTTTAAATATTAAATTTTTATTTTAAGATTTTTTTTCTTCCATTATTATCAAATTTGGTGTTGTTAAAAGAATCCAATTCAAGCATGTGCATCGCACATGTGGCCTTACTAGTAAAACCGTTACCACGGTGGGAGGGCCGACCGAAGAAGAATCTGAAGATGGGGTTTGTCTGCGACTATTTTTACATTCCGTTTCAGGAAAAATGATCCTTTTCCCCGTTTCGGAAAAATGATACTTTCACCCCGTTTCAGAAAAAAATGATACTTTCGATTCGTCTCAGAAAAGTTATACTTTTGCCCCATTTCAGAAGAAGTGATGCTTTCACTCTGATGGATCAGAACGAAAGCATCACTTTTCCCAAAACCGAGCGAAAGTATTACTTTTTGCTAAACATGGCCTTGGTATTATTTTTTTCTTTCTCGTAAACTAATCACTTTTAGTGCCTGCTTTTTTGTGCGTCCTACACCTAACCCTTTTGCATTATCCACACGTGGCCAATCTGGAATTCATCTTCTCTGAAAGAGTTTTAAGGATTAGTGAACGCATTAGGCCTCTTCCTATGCACATGCCAAAACATGGTATTTGGCATATATGCACCCACTATGGGTATGCCAAATCGCCAAACTCATATGCCAATATGTTTTCCTAGCATATAGGCATACACGGCGGGAGTTTCCGCCGAGCGATAGAGTCTCGGTCGCTCGATGGTCAAAGAATCGTTCGATGGTCATTCAATCGACAATGACAGTCAAGCTATCGCCGATACTATGATAATCGCTCATCGATCTTCATCTAACGGCTACAATTTCCCCTCACCGGATTTCAACCAATTCCAACCCAACTTCAAATTCATTTCACCATGCATAATGCATAAATCAAGTGGATTTGACTACGGAGGAAATAACATGGATCATGATAGCGTATTTCACATACCTACTCAAGGTGAATTTTTAATGAAATGTAACTGGTTTCAATCAATATTAATTTAAAAGATAGTTTCCATTAATCTAAAAACAAAATTACATTTCACATTTCAACTAAAAGAAAACATTTTAACTACTCATTTCCTTGTCCGTTTCCTCCGGGACCAAAGATCCAATTGCCTGCATTTTCTGGATCCATAGAGTTGTTCAACAAACTAGTTAAGGTGCAGTTTTGAGACCGACTTGGTATTTGAGTCTCATCGTAATCACCATAACCTTGATAAGCAATGGGAGTACGGGGTATGGGAACATTATACAAATCTTGAAATGCGTGTGAATGATATTGTTCTTTGGAATGGTTGAAATCTTGGATGAGGTTGAGGCAATTGGGGTATACAGATTCGTTTGCCTAACTACTTCCATGTTCACACCACCACCTCCGGGAGTCGGTGATGTCGGTTTGCAAATGACTAAACATACGTGTAGGAGTTGTATCCATGACAATGTTTTCAACACCTTGTCCGCTTGACTTTCTAACACCATGTTTGGAGTTGAACTTTCCGGTACCTCCTCCATATGACGACGTCTCAATCTTCTTTCACCACTTTGTCGACTTCCACGACTTTGATGACTTGAAAACTTTGTCGACTTTGACGACTTTGTCGACTTCCACTAGGACTCAATCTCTACCACTCCAACACCGGGACTCAATCCTCTACCAGCTCCAACACTGGGACTCATGTCATACATCATGCTTTCCCTCAATCTTTGCATCTGTTCCAAGTGCATATTCTGAAATCCATGAAGAAGAGCATCATAATTGTTACATCGGGTCTGATACTCCAACTCTGTAGCATTGACCCCTAGGTATGGATAAGTCCGAGTAGGTGCACTAGAAACAATTGGATAAGTAACTATATCTCCAGATGTGCTGGATATGGTCTTTACTTCCCAAGAAAATGGTGGCATGTATGACGATGAACTTTGAGAAGGATATGCAAATACGTCACCCGTCTCTGGTGGAGGTTGGGAAGGAAGAAATTCATTGTCAAGTGGCAACCTAACTAAAGCTGGGAAATTCATCCGACCCAAACTTTGCGGTTTCATGGAAATATTTGGCTTGAAAATAGTATTAAACCAAGATAGGTACTCATTTCTCGTCCATCGGCTCCTCGGATCAATTCATCGCCTTCTTGCCAACGATGACCTTCTCTTATCAATTTGAAGTAATCGTCTGCTGAAACATCTCTGATCGAGATAAGGGTTGACAGCTATCACCGATCTCCTTAAATGCGAAGAAGCTGTCTTTCACCATAATACCAAACACCCTTCTCGAAATAGGGTGTATAACACCATCCTTCTAAGGCTTAACTCTACCATTGTCTCGACCTAGTTCTTCTTGGAACTGTCTTGCTTCATATGGCCGTGAGATAAGGTTATAAGCATTCTACTCAATCGCTGAATCTTATGAACAATAGCAAGATGTTGACCATATTCAATCACATGCAGCTTCCCAATTCTCGAATCATACTTTCGTATGATCGGAAATACATTCGTATAATTCTTAAGACAAGGTTAGAAACACGGAAATATGTATACCACCAATCTTTGAAAATAATAACATTCAACGGAGTTAATAACTTTTCCATATGAAAATGACAAATAAATACATAATGTGAAAAAGATTGGTTCTTACCTCCGAACTCCCAGTAAAGCATTAAAACTATCTTTATCACATGTCGAATTATCACTTAGGCAATGTAAATCTACGATAAAATCGCAGTCCCCCAATCATATGTTGGTGCTTGCTCTAAATCTTCTAATGCTTCGAGAAACACAATTAACACTACTTGAGCTAGCATTTGAAACATACATTGGCCCAGTGTCCACAATACAAACAGACGTTCTAGCTCCTCAAAATGGTCGGGATCAAATATTGATTACCGGCTTCCTATTTTCATTCATTCTTCAAGATAACGCTGGAAAAACTTTTCAACCCAGACACCTTCAACCCATACGCTTTGAATTGTCTATGTGTTGGATTTCCTCCTAATTCATTTGAGTATAAGGGAAGTCTTTCTTTCCATCTATCTTCTGATAACCACTTTAGTCTATTAAATGGAATTAAGTTCCCTTGGCATGGAATTCCGGTTAACATGTATAAATCTATCGGTGTAACTCCTATTAACAATAATTATTCATAATTAGAATTTGTTGATTTTTATGAAACAAAACACATAATCTAAAAATTAAATTACTAGAAAAGACTGACATACTGCATTCAAAGTCTTTGAAAAAGAACGTGTTTGTAGTCTTCCATCATCGTTCTAATATAACTTGAACACCTTGAGTCCTGTGGTTTCTTGGTTGTATTTGATATAGATGTCGCCAAGGATATCTTCTCACTCTCTCTTGAATAGCAGGAGGAAGTAATTGAAAAATTGTACGTAACTTAGTCCATCCATATCTTAGATGTATAGCGTTACATCGACCCTCATTATCAGAAAGGTGATTAGAGAATACACCATCACCGGCTACTAGTCTAACATTATTAAACTCATAATTTGTATCCACAACAAAACTTACTCCTTGCTCGGGGTACTAGTAGATGCTTTCCCTTTTTTGTTTCTTTTTTTCTCTCCATATCTCGTTTAAGATAATCATTTGAGAACAAAAGTTTAAAGAAAATCGGTGGTTTTTGAGAAGGTTTTCGAAGAAGAATTGAGAAGAGTTTAGAAGAGGTGGAAGTATAGTTGCGGTATTTATAGGCGTCAGAAACTCGAACGGTGACGATATTGATTATATCGACAGCGATATAGTGAATTTCGAGCGATATTGACAATATCGCCAGCGATATTCGCTAGGGATTCGATCGCTCAGCGGTATCCCCATAGTGGCGCAAATGGTTTGGCATGCCACCTGTCATGCCAAACACCATTTTTTTGGCATGTTCCTAGGAAGAGGCCTTAAAATTGAGAGGAAAACTTCACGAATCATTTATTTCCTCCCATTTCAACAGTAATCCAGCATTCAAAACATCTCCTTTCCTCGATTAAAATTATCAATTTTTTAAGATTATGTTTCACTGATTAAATTTTATGGGTAGTTAACTATCAGTGATTGGAAAAAGGAAAGAGATTGTAATTGAAATGAAGAAAATGAAGGTGGTCCTGATGGTGGTGTTTAAGGTGGTGTTGGTGTTGGTGTTGGTGTTGATGGTGGAAGGGGTTATTATGTTGGTACTGATCCATGGTGTTGCTCATGGTGGGGGTGGTCGTGCAGGTGATAGGGTTGTGTGGTAGTTGTTGTATTGAATAATCACTGAATAAGATAGAGATTTGGTGGTGTTGTTTGTGGGATTTTCCTGCTGGTGATGGTTATCGGGTTATGGTGGTGGTGCTGGTTATGGAGCTGCTCTTTTGATAGTGGTGATGGTGAACGACTTACTAATTACGATATGATTTTTGTCATTTGATTATGGGTAGGGTGGAAAATTTGATGGAGGCGGTACTGGTGGCGTTGCCGGTGTGGTAATGGTGGTGGTGAGCGATCACTGAATAGGATAGAGATTAGATACGGTGGTGGTGTGGGTGGTAAGTGAATTGATTGATGACTCACTTATTAGATGAGCGGCTCTCATCAATTCAATTCCGAGTTTTTAAGTTATGTGATCCAACGGACCACATTGAAATTGCACACGGAAATTTTGCAATCTTTTTATAAAATCGTTAGGGTCCATTTGACAAAAAAGTGGTCATAGAAGGGACTCCCTCCCTACGGGCCCTTCGGGCCCTCCGGTCGGTCGGCCCAACTAGTTGATATAAGCACAACTAAGCACGTTCCTACTTCCGTCATTTTTAGTCACTAGTTGGAAGAGAAACACTAAATAAATAAATTTTCTCCGTGCAAATTTTTTCACTCCGTTTCCTATGCCTAAAGTTACATCCTTGAGGTACTGCTAATCCTATTCCTACTACAATTCTCGTGTCTTTCGATAATGGGTTGTTTGTTTATTCACAATCCTTTATCTAATTGCCAACGCCAAAGATTCAATTAACTAAACTGATGAAAAAACTGTATTCCGATAACAAAATATCAAAAACTAACATCGAAGGGCCTTTGTATAAGTGAAACCGAAGTGTCTATGCGTACTTATTTTTCTCCATTGATCCCAAAGAAATGGACCTTTTGTATATG
Organism: Papaver armeniacum; assembly: GCA_023531295.1. NCBI lineage: Eukaryota > Viridiplantae > Streptophyta > Magnoliopsida > Ranunculales > Papaveraceae > Papaver > Papaver armeniacum. Next base: position 219,028 of record JAJJWW010018908.1, read on the forward strand.
TCCGGAAACTTGGCAACAACCAAAACAAAGACAGCAGGGCGTGTTGAGAAAGAGAATTGATTGTTGGTAGTCAGATGTGTTATATGTGCGAAGCTATTAAAAAAAGTTGTATATTGTTATCCATGAGGCTAGCAACTTGTCAGCTCCTATTGGCTGATCCAACGAATAACACAGAAAATGGCCATATCAATCTTCCACCCATGAGTATTATGTAACAAAAAGTATGACTTGAAAATCAAATGTAACATTGGCTTTGCCATCTCATAGATGGATGTAAACACATAATTCCAGAGGAAGTTCTAAAGTGCAAAAGACAATCATGTTGGTAAAATCTAGAGTACTGCAATGTGTCCACACTAAAATGTCCAAACATAAACATGCTTCTTCAAATAATCTATGGTTGATACATCTTGGCATAGTTAGGCCATTTCTTTCTTCAAGATTTTTTATTTATTTCCCATTTTGGTAAACCTACAATTCAGTGCAATCTCAGAGAAATAACCCATACTGCCAGACTACAAAGTCAGCAATAATTTAACCTTACGTGAGCATCAAAAGAGATACTTGGCCACATTGACCTCCAATATATTTTAGTTCCATGAGAATGGTTAACGGCTTTAACTTCTAAATATTGCAGAATGCAACTTGCCCAGGAAATATGTTATATAGGAATAAATAAACATGCTTTTTTTTATTAACATATACAGTTAAAGCCTTCTGAAATAGTTGGAGCCTAATCATCTCAAATTTAAATGTTTCAACAAACTATTTATCCATTATTTGATGAATCTACATTCCAACACAACTGCAGGGCTATGTTGTAAAAGGCGAGCGCCTAGGCGCCAAAGGCCCACTAAGTGCAGGGTCAGCGCCCGAGGAACCATATCTTAGACTACTTCCTACACTAGCGCCTTAGGCGAGCGAGTATAGCGCTTTAGGCGCCTCGCGGAAGGCTTAGGCGCTAGATTAAGCTCCAAAGGCCCAAATTCGTTATACAGAGAAATATTTTCTCCTGGATCTTCTCTTCTTTCGGATATTGATGGTAATTTTCTTAATTAAAGATATTGCAGAGATTTTATAGCTAATTAGTTAACAAATATCTTAAATGTACATTAATAACAGAGATTTTATAGCAAATTAATTGTCAAACAAAATATATAAAAGGAAGGCCAGAATAAATAAGCGCAATCAAAGATATGTGTGACCATATATTGTGCTTTATCGCCGGAACAAATTGAGTTCTTAGTTTCCCTTCTTTATTTGTAAATTTTGAATCTCCTTCGTGCTGTAATTACTACCTCTGATATCACGACTGTAATTATGTAAAGAATATATGTAACTATATGTTTTTGTTTTGGTCTTCTCATCGATAGAGAAACAAGGAAAATTATCTTCTGTAACTTAACTATGTACATATATTTTCAATCAAAGAATATTCTTGATATACACCATGAATAGTTGCAGGAATTCTCGCAAATCACAAGGGAGTATAAGAAGATGATTCTCATATCACAAGGCAGTATAAGAAAGAAGAAGAATACCCTGCTGATGATGAGAGTTGGGATAGCTAGGATTATTAAACAGACGTACAACCACAAGGCAGTACAAGAAGAGCATTGCAACCAAAAGAGTGAAAAGGGGATTCTGAGCATTGCAACCAAAACAGGATTATGATAAATTATATTCATGGTCGCCTAGAGCGCCTTAGGCGCGCCTAGGCGCCTGGGCGCTAGGCGACAGGCTTGGCGCCTCGCCTCGCCTAGCGCCTAACACAACATAGCTGCAGGGAGCTAATTAGTTACATACTGCAAGACAGTGAAATAAAAAAACCGATCATCCTTATATCAGCCTGAATCCAAGTCCTAGTCTCCATATATTAGAGCTCTGATCGATTACGACTTCTGAACCTAAGCCGATCTACTGGTGATTAACTTCACCGCGAACATCTAAAATCCAAGAGCTACAATTGTAATTTAAAATCAGTTTTATCGAGTCTAACCAATACAGACCCAAGTAACTTGAACAGAAAATACAACAGATTGCATTGGCAAAAGAACTACAAGAATTAAGCTTTTGCAAGTGCAAGGAGCGATTGGCCAACCGATTCTTTTAAGCTTGTGAGTAGGCTCAAATAACACACACGATGAAGTGATAAAAGAAGGGAAAGGTTTAGAATATTCCAGTTGTGGATGGACTTACATGTTTAAAGATCAAAATGTGAGGGAAAGAAAAACGGAAAGAATATAAGAAATTCTCCACCTGAAATTCTCCAAAAAAGTCTATTCCTATCTCTAACAGTTGAAACATAAGCTCTGGACTGATCTATCTATGTTGCCCACTCTCTCCGCCATTCAGAAAAACGAAAGTTACAAATACATCAACACCATAATTAGATATAAATACACCCTGAAAATATCTGACTAAAACCAATCTGTGAAGGCTTGACAACACTGGTGGCAATGGGAACAACTGCAAAGAGCTTGAAAATGATAAGTCCTTCAATTTCTGTCAACTAACTATGTGTCTAGCCATTGGGAGCAGTCAAGGTTCGTATTCTGTTTTAGACAGTGGAGGCTCTGAATTAAGATATGTGTGCTTACCTACAATTAGTTACCTACAATTTCTTTCCAAAACCTAGATTGAAGTCTCTGATAAGAACTAGTTGGTAGTTACTCTGTAACAAATTATGAACATTGATGTATTACTGAAAGCAAAAAAATGATCCAACAAAATGCAGGGAGATACCAATTCAAGCATAAATAGCCTTGAGATGTAGATTCAATCGAGCACCAAAAATGCAGGGAGATATCACTTCAAACACAAACAACAAATAAACAAGATACTTGTATATAAGGTCTACAAAGAAGATGTTCTCTAACAATTGAAAATATCTTTCTATGTTCAGATAAAGTGAAAGCTACAAGAACAACACAACTCGAATCAAATATTGTTGGTTTTATGATTGAATTAATAAGGAAATTTGAAGTAATTTGATTGAATGGAGGTGAGGGCTCTTGGCTACTCTCTACCTCTTCTACTCAATTTCATTTCATTGGATTACATTCTCTTTCTTCATCTCTTCTTTATATACTAGGTCTACATAAACCTAATACAAAAGCATGTGGAACACTCATGTGTACTCACAAAATTACTACTAATCTTAATTAGCTAAGTAACTTCACATTAACTAACAATCTCCTCCTTAATGTGATGTTCTACTGCTCCTAGTAATTCTCTAAAATTTTGAAACTTGCCTTTGGAAGTGCCTTGGTGAATATGTCCCAGTCAATTGGTCTTCCGTCTTGCAATACTTGAGTTCTATCTCACCATCTTCAACCGCTTCTCGAATGAAATGGTACTTGAGTTTGATGTTCCTTGCTCTACAATGCTCAACCGAATTTTTGGACATAGAAATTGCCGATTTGTTGTCACAAAAGATTACGGTGCTTTCTTTTTGCTTCTCTTGAATGTCTTCCATGATTCTTCTTAGCCATACAACATGAGATGTAGCTATTGATGCCGAAATGTACTCCGCTTCCGTCGTGAATTGAGCTACGGTTTCTCGCTTCTTCGATGCCCATGTGAATATACCCGAACCAAGAGAAAAACCATAACCCGATGTACTCTTCATGTCATCAATACACCCTCCCAAGTCGATATCACAATAGCCAACTAATTTGACATCCAAATTTCTTGAATACATGATTCCAAAATTTATTGTTCCTTGTCTGTACCTTAACAACCTCTTTGCCGCGCCAAGATGTAAATGACTAGGTGAACTAATGAACCTAGAAAGCATACTTGAAGCAAACATGATGTCGGGTCTTGTATGTGTAAGATACACCAAGTTTCCAATAAGACCTCTATAGTAAGTCTCATCAACCTTTCTTCCTCCATCATCTTTCTTGAGTTTCTCATTCACTACAAGTGGTGTAGATGTGGGGTTACAACCAAGCATACCAAATTTCTTCAACACCTTTTCGGCATACTTGCTTTGAGAAATGAACACTCCATCTTCACTTTGATGAACTGTGTGTAAACTTTGAATTCAACGTTCTTTGGTTCGTTGAAGGTTTCTCTGAGGTCGAGAAGTTTCTGGTCGAAACATACGAAGGTACTTTTGCGGATATGGTGAAGAAGCAGGAAGCAGAAATCGAAAAATTATCTAGGAAGCTGAAGTTGAAAAGGGCGGATCTTCAAAGCACGAAGGAGGCTCTTGCTAAGAAGAGTAAGCCATTGTTGAAAAACTTTCCCCTGAATGCATTGCCTTCTTCGAACTTCTTTTTTTTTTTTTTTTTTTTCTAATGAAAGGCAAATGAAACGCCTAGTTCATGGTTTTGATTTTCTGGATTTTTTGGGTTGATAGACAAGTGTTAGCTATGAGGGTTTTGTATTATTATTCGGGATGAACCGTTTTAGGATGAGGTTTTTTTGGTTATGATTGAAAGTGTTGCAGGCATCCCAGGAAAATCATGGAACTGTGTGTTTGGTAGATGACATGGGATGAAACATAACATGGCTATTGGTTTTATCATTCCCGTGAAGACTCGAAAAAAGCAAACCACGTATCTTGTCTAGGTAGGACTTACTTGGTTTTTTAGGTCTTCTGATGAAAAGGAAACCTTCCGGGTGTAAAACCGAGTTTTATGGGAAGCACCGCCGTGATTGTGGAAAGTCCCTAGTCGTTACTGAGTTATCTAATAACCGAGTCGTTGATTCTCGGGCGGATTGTTTGCTTCTACCCTCTGGGAAGTCCCCAGTCATCCCTTATCGTGTCATGACTATAATCGGGTCGCCTGGTAACTGAGTCATCGATCCATGAGCGGATCGCCTGCTTTTACCATCTTGATGTCTAGGTCGAAGCATGAGATCGATGGTTGAAAATTGACATTGTAACCGAAATATCAACCTCCCACTGTGGTCGCCAATTGTTTATGGGTGAAAATGGTTTCTAGCGATTTCGGTAATTTCGGGCGTGTGGGTGAGAAACTAATTTAAACCTAAACAATGTACTTGTCAGGGATTACTTTAGATTCGAGAGATCAATCGCACAAGTCCGGCCTAAACCAAGAAATGGCCGTTCCGGATTTGCTTCGGTCACAAAGTGGAGGAGAATGGGTTGGTTTTGGGGAGGGAAGCAAGGAAAGTGATGAGACCAGAATAGTTGTGTTACGACTTGTATCAGAAAGTGGGAAGCTAACAGATAGGAAAGCTAGCAAATGTTTTCTGAGTGGTGTATGCTCCTGACTGTACTTGTTTTTCGGTGGAAATAGGTAAGACCTATTTATACAAGTCGAAGTGAAACGTACTCTGGACTCATTAAGGAATGGAAAAATGGGTGAATAAATGGGAGGAGGTGGTAACGTTAACGCATGGAATTGATGTTCCATAAAACCGTTAACGCATGGAATTGATGTTCCATAAAAAGAACTTTTCACCATTAACTCCCTGTATTTACTAACCGCCTCATCCTTATGACACTTCCTTATGACGGGTGTAATGTACGCCGCACGCTGTAAACCGCCAAACCAATACCCAAAGAGGATCCCCTAGTTTGTGATATGTTTTGATGTCTCGAATGTTTTTGTGGAAAACATGTAGCATGTTGTTGTTGCCTCGGCAAGTCGACCGGCGAGACTTGCTAGCTTGGTGACCTTCGACAATCGAGATTTTGCATCTCAAGAGGAAAGATAGCCGTTGATCGTTGCACACTTTCGTTTTGGTAACCACGTAGGGAAGGCCAGCATGGTGACGCGGTTAGGTTAGAATGTCGTTGGCATGGCATGGTTTGGCGTGGCCAAACTTAGGTTTTCGGGACAAAGGTTACCATGCGTCGTCTGGTAACCTTGGATGGCTAGGATTTGCTCCTGGGATTGAAGGGGGACCGTTGATCGTCTCACGCCTTCGTTTTTGGTAGCCGCATGGGGAAGTCCAGCATGATGGCGCGGCTAGGTTGGCATGCCGTTGGCATGGCATGGTTTGGCGTGGCCAAACTTAGGTTTACGGGCCAAAGGTTACCATGCGTCGTCTGGTAACCTTGGATGTCTAGGATTTGCTCCTGGGATTGAAGGGGGACCGTTGATCGTCGCACGTCTTCGTTTTTGGTAGCCACGTAGGGACAGCCAGCATGGTGGTGCGGCTAGGATTTACTCCTGGGATTGAAGGGGGACCGTTGATCGTCGCACGCCTTCGTTTTTGGTAGCCGCGTAGGGAAGGCCAGCATGGTGGCGCGGCTAGGTTGGCATGCCGTTGGCATGGCATGGTTTAGCGTGGCCAAACTTAGATTTTTCACCGGGCCAAAGGTTACCATGCGTCGTGCGGTAACCTTGGATGGCTAGGATTTGCTCCTGGGATTGAAGGGGGACCGTTGATCGTTGCACGCCCGTTTTTGGTAGCCGCGCAGGAAGGCCGAGCATGGTGGCGCGGCCAGTGCGTTTGGCATGGTGGGGCCAAGGGCTTAGCATGTCGTTGGCACATGGTGCAGCTAGTATGGCTAGGGCCAAGGCAAGGTGAGGTTTGGCTTGGCATGGTGGGGCCAAGGGTTTGGCATGTTGTTGGCACATGGCGCGGCTAGCACGGCTAGGGCCAAGGCAAGGTGCGGTTTGGCTTGGCATGTGGGGCCAAGGGTTTGGCGTGAATGGTTTGGCTTGGCATGGCGGGGCCAAGGGTTTGGCATGCCATAGGCGCATGGTGCGGCTAGCATGGCTAGGGACAAGGTAAGGTGCGGTTTGGCTTGGCATGTGGGGCCAAGGGTTTGGTAGGTGTGGCTGGCATGGTTTGCCATTGGCACAGGGGTGCGGCTAGCATGGTTGGCATGCCTTGGCACGGTAGGTGTGGCTGGACTGGTTTTCCATTGGCACAGGGGTGCGGCTAGCATAGTTGGCATGCCTTGGCGCGGTAGGTGTGGGCGGCATGATTTGCCATTGGCACGGGGTGCGGCTATCATGGTTGGCATGCCTTGGCGCGGTAGGATGTGGATGGCATGATCAGCCATTGGCACAGGGGTGCGGCTAGCATGGTTGGCATGCCTTGGCGCGGTATGATGTGGCTGGCATGATTTGCCATTGACATAGGGGTGCGGCTAGCATGGTTGGCATGCCTTGGCGCGGTAGGATGTGGCTGGCATGATGAGCCATTGGCACAGGGGTACGACTAGCATGGTTGGAATGCCTTGGCGCGGTAGGATGTGGCTGGCATGATGAGCCATTGGCACAGGGGTGCGGCTAGCATGGTTGGCATGCCTTGGCGCGGTAGGATATGGCTGGCATGATGAGCCATTGGCACGGGGGTGCGGCTAGCATGGTTGGCATGCCTTGGCGCGGTAGGATGTGGCTAGCATGATGAGCCATTGGCACATGGGTGCGGCTAGCATGGTTGGCATGCCTTGGCGCGGTAGGATGTGGCTAGCATGATGAGCCATTGGCACATGCAGTGTGAGAATTAGGGTTTTGGCTTGTCGAAACCCTAATTTGATTTAAAAAGGTACCCTGTAATTTCATGAGACAAATTAAAGGGTTCAATAAATGTGCTTGGTTTAGATATTATTACTCAAGTTCTGTGATGTCACTGTCTGACTAGGGTTTTACGACTTTACCCCTAAGTTAAAAACCACCATCAATAGGAGGCAATGCAAAATCCTGATTGGCAGGTATCTATGAAGGATGAATACAATGCTTTAATGAATAATGGTACATGGGTTTATGTTGCTCCTAAGTCTCATATGAACATACTAGTGTTGATGGTGGATTTTCGTTTAAGGTTAAATTTGTAAATAACCAGAAAGCTCATACGCTGACATCTTGTAAAAGATAAAGCCATTTATAAGTGACGGATACTCCTCACTTAATTCACCAAGAATGGAGCATGTAGCAACAATCCCATTCTCGTGAATACATGAAATTCCTCCGGGTTGGAGCATATAGCAACAATCCCTTCCCGTGAATTTCATATCGGCCTTGTATTTCTGTACTCATTATCAGTGTGGCATGACGACTGAGTGTTACTCTTACAGAGTAACACGAACCTCCAAGCACTATAATGAATCATTATCAGTGTGGCATGACGACTGAGTGTTATTCTTACAGAGTAACACGAACCTCCAAACACTATAATGAAACCATGTACGAAATACCCGTACAGGCTGATTCTCGGTGTGTTATACTAGCCCGAGCCCTCTCGGTGTTTTATACTAGCCCGATTGAGCATCCGGCACTGACCATATCAGTCCGGATATGATCTGATCGCAGCCATCCAACTCCACAAGCATGATTGGATGACCCAGATCAATTCCATCACCCCCAAGCGTGTATGGTATAGACACGGCCGACCCCGCATGGTCGACCATTGGCCTTTGCTTGCCAAGAAACCGCTCCATACCAAGCATTATGGGCGGAAAACCCTAAATTAGGGTTTGCGGCATATTACATGTGCCTCAAAACGGCCTCAACCATCCATCTTCGCGGGTATAGATGGAGGGTGTAGATGCGAACTCAAAGGGCCCGAGCATGTCGACACAATCACCATGTGACCTTTATATACATGACCAATCGGTCAAAACCAACCATGATTGGTTACAACAAATTCGTCCTTTGAAAGAGCATGGTCGCACGCAGCTTTGCAAGCCAAAAATAGGGTTCAAGCCATCACGGCGTCCATCTTCTCCTAAGACGAATGGAGGGTCACAGATTAGATTGAGCAAGGGTCGGTCACACCAAAGATGACCACCGTGAGCTCATCTACCTCCTCATGCGGTCGGCCAAGGCATATCATGCCCGGCCAATAAAAAAACGCCCGCTCAAACATGCGTGGGATACACTTCCCAAATTGCAAATCGATCTCGACCACTCAACTTCACCGGACGAATTGGGTGGCTTAGATCACGTTTCATGAGACGGTAAGACATAGGCGTGAACATCGGCCTACCGTCTACACGCCAAACCAACCGGCCAAGACCGACCAAGCTAGGTCGTCTTGGAAAACGCGCCGGAAAAGGGTATGGCGCGCGGCTTCTTGCGGTATCAAACTCTTATCGCAAAATCAATCTCGACCACTCCTCTTTGACGGTCAAATCGAGTGGCCCAGTATCGCGCTTTCATGAGGGAACGGAATACAGCACCTACACCATCATGCCGCCAACACGCATGTATGGTCGGTCCTCTCAAAATCCTTCCCACGCTTGGTTTCGACCAAGCTAAAGAGTGATGCTTGCGCACCTCTTTAAAAACCCTAATTTCATCAACGGCCGCAGATGAGTGTCTCAAACATCATCTCGTCCCGTCCGACCTCACCAGACTTGGTTATACAACCCGGGTCGGGAGTTATTTGGTTAGTGAGGAGTCATTACCCATCACTTTGTACCCACACCGTAATGCAGCATCGATAAAATACACACGGTACTTCACAAGTATCGACTTTCAATAACGCAGTTATTCAATTCAAGATTACATGCTATCTTTCGTGGATCCACGATCCACATTCCAGGACATCAATCATGTCACAAACTCGGGATACATACTCGTATTGGTCTCAGCGGTTTACAGCGTGCAGCGTGCAACGCGCCATCACAAGAACGTGTTAGGAAGTCATGGACGGTTAGAGATGAACAGGAAAAGTGGGCAAGACTGGTCGTGTGTTACCGACACACAACTCCACTACTCCATCATTCCACTACCTCCACTTCCCACGAGAAACGTGAATTAGGCTCAATGACTTGTATAAATAGGGTCTCCGCCCTATTTCCAACACACAAGGAATAACGGAGAACAACACAAGTTCAGATTTACGAAACCAAGTGTTAATACAAACCGTATTCAAACACTCGAGAGCTGCTGCATCAACCGTAAGCTGGCTCATCTTTCGTTACAAGTCATAAGCAAGCCAACACCTTCACAATCTCAACACCTTCTTCGCTTCCCTCCCTAAGATCAACCCCATCTCCTTCACTTTGTGACCGAAACAAGTCTGGAACGGCCATTTCTTGGTTTAGGCCGGACTTGCACAGATTGATCTCTCGAATCTACAAGCACTCACCGCGCAGTGCATTTGTTGAAGGTTTAGATTCATTCCTCATCCACACCCCAAATTACCAAATCCTGCAGGAGTAATTTTCACCCATCAACAACTAGGTTCTAAATGGGTCTATAGAGTTAAGAGAAAATCAGATGGTACTATTGATAGACTCAAGTCTAGACTAGTGGCTAAAGGATATGATCAGCAAGATGACATTGATTTTAATGAAACTTTTAGTCCAGGTTGTTAAGTTACCCACAAGAAGAGTTGTTCTTTGCTTAGCACTTACTTACAATTGGCGATCAAGAAATTAGATGTAAGTAATGCATTCTTGCATGGCTATTTAGATGAAGATGTATATATGTCACGCCCACAGGATTTCTTCATCCATATTATCCTTCTCATTATGTATGTTTGCTTAAAAAGAGTTTGTATGGGCTTAAACAGGCTCCAAGGGCCTGGTTTCATAGATTCAGTTCTTTTCTCATTCAATGTGGTTTCAAGAAATGTGTTTCAGATAATTCAATGTTTGTCAAGTCAACTGGGAGTGATATTCTTAATTTACTTTTATATGTTGATGACATATTATTAATCGGCGAGTTTTCCATGCTTATTAATGATCTTATTACTTTTTGAAGAAGGAATTTGCTATGAAAGAGTTAGGAGATTTGGCTTATTTTCTTGGCATCAAGTCAGTTAGGAATAGTGACTCTATAGTGTTAACTCAAAAGAAATACACTTTGGAGCTTCTAGAAAAAGAAAATTTGTTGGACTGTAAATCTTGTGATACTCCAGTTGTTAAGTCCAGTAGATTTTCTATTAATGATGGAGTTAAATTGGATAAACCTAATCATTACAGGACTTTGGTGGAAGCATTACAATATTTGACAGTAACTAGGCCAGATATTTATTTTGCAGTTAATTATGTGTCACAATTTATGCACTCTCCATATGATTTACATTTACAACTGGTTAAGAGAATCTTAAGGTACTTGAAAGGGACAGTTGATCTGGGAATTACCTTAAGAAAAAATGATGTTACTTCATTGAAGGCCTACTGATTCAGACTGGGCAGGTTTTCCAGATACCAGAAGATCAACTTCTGGTTTTGCTATTTTTCTAGGCTCTAATTTAGTTTCTTGGTCATCTAAAAAGCAGCCTACAGTCTCTAAGTCATCTGCAGAAGCTGAATACTAGTGCCTCTCTGTTGCTTCTGCTGAATTGAAATGGTTTACTTACTTATTGAATGATTTACATATCAAAGTTACATATGTATTGTTGTTATGTGATAATACAAGTGCTTTGGCCTTGGCATCGAATCCAGTTTTTCATTCCAGGACTAAGCACATAGAGATTCAATACCACACTGTTAGAGAACTGGTTGAGGAAGGATTCTTGCAGCTTCAGCATATTTCTTCAGCAGATCAGTTGGCTGATCTTTTCACCAAAAGCTTATGTTATCCATCTTTTTCTAAACTGTTGTGTCAGTTGCTTGGACCTTCTTCCATAACTACTTCAAATTATTTTTCAGTTCAGATTACAGACATTATTTAGTATTACTTTTCTTTGATTTTTATTGTCAATCCGCTAACTGTTCAGTCAGTATCAGCTTGAGGGAGGTGTACTTGAGATATGAAGTCAGATTGGCAGATCACAAGCTTCTTCAACTTTTTCTTCTTCAGCAGTTTTGCTTCTTAGTAGTGTTTTTCATTTCTGTTTTTTTGTGATTCAAACTAGGGCTGTCAATGGGTCCGGGTCCTCCCGGGAATCACTAGACCCGGACCCAGACCCTACTTATAAAGGTCGGGTCCGGTTCTGGTTCCTAAATTTGTGGACCCAAAACCGGACCCGTTTAAAGTCCCGGGTACCCGTTGGGTATTAAAAAAACTGTAAAGAAAATCTTAAAAACTTAATTTCTTTCTCTTTTTAACTTGAATCTAAATTATTTTTATAAACATTTATTATTATTTCTTTATTAATGTACTAAATAAAGACCAAATGTAAGAAAAATATGAAAAATGGAAAAAAATCAAAGCCCAAACAAGCAAAATACCCATAATTTTCCTAAAAGTATGAATGAAATAAATAACCAGGTACCCATTACCCGCGGGTACCCGACGGGTATTACCCGTTTGGACCCGTTAACATTCGGGTCCAATCGGGTAATTACCCATCGGGTCCTAAGTTGCTAATGGGTCCAACTATAGGACCCAGAACCGGACCCGAAACTAGCGGGTCCGGTTCCGGTTCCGGGTAATGGGTACCCATTGACGGCCTTAATTCAAACTGTTATCCTGAGTCTGGTAATAATAGTTTGAGGGGGTGTGTTAGACAGTGTAAATGTATGTGTCAAGTCAACATTGGTTGACTTGACTTGTGTATCTGTGGAACACTTTTGTGCCTATATTAATCTTACACACTTATTATGGTTGCCTTAAATAGGCATCATTAACTCTGTAAGAATTATCCAATTATTCAATAACAATATTATTACTTTCTCAGTTGGGTCATTTGTTTATTCAAGATTTTCCAGATTTTTTTCTTTTTTTTTTCTTTTTGCAGTTCCAATTCAGCAAACCTACAATTCACTGCAATCTCAAAGAAATAACCAATATACTACAAGAACACAAAGTCATCGATATTTTAACCTTAAGTCAGCTTGAATGGAGGTACTAGACTGCATTGACCTCTGATATATTTTTTTTTCCATGAGCCTAAATGGTTTAACGCTTTAACTTCTAAATGCTACAGAATGCAACCTGTCCTGGAAAATTGCTATATGGATAGACATGCTTCCTTGATCAACATCCAGCTAGAGCCTAGACATCTCAAACTTAAATGTTTTAACAAACTTTTCAACAATTATTTTATGAACCTACATTCCAGCACAACCTCAAGGAAATTACAAAATTTAATACCCCCATAGCAACCTGAATTCATGTTCTAGACTTCTAGTTTTCATTGAGCTTGATTGATCAAATTTTCATGTTAAGGACTTCTAAACCTAAGCCAATGTGTATTAGTGATTAACTTCATAGGGTACATCTCAAACCAGGGAGCTAAAATTGTTATTTAAAAATCCAGTTTCATCAAGGAGTCAAACCAATACAGATCCAAGTAACTTGAACAGAAAATATAATAGCTTCACTAAATGATTAAACCAGTCGTTTTGTGTAATATGATAATGGCTACAACACTACTATGACATGATTTCTTGCAGTATCAAAACACACAACAAAAACATATAAAACTATCAATTTGGATCCCTAACATTATCTAGCAAAATATGTAGAAGCAAAAACAGAATATATTCCCACGATACAAATGGGGAGTCTCTCTTGTCCCACGACTTTGCATGCACATATATACTTGTTCGACTCTCATGTATACAAATAAAAAAAAGTCACTAAACTATACAGCACATTCATCAAATAAGATCAAGCTACTAGAAAATGCAAAATTAACAAAGCAATATAGCTAAACCTAAAACAAATATCACTTCCTTAACGTGGGATTCATGATATAAAGACAGACTAGCAATAAATTATTAAACAAAACTCACAAAGACACTGCCAATAGTAGTGAGTTCACAGAAAGACCCCTTGAAATCGAATTTAAAGAAACTCTTACCAGTTTATAAGCATGTATCCAGCGTTCTGATTCTTCTACAGCTGCTTCAAAAGCTAACCTGAGACTCGCCTCTTAAATTCCCACTGACTCCATTACTTCAGTATCTTCTTCCCCTAAACCTTTCAACGAAACTAAGGTGTTCTTGTGATGAATAATTTGATAAAAATGTTCCTTGAACTCCACAATCCTTTTCGAGGTTGAAGCTTTTGTATCATAAATGTTGAAATAGTTATCAATGTATGTTAAAATACCGCCATTCTTCGTTATGGTTAATAATTCGCTTTCATCAATCCTAAACTCTCTAATCCAGCCCAATGATGGATGTTCCTCTCCAACTTTCTTGTCATGATTGTCATTCTTCTTTTTCAATAACCATAGGTCAAAACATTCGACTCCTCTACAACTAAATTCATTATAAAATACAAAAAACCATCCAAAACCCCTACTCTAGGATCAAGCCAATCACCTTCTGGTGGCAAAGGAGGTGTTGAAAGATCTTCGCAGAACTTTTCCCCGGCCAAATTGAAGGTCACGATCGCTTCCAACTCACTGCTTGTCCAATAAAGAACTTCATTGGCAAAGTTACCTAGTTTCAAAAGGTCTACTCTAAAATTGGATTTCAACTTTCCAAGGTTTCTCCATCCACTGCCACTGCCTAGTGTGTGTATGTTAACTTCTACAAACTCGCTCTCCAACTTATATATTCGGACAACTTTGTAATTGTAGGTTGAAGAAACGTAACCAAATCCGCTTGTCCAATAAATATACTTATCAATATTCAAATCTATCTCGATTGCATGAAGCATCATACATTCTTTTGTGATTGGGTTACAAATAAAAGTTTTTGCTTCAGAAAATGGCTTTCGGGCAAGACAGACCAAACCATTACACGATCCAACAAATACACAATCCGGAAATAGAGAAGATAAATTAATAATTCTAAACCTCTCAATGGGTGTTGATTCATGATTCTGATCATCATTATATTCAAAATAGTAAAATAATTCATTCATAGTTAAAGCAAGAAAACCCGACTTACTGGGATCAGCATAAGTAGAAGGATTATTGAGATGGTGCAAGTGAATTTCAGAGAATGATGGACGACCAATAAGATTTCTCCAGGTTTTGCATACTGATTTGCAGTCCAGATGCGATTCGGTTGGAACCCTACTCAAAATATCTAGTGTGATATACAGTTTGGGCAAATGTGCTCCCAATAAGGAAAACAATTTGTCTTATACAGTTTGGGCAAATGTGATCCCAACAAGTTGTTGTTTCCGGTGTTGTTTGTTGAATTTGATCCTCCACCGCCTTGTTGGCTAGCGCATCTGCAGCTTGGTTTTCCTCCTGAACGTGTGAGTGATTTTGTAGCTTTGGAAGATTGCTAGGTGAGTTCGTATTTATAGTATCATAGTTGTGAGATACCATGGTTGTGGTTGTTGGGTTTGTAGTAGAGACACCAGTGCTTGTGAGTCCACTTAAAACCAAATCTGTGGCCAATGGTGTTGATGTGCCATACGAACCGCAAGTAGTAAACCCCAGGTTTCTGCCATTAATGAAGTTGTTATTCCCAACGGTGCTGCCATAGCTGTCATTACATTTACATTGCTGTCTCTGCATATTATTCTCGCTCCTACTGGTCCCGGATTTCCTTTAGATGCTCCATCTGTGTTGATTTTCACCCATTGTAGTGCTGATGCTGTCCATCCTATGTAGATAGTCCTTGTTGTAGGCCTTGTTTGTCGATGACGATCTGTTGTAGGTCCGTTTGCCATGATTGGTGCCGAATGTCGTTACGCCCATTGATACTCCTCGAACATAACCTTAATGATTTGATATGTCTGCCTTGGAGATTGTTGCTTGTTTTTGTAGACCTTCAAGTTTCTGGCTAACCAAATGTGCCATATTATGAATCCAAACAGCGTCTTTGTTGATGGTGTGTATGTAGTTGATAGGGCCTCCTGTAGATTTCTGGGTCTTAGGGTCTGGTTCGGCGGTTGATGATGATGTTGTTGTTGTTCCTCGCTTCGATCTTGTCTTCCTCCGTCGGCGTTCGGGTTTCTTGCAAGATGTGTGATGATGAGCTGCCATGTTGCTATTGTGTTGATGTAGTCAAAAAACAAGTGTTGTTCTGTTTCTTCCTGAGAATTGCAAATAGGACAAGTGTTTATGTTGGTGATGTTGAAACGGTGTAGCTTTTTGAAGGTTGGTAGACCTTGGTTGGTGATCTTCCACATGAAAAGTCTGATTTTTGGTGGACATTCTAATTTTCAAATTGATTTGAAGTCCACAGGATTTTGGTTTTGATGGGTGATTGTTTGTTGTTGTTGTCGTATATTGAATTTGATGTATCCCGACTTGGCGGTATAGTTGCCATCTTTGGAAAAAGGCCATATTGTTCTGTCTTTTTGTTGGATTCTTGGTAGGTGGATACTGATGATATGGTGGGCTACTTGTGTTGTGAAGGTATTGAAGATGAGGCTATGGTTCCAAGTGTGGGTAGTAGGGTCGATGAAATGAGATACCTTGGTGGATGAAGGAAGTTGATGGCTGAGCGGTTGGACAGTGTTCGACGGTAGGTGTGGAATCCATTGTTGATTTATTGTGGTATCATTTCCATCTCCAATTTGTGAGAAGCAAAAATCCTGCAAAATAATTCAGTAGTGGAAAAAGGGCTATCTGGACACAATGAAACGACACAAACTAAATTTCGTGATTTAATGGCATTCAGAAAGTGTCGTTGACTAAAGTCAAATTGTCGTTGTGTAAAGACTTTTGTTGACTTAGACAACGACTTCCTGCGTTGTCGCTGACTAAAGTCAAGATGTCGTTGTGTCAAGACTTTATTTGACTTATGCAACGATACTATCAGCAGTATAGTTTCTATAATAGGTGTAATTGAGTATACTAGTGTATTTCCCGTGCGTTGCACGGGATCAAGTTCATCAGACATTACATTTGATGTATACACTTATTACAGGTTACATGGAGTACAATAAAATATTGAGAGAGTAAGCGATAAAAATGCCAGTCATCTGTAAATCACATTTCTATGACTTAGATGTGTACTACTGTGGACGGTATATTAAGGCACTTGGTAAGATCTATATCTGAAAATATTTGAGGGATGTTATTATCTTGATAGATGTCTGACAAAAAGAGAACATGCGTACCGCCCAAAGGCATTTGATTGATCCAACTATTATTTCATATGACTGGCTTTGTTGCTTTGAAGGCCATGACAGTGTAATTCCATGCCTCTGTATATTCGGATATGTAAGACCTCTTTTTTTCTAGTATTATGGATTGTTTTTATATTATGACCTTGTTAAATTATACAAAAAGTATGCAACGGATGCTCCGTATATAAAAGCATCCCCTTGCCCCTGTACCTGTACTATGGCTTGTACCATGGTCTTGTTATATCATAAGACCAAACTTATGCAACTATCTTAGATAGTGTCGACAATATATCTTATTCTAAACATAATAAATTTTGAAGTACGTAAGACAAAAGCAAAAGGGCCATATTATAAATAAAAAAAATATATAAATCTAACGCAGAACCAAGAGATGAAACCGAATCACACAAAAAAAAAAAAAAAAAAAAAAAAAAAAAAACCATTTTTATAACTAAGATATGTCATACAGATAATGAATCCTATTTTTATTACATTCCTTTCGGTGAACAAAAGATAAGATTGAAAAAGTATTAGAAAGGTTATGTCCAGTAAATTAAGAAGAGCACATCCTTCCCCTGTTTCAGTCTGATTCAGGCTTCTTTTGAACCGAGTATTACCTGACATGTGATCAGCAATGGATCCGTCTTCTCTAATGCAATGGAAAGGAATAAAGCTTTTCCCGAAAATCTTTATGGAAGTCATCTTAGTTCGCATGCTCTATTCAATTCATTATGTGGACTCTAGAATAGTTCATATTATATGATACAATGACAATATGACATCCTCCAACAAAATATGATCTCCGATATCAATCGAGATAAATCAAAATACTTCCATTCAGGCAGCCAGCAAAACAAAAAGGTTAACACTTTAAGATGACTAATTAGTACTAAAGTCCAACAATACCAGCTAGCCTATGCAGCATAGGTTAGATGACAAAACTCAGACACAGAATGCTCCCACTTACCTGCATCGAGTGTGGTCAATCACTTATGTACGCATTTTCATTGATGAGTTATTTCTTTCCACCTCATAAGACCTGTTGATTAGAAACGGTATTTGAACCTATAATAATCAATATGCGGCAACACAAAGCCTTGACTCTAGCTACTCATATAAACACCGGAAAAGATAGTCCATACATCATTTCATAGAGGTCATTGTCATTTTCTTTTTGGTATTCCAAGTCCCACGTTGACGCTCTTTTTTCTGTGGACAAAAAAATAATACAAACATATAAGATTCCTCCCACTACATTCCTAAAATTCTACTCATTTACTTATAGATACGTAAAATAAATTATTATCCCATGCCATTTCACTTTTTCTTCCCTATTAAAACTTCAAGCTATTACGACGCAAATCTTTTGCAATGACTTGCTCTTTCTCATGATTTTGAGATGTAGCTTAGAAAAAAAGAAGAAGCAAAGAACTGTAGCAACCCAAACTAAAGGTGTAACACTATCTTTTTTCTCATTTGGATATTTTGAATAGTTATCTTTTTCTGAAAAGCATGAAAAGAACATGAACAATAACTTGAAAGGATGAAGCATCAAAGAAGCACATAGTTTGTGGGTTAAATCAATAAATCCATGATCCATATATCCTTGTTCTAAAACATTAGAAAATTTTCAATTTAAAATCATAAATTTCAAATATATATAAAACGAATAACCATTCTAATTTTCTAATATACTCAGCTCATAATCAATATTCACATTAAGAACGCATTCTAGAAGGATCCAAATTAGTTAAGATTTGAGGACAATTTAGTTACCTTTTTAATGCGACTTCGTTACTTGATCAACACATTCTAGAAAGTTCTCCAAAGTACCTAAGAAAACGAACTCGGAAATTTAGCCATTTACTAATATTAGAATAATTAGGGACTACCAATCGTAAATAGTGTTCATAGAAAAATAAAAATAATTATCCATGCTAATTTAATAATTAACCTCCGAGCATGCAACTCTCCAATACTTTGGGACTCCTGCATCTCGAAACCACTCAAATACCTTGGGACTCCAGCATCTCGAAACCATTTCGTTAATTGCATGAGCGTCAAATCTAAGTATTTAAGTTTTTGTGGCTTATACTTCTGTATTTAAGTAATTAAGTTCGGTCACAGATGTGTCTCAACTCTCAAATCTAATATACTTATTAATTCACAGTGGGCCAGTCAAGGGTGATTTGTGTGCCAGGGCTGAGACATTCTTTGGTTAAGTTGAAAACTAAGCATGGTTTTCTTTTAGATATCACTATTCACATTGTTGTCTTTTGCTTCCTTTTTGGTTGTATTTTACTGTCATAGCAGAAGTTAGTAGCGTATCTTAAGCATGAATAAACAGAACATACCAAATAGGAATGAGATTTATTCTTCTCGGTTGTAAACATTTTTATCCTTGAATGGGCTAACATAATTTATTCAACACTAATGCCAGCATTCAACTACAATATAAAAAACATACTGATCTCTTTCGATTTTCTTTAGTACAGTTTGTTACCTCATAGAGGCTCACATCCAAATTGCATGTAAAGTGGGTCGCTCCTTATATCCTGCAACAACAAAAATAATAAAATATTCAGTGACCAAGACATTTTCCTGGGGTTCTTTCGCAAGACCAATCACAGAATCATAATGAAGTATATAGTACGCACACACTGTATTTATTGGCATAGTTTATATATTTTTTTATTGTCATAATATAGTATTGTGCTCTATGTTGGAGAAGCCGGCTCTGGGAAAGAGTAGAAAAAGAAGATATTAGACTTTAGACTCGTGTTCCGATCATCACTACGAAGCCAACAATATGAATTCAATGCAGTGCCTTGCAGTATTATTTTGTTAGTGTGAGTGAACATGAAAAATGTTCAACTGGTGCTAGAACAGTATTATTGATGTATTTACCACCTTCAACCTAGTGACACGATCATGCATATGGGGCCAGCTAAGACTTACTTTCAACTGTAGTACCTAACTTGAATTAAAAAGCAACCTTTCCGAGTAGGGATTTATAGCTTAGGGAAACCATATAATCGGGATAGACATGGCTACCCATTTTTACAAATGGCCTTCCAGATGGAAAGTGTGTTGCTATTCTCCCTAATCAAATAATTAAGAAAATATTAGCTCAAAGAGAAAGGTAATCCTGACTTAACTTACGTTATCAAACCAATAATATAGCTTCAAAGATGATATTTCATGTTATAAACTTTACATAAATGATATTACCAAAAAGAATGGTTCTCAAACTACTCTAAGAAAAAACTCTTGTATGTCATCCAACGATTCCTTGACCAAAGCATTTATTGACGTTGTTTTCTTCGTTACCATTATTATATATAAGAATCTACGATACTCGCAGTTGGGGGTTTAATCGTAGCATCAGTTGCAGTAAACACGATGAGAAGATTAGGGAGGTAAAGCCGATGAGAAGATTACCTTCCGCTTTAATCTTAACATAATTTGCAGTAATTGAGCTTCCGATGAGAAGATTACCTTCCAATGAGAAGATTAAACACCCAACCATTATTAGATATAATAATCTACGATACTCGCAGTTGGGTGTTTAATCGTAGCATCATTTGCAGTAAACACGATGGGAAGATTAGGGAGGTAAAGCCGATGAGAAGATTACCTTCCGCTTTAATCTTAACATAATTTGCAGTAATTGAGCTTTATCTTTTATGAGCCTTTCAAGCCAATTATTAAACCAAAAAGAGGTCATTTTTAATACTATCGAACTTAAGAATAATTAACAATCTCCAAACTCCACTTCCATTTTGCTATCAAGGCCATAAAAAATCCCAACCTTGATGTTAACTACCACTTGTGCCCTAAAAGAGAACCATTTTTATCAAGTAATACGCATCTCAATGTCAATAACCACTTCACTAAATTATTAGGGAGAGCTGGAAGGCTATAAAAGTGAGCCACATCTCAATGTCAATACAAATATGGAAATATACCAAACGACATACTTACTGATGCAATCAAACAGTAAGAGATAACTACATATCTCTTTAATAATCTAAAACTAATGAGCAATATCACCAAAGTGTAAAGAACAATCGAATTGAACCAAAGGATTTTTCCCTAATAAAAAGATACCTCACCCTTTTGTACAGACAAATTGTGCGCCCAAAGTCCACCACTGCCCGAAAAAACCCCACCAGAAACATCATTTGATGTCACTGGACTCCACAACTAAAGCAAAATTGAACTTACAATAAGAAGTCATTTATCAGAACTATAGAAACATATTATGTTAGCAATAGATGTTACATACCTGCAAATTATTTACAAAAAAACTTAGCAACCTGCACTTATTTTGCCTCCACGTTTTTTCTTTTCTTTTCTCATATAGTTTTATCAACAACATGTCTTCTTGCCTTCCTCCTCTATTTAGGTCCCGTTTTCTTTTCTTTTCTCATATAGTTTTATCAACAACACGTCTTCTTGCCTTCCTCCTCTATTTAGGTCCCGGTAGTCGTTCCTTGCCAACTGAGAATCAAAAATTCAACTATTAAGCAACATTCCTCTTCCTCCTCTAGTTGCATGCAGAGGTTTAACCTAATTAAAAAAAATCCAATTATTAAGAAACTAATAAATCACAAACCTAAAAAACTTCCATAAAAATCTAATATCGATAAACAAATAGAAATCGAAACCAATAGTAAACCAAAGAACATAATATTGTGCTAGCTTAATTACCTGATATCGATAAACAAATAGCTAAGCTAATTTCCCCCCTTCTCTTTGTTTCTCGTAATATTTTATCATGTTTTTCAGAGAATTAGGAGAGAAGAGAAGAGATGATAATTATGGCTTCGAGATAAGATAACAGGCGGTGGAGTGATGGTAGGGGGCCAGGAGTAATTTTCACCTTAATTAGGTAAGATAATTAAGTGAGTAATTTTCACCTTATCAATAAAAAGATAAGATAATTAGGTGAGTAATTTTCACCTTAAGAGTTTATTGAAAAAGAAATTGCTAACCCTCGATTTTTATTGGTAGGGGGCCAGGAGTTCTAGAATTCAAGCTTTTAGCCTAACTTTCAATGTGAGGCCAGCAATTTCTACTCAAATTATATATACAATGTCTAGGATGTACTCTTTTTATTGATGGACGGCTGGATATGAAGACTCAATCTTCTCGTACCTAATACACTAGACTAGAAGTGAAAAACCTCATCACTTTCTTTTTTTCCTTTTTCCTTTCACTTTCTCTCCTGTTTTATTTCTTCTTTCTCTCTCTGCTCTCCTGCTAAACCTAATTCTGTTGAAATCAATCGAAATCTATCAAAAATTCAGAAGCTATCTTCTCTGAACTCTTATTTCATAGATCAAAAATCATCATTTAGAAATACGCTTATCTCACTCACAAAGACTCCTTTTTCTAAGAAGAAGACGCTCTTCGATTCGCCTGAGTTTTTGATTATGGAGTGATGGAGCAGCAGCAGAATAAGAACATGGTTGAAGAAAACATCGGAGAAGAAGAGATTCTCCATGGGCCCCTTTTCCTGTTGAACAACTTCGGATAATTTCCTTCAATTCGCGCTCGAAACCCTAGATCGATTTCTATCCTTTTACATCAAAGTTTGTGTCTTTCTTATCGTTAATTATCATTTGCACACTGGGTTGTAGTATGTTTCTAGATTATAACCTTCGAATTTGGGGATTTTCTTGATGTTTTGGACAATCGGGTGGAGTAATTTTTGTGCTTGGTTTGGGGATTTTAAGGTTGCGAATGAATATTTCATTTTTTTGATTCTTAATTAGGGTCTTCATTTGATTCTTAATACAGGGTTTTCTTCGATTTTGGAGATTCACTAATTTGGGGTTTGTTTTGTTTATGTTATTTTTGAAGGCGGCTGGGGTAGCCTCAGTTGATGTAAAGAAGCTTAAAGATGTTGGTCTATGCACAGTTGAAGCTGTTGCATACTCTTCTCGGAAAGAATTACTTCTAATCAAAGGAATTAGTGATTCTAAAGTTGATAAGATCATTAAGTTAAGCAGCGATGAAGCTGGTTCCATTGGGTTTTACTAGTGCTAGTCAACTTCATGCACAAAGGAAAGAAATCATTCAGATAACATCAGGATCAAGAGAACATGACAAGGTTTTAGAAGGTAATACTAGTAGATTATGACTATAGACTGTTGTGTTTTGATACTTACCGAGAACTTACATGGTTAAACATTTCACAGGAAGGACTGATATGGGGCTATTACTCAATTGTATGGTGAATTTCGCTCTGGAAAGACTCAGCTGTGTCACACTTTATGCGTCACTTGTCAAGTAAGATGGAGTATACCACCAAAAGTAAGCAGGGGAATGTTATTTGGTGGACTAATCTATTGAATAAAGTTAGTTGATTCTAATTTACTACTTTGGTTTAGTAATTTGTGTTTTTAAGTTGGTTCATGCAATTGAAGTTTTGAACTATGATCTGGTCTTTATCCTATTAAAGGATATAAATCCTCTTATGTCAATCTATACTGTAATCTGCACTACCACTAGCAAAGTTTGGGCATCATGAATGAAGGGTGAAATACAAACACTTTTGCTAGTTTTCTCATGAAAATACCTGCTCTATGTTTATATCACCGTAATTCACTTTTTTATTTTATTTTATTTTCTGGTCATCAATAACCTAGATGGCATCGCTTATGTGCTGCAAGCGGTGCTTCCGTAGCAATGCCAAGGATCTAGTGTTATTCCTCGAAGGTTCACAGGGGAAACCTGGAGCTATGCAGCTCAAATGAAATTTGCAAACAATAAGGCAAGTAAAAGTTGCAGATCTTGTTTACCTATTAGTTCCTCGAAGGTTAATTTTCTCTTTGACGTTGTTCCTTTTTTAACTCCATTAAAGTGCTTATTCAGGGCAGTGGTATTCGACTTAGGATATGCAGGGATTCTCTTTGAGGAATTTTCAGCATTCAATCAAAGTGTAGTTGGATTATTGATGGTTGTTGGCTTATGGGTTATCAGAAGCATTGGGGTAAGATTCAGTTTAACTTCTTCAAATAGATTCTTGACATTTTAGCTTAACGATTGGATTATTGATGGTTGTTAGCTGGTTGTATTTCAGCTTAATGGGGACAAAGGATGTGTATGTGTGACGCAGAGACATTGGCAATCATGGTAAGCATTTCTAAGTGCATGAATTTTCTGTTAGTTTACGTAATAATCTACCTGAGTATATCTATTGGACAGTGTGGTTTACTTGTTCTCTGTTATTGTGTAGTGCAGGTTCAGAAACTATCAATTCCAAAATTGTATTTGTTCGCGTCAAGGCAATATATTCTTTTGTGGTTGTTCCATATCCATCTTTTGTTATTCATTTTATGTTTTATTTCAAATTAAACTTGTTTGGTTATTGAATTTAATAAGTCTTTTACATTTGTTCCTCAAGAGGCAGCTAATGTAGTCACTCAATGATGATAGTTCTGTAAGATTCGAACATAACAGTAAAATACTCATTTTATTTTGGTTACCATTGTGTATGTTATTCCATGAATTGAGATCAAGATGAAACTGTTAATATTGGAACCTGCGACCAAGTTGTTTCCAAGACATATTCGGCTAAAGGTGATTATTCTCTACTTCCTGAAGTTTCGACCTTTTTCTTACGTTTATAACTGCATCATTATAGTCCTTTACTCTCTATTACGGGAAACTAACTTAACTTTATTTCGTTTTTGAGTCGTCGAAGGGGTGTGAGTTGACACCTTATTAACCATGAGCGGTACCAGTAGTGATTTTCCTAGTTAGGTTCCTACTAGTTTGAGTTGATAGAAAAATATTGCCATTTTTGTTCTAATATCTTTTTTTTTTCTTGTTCTATAAGAAGATTTCCTTAAACTTACTTAAGTTAGTTATCTGGTTTTATTATGTCCAGTGCGCAATCCTCGAACTGATGTAAAGGAGTTCTTCCGGCGAGCCAGGTCTGATTATGGGATTTAGTTCTTAATCGTGATTTTGATTCACAATTTTGAAAGTTCCAACTATACTAAATTGTGGATATATGGAACTGCAGGAGTACGTCTTTTTACGAGCAGTTCGGCGCGCATTTCTTGTTAACATCGAGGAGCTGAATTCTCAAAATCGAACTCGAGAGGTAGTTACTTACTGCTTTGTGCTAGCTTGTGATTTTGTCAGATCTCTTGGTCATTGAATCGACCGTAACTTAGAAACTTGGTTTGTTAGTTAAAGCGTTGTCAGAATCTTATGATATCTGCATTGGAGGAGATAGCTTTGAAACGCTTACAGCAGTCTTCGGCTGCTCTCCTATCCCTTATGTGAATGTATCAGTGTTCTCCAACGCCTTCGACTCTGACTATGGGCCTGTAAACGTGCCGACATTTTTCTCTTACGTTTATGAATCATGGTAGACTTATATTACTGATTTGTTCCAATGCAGCCTTTTTCCGCTAGTGTTTGGTGGATTGAGATAATGCAGCTTGAGAAGTCTACATTTGGTTTCATCCAACATATAAATAAGGTTAACTTGGTTACAACTCACTTAAATTTCTCTGCTCACATTCTCCGTGATGCTTTCTTCCCATTCAGTAAGTTACAATTGATCATTTGGTTTAACCCTATACTTAACGACATGCATGAGATGGAGCAATTGCGCTTTGGCTCATGCATTTTTCTGTAGTAGTTCTTGATTTATTAAGTTTATCATGAACAATTTGGGGTTTCTTGCTTGAGTTGCAGTTGAACTTGTGGTTTCTTTCTTCTTCACAGGGAATACACAACCTCAATTCATCACTGGGAAGTTTCTCGTTTGTTGTTTTGCAGTTTGCAGTTGTCTTTATGAACTTCAAAACTTAGATATATGATTTGTATTGGTGTGCATGAATTTAGGATTTGATTTATTTGATTTTTTGTGATTTTGAACTTAAGTGTCAGCTGAATTCTGTTCTGAACTGTGTAACTCATCGATGAAATCTTATTTGAATTTATATATTCAAGTTTCATTTTAGTGTAATTTGATTTTCAGTCAGATTTATTTCAGCCGAAGTTAGAAAAACTGTAGTCAGCCAGATCTGATTCGAGATTCAGCTGAATTTCTAATATTTTTTTTTGTTCTAAGACGTTATGCATGTGTCTACATAGCGACAACCTGAAAGTATCGTAATTCAGCTACAACTTAAAAGTGTCGTTCCATAAAAAGACAGTAAATCTACGGCACTTTCAGCTGCAACCCCAAAGTGTCGTATTGTTCACTTAAACGACACTTTCAGACTATCTTAAAACGGCTTTTTTCCACTAGGATAACAGATAAGTTAGTCAAATTTTTCCAAAGTGGGCTGGCTGATGATTGAGGCTTTGGGATCCAAATTGATCGAGTTGTTTCTCCAAAATATTTCGGGGCACAAATTGAGGTCCATATTGAATTAGTTTGTTGTTGTAGGTGCCACAGTCTCTTAGCTAAGAGTGCTTGATTATGAACTTCACTTTTTGCTAATTCATAACCCTCCGAGTGCAAGTGGTTGGGTGATTCTGTCCCATCCTATGGGGTGCATTTTCTTTGTGTGTTGATCATGGCCCCAGAAGATATTTCTTGTGATTCTGTAGATTTTGCCATGTATTTCCACCGGTAGTTGTTGTACCTGCATAACATGGTTTGCTGTTGGAGTTAGGTCCGTTTTGATGAGTACCAATCATCTAGCTTGATTCACGCATTTAGCTATCCAGCCACCAACTTTTTTCTCTATTCTGTTTAGCAATTCTCCATACAGATGTGCGGAGCTTCTTCCTCTCTTAAATTGTATGCCAAGATAAATTGGCGGCTCAGAGGTTGTATTGATATAAAAGACAGTCTGTAGTCGACGAACTTCATTTGGATGTAGTTTTGGGTGATGAACTAGCGTAGATTTCTCAGTGTTGATTGATTGTCCTGCCGATGCTGAGTACGAATGTAGGATGTGTTGTAGAGTCAAGCACGAGGCCGTATCGGCGGAACAAGTGATCAGCAAATCGTCCGCGTACATCAGGTGGAGAATTGGTGGAGCTATTTTTGAAATTTTGATGCCTTGTAATAAACCCTGGTGTTCAAGCATGCCCAAATTTGTTGACAGTACCTCTGCACACAAAATGAAGATATAAGGTGATAGGGGTCACCTAGGCGAAGCCCTCTCTTCGGTTCGATTTTCCCTTGGGTTGTACCATTTATGTTGATAGAGTATGATACTGAGGTGATATAGTTCTTGATATAATCGATAAAGATAGTTGGGAATCCCATTTTTTTGAAAGTGAGTCTAATGAAGCCCCAGTCGAGGCTGTCATATGCTTTCCTAATATCCAATGCAATTTTTGGTTTTCTTGAAGGTAGGGTTGTTCTTATATGATGGAACAGCTCTGTTGCTATAGCTATGTTATCGTGAATTGCTCTGTTTGGGACAAAAGCACTTTGGTAGGGGCTTATCATAAATTGCAACAGAGGTCTAATTTTGGCAACTAAGATATTGGCAATGATCTTATAGGCTATGCCACATAGCCCAATAGGCCTAAAATCCGTTGGTTTGATTGGGTTTTGGTTTTTTGGGATCAAAGTGATATTTGTATGGTTAAAAGGGGGTTCAAGGGTGGTATGGTGAAAAAAATGGTGGATCATGGCTATAACTTGGGTTTTCATTGATGGCCAATAGGTAGAAAAAAACTTACTTGTAAACCCATCCGGCCCTGGTGCTTTTTCCAATCCGATTGATTTGAGAGCTTGTTCGATTTCCATTGTGGCCAATGTTGGGCTACCAAAAGTCTAACATACTCAGGAGATACATGCAACAAAGATGTGTATGTTGCAGTGGACATGTGGCTATACGAGATGAGATCGAATTAAGAATGAAAATATATGTAATAAATTTGGATATCAATCAAAGAAATCACTCCTATAAATTAGATAACCTAAACCCTAATTCTTCTCAATCGGTTTTCATTAAACAGTATTGCAGCAATCAAAAGAATTTAAATCCATTCCTAGAAGGTTTTATCATCATGTCTTCCCACTCTATTCCCAATATGAATGAAGAACAAACTGAATGAGGATAATATCTTAGAATTGTAATGGATTTGCAAAAATAGAAAAGACTAAAGACCATCTTAAGTATTTAGAAGGAATACACAATAAAGACATCATTTTTTTATCTAAGACAAAAATTGTTTCTGATAAAATCCTGAACTATGTTAGACACCTAAACTATCTTAATACCTTCTATGTCCCATCCATAAGTCTTGCTAGTGTCTTAATATCGCTTTGGAAAGATGGTTTTCATCTTGAAATCGATGCCCATAGTAACTGAAAAAGCGGGGGTCTAACAACCCCACACACTATTTTGTTCGACAATCTGAATAGTCAAACTCCAATATACTTTTAAGAGAATCAACTAGACAGTTAGACTCAATCTAGAGAAAAGTATATCAAAGAGTTTTATATCTCAATTTCTCAATTCAATATGCAATCAGCAAATAGGAATTTGTGAGCCCGGTTGAAATAAGAGAAATAACTTGAATGGTACCACAGACCAATGTTCAAGTGTCAATCAACTTATATCAACCAAAGTTTGGATTATATAATTGATTGATCTTAACGCAAAACCTGTGATATTTCTATTATATAACAAAATATAATGCGAAAAATAAGTAACACATACACCAAAAGTTTTTTAACGAGGAAACCCGCAAATGCTGAAAAACCATAGGACCTAGTCCATCTTTGAACACCACACTGTATTAAGACGCTACAGACACTAGCCTACTACCAATGAACTTTGGACTGGACTATAGTTTAACCCTAATAAATCTCACATTGATTCAAGGTACAGTTGCGCTCCTTACGTCTCTGATCCCAACATGATACTACGCACTTGATTTCCTTAGTTGATCTCACCCATAACCAAGAGTTGCTACGACCCAAAGCCGAAGACTTGATAAAAAAATTTGTCTCACACAGAAAAGTCTATTGAAATAGATAAATCTGTCTCCCACAGAAATACCTACGATTTTTGTTCCGTATTTTGATAAATCAAGGTGAACATGAACCAATTGATAAACCAGACTTATATTCCCGAAGAACAGCCTAGTATTATCAATCACCTCACAATAATCTTAATTGTATGGTAGCGAAACAAGATATTGTGGAATCACAAACGATGATACGAAGATGTTTGTGACTACTTTTAATCTTTCCTATCGGAGATAAATCTCAAGGAAATCTTAGCAAAGATAATACTCAATCAAGATAGAAGAAGTAAGATCAGAATACGTAACTACAAAGAAAATAGTTGGGTCTGGCTTCACAATCCCAATGAAGTCTTTAACTCGTTAACCTACAGGATTTCATGAAAAACCTAAGGTTAAAGTAGAATCGACTCTAGCTTATGCAACTAGTATCACACATGAGGTGTGGGGATTAGGTTTTCCAGTTGCTAGAGTTCTCCTTTATATAGTTTTCAAATCAGGATTTGCAATCTAATTTACCTTGGTAACAAAGCATTCAATATTCATTGTTAGATGAAAACCTGATTAGATTGAAGCTAATATCTTTCAACCGTTAGATCGAACTTAGCTTGTAATACACAAATGAAATGCATCTTCATTTAGGTTTAAGTAACCGTACCTAAACGTGTACACCATGTTGGCTCAACCCTAGTTAACCGAGGTTATCTATATGAACACTCTCATATCAAACTTATTCATCTTAACCATAACTAATTCAAATGACTCAAATGAAACTAGTTAAAGAGTTGTTCAATTTCTATATTCTCATAGAAGTATACAAGAACACAATTGAAGCAAAATCGGTTTGATTCACTCGAATCAATTCATGAACATTATAGCCATGGTTTGCAAAGAATGCATTCCTTAATATATAAATATATTAGTTCATGTCACAACCAATTTTAGAACTTTGACCATTAACGTGTGCAATCGGGTACGCATACTTAAGTAGCCGGTCTGAGTTTGGGTTCGCCAGTATGCAAAAGTGTACGCATACCTTAGTACACTTCAAAACCCAGCATAAATTCCCGGACATATACCTTACGCAAGTATGCGTACAGGTATGTATACTTGTATTTGAGGGTGAAAATGGCTTCTACCGATTTCGGTAATTTCGGGTGTGTGGGTGAGAAACGAATTTAAACCCTAAACATTGTACTGAACGTGAGTATTTTAGATTCGAGAGATCAATCTGTACAAATCCGGCCTAAACCAAGAAATGGCCGTTCCAGATTTGCTCCGATCACAAAGTGAAGGAGAATGGGTTGGTTTTGAGGAGGGAAGCGAAGAAAGTGTTGAGACCAGGTTGATTCTGGAAGAGTAGTTGTTTCTACGACTTGTATCAGAAAATGGGAAGCTAACAGATGTAAAGCTAGCAAATGTTTCTGAGTGTTGTATTGCTCCTGACTGAACTTGTTGTTCGGTGGAAATAGGTAAGACCTATTTATACAAGTCGAAGTGAAACGTACTCTGGTCTCATTAAGGAATGGAAAAATGGGTGAGTAAATGGGAGGAGGTGGTAACTGTTAACGCATGGAATTGATGTTCCATAAAAAAGAACGTTTCACCATTACTCCCTATATTTACTGACCCCTCATCCTTATGACGGGCGTAGTGTACGCCGCACGCTGTAAACCGCCAAACCAATACCCAAAGAGGAACCCCAGTTTGTAATTTGATGTCTCGAATGTTTTTGTGGAAAACATGTAGCATATTGTTGTTGCCTGGCGAGTCGAGCTTGGGAGACTTGCTAGCTTGGTGACCTTCGACGGTCGAGATTTTGCATCTTAAGAGGAGAGGTAGCCTTTGATCGTTGCACGCTTCCGTTTTTGATAGCCGTGTAGGGAAGGCCAGCATGGTGGCGCGGCAAGGTTGCCATGCCATGCCATTGGCGCGGTTTGGCGTGGCCAAACTAGGGCTTTGCGTCAAAGGTTACCATGCGTCGTTTGGTAACCTTGGACGGCTAGGATTTTCTCCAGGGATTGAAGGGTGACCGTTGATTGTCGCACGCCTTCATTTTGGTAGCCGCATAGGGAAGGCCAGCATGGTGGCGCGGCAAGGTTGGCATGGCATGCCTTGGCGTGGCCAAACTAGGGTTTTGGGTCAAAGGTTACCATGCGTTGGCTGGTAACCTTGGACGGCTAGGATTTGCTCCTGGGATTGAAGGGTGGCCGTTGATGACCGCACGCCTTCATTTTACAAACCCTAATTAGCGCCCTTTACTAGAATCGCTGTAGAATTCTCGTACGGACTCGGATTTTGACGGTCCGCCCCTCAAATTGACCGGAAAAGAATTTCCTATCTCTTACCGAGGGGATATTTAGGTTTTGAACTCGTTCGGGAGGTGAAACATCCCGAAATTGAAACTCAGGAAGAATTCAAGAGGGATGTTGCGGGCCCGAGGTAGCATAGTTTAGGCGCGGCCAAAAATTAGGTTTTGGCATTGGGCCAAATATTACCATGCGTTGGATGGCGACCTTGTACGGATAAGATTTGCATATAAGGTGGAAGGGTGGCCGTTGATTGCCGCACGCCTTCGTTTTAGTAGCCGCATAGGGAAGGCCAGCATGGTGGCGCGGCAAGGTTGGCATGCCATTGGCGCGGTTTGGCGTGGCCAAACTAGGGCTTTGGGTCAAAGGTTACCATGCGTCATCTGGTAACCTTGGACGGCTAGGATTTGCTCCTGGGATTGAAGGGCGACCGTTGATTGTCGCACGCCTTCGTTTTGGTAGCCGGATAGGGAAGGCCAGCATGATGGCGCGACAAGGTTGGCATGGCATGACTTGGCGTGGTTTGGCGTGGCCAAACTAGGGTTTTGGGTCAAATGTTACCATGCATTGTCTGGTAACCTTGGACAGCTATGATTTGCTCCTGGGATTGAAGGGTGGCCGTTGATGGCCGCACGCCTTCGTTTTAGAAACCCTAATTAGCGCCCTTTAATAAAATCGCTGTAGAATTCTCGTACGGACTCGGGTGTTGACGGTCCGCCCCTCAAATCGACCGGAAAAGAATTTCCTATCTCCCTACGCGGGGATATTTAGGTTTTGAACTCGTTCGGGAGGATAAAACATCCCGAAAGTAAAACTCAGGAAGAATTCAAGAGGGATGTTGCGGGCCCGAGGTGGCATAGTTTAGGCGCGACCAAAAATTAGGGTTTTGGCGTTGGGCCAAAGGTTACCATGCGATGGATGGCGATCTTGGATGGCTAAGATTTGCATCTAAGGTGGAAAGGTGACCGTTGATTGCCGCACGCCTTCGTTTTAGCAGCCGCATAGGGAAGGCCAGCATGGTGGCGCAGCTATCATGGCTAGGGCCATGGAAAGGTGCGTTTGGCATGGTGGGGCCAAGGGCTTGGCATGCCGTTTGGAACATGGTTCGGATAGCATGGCTAGGTGCGTTTGGCTTGGCGAGGTAGGGCCAAGGGCTTGGCATGCCGTTTGGCATATGGTGCGGCTAACATGGCTAGGGCCAAGGCAATGTGTGTTTGGCTTGGCGAGGAGGGCCAAGGGCTTGGCATGTCGTTTGGCATATGGTGCGGCTAGCATGGCTAGGGCAAAGGAAAGCTGCGTTTGGGTTGGCGAGGATGGGCCAATGGCTTGGCATGCCGTTTGGCATATGGTGCGGCTGGCATGGTTGGCATGCCTTGGCGCGGAGATGTGGGCGGCACGGTTTTCCATTGGCACGGTGGTGCGGCCGGCATGGTTGGCATGCCTTGGCGCGGAGATGTGGCGGCACGGTTTTCCATTGGCACAGTGGTGCATCTGGCATGGTCGGCATGCCTTGGCGCGGAGATGTGGCTGGCACGGTTCGCCATTGGCACAGTGGTGCGGATGGCATGGTTGGCATGCCTTGGGGCGGAGATGTGGCTGGCACGATTTCCCATTGGCACAGTGGTGCGGCTGGCATGGTTGGCATGCCTTGGAGCGGAGATATGGCTGGCACGGTTTTCCATTGGCATAGTGGTGTGGCTGGTATGGTTGGCATGCCTCGGCGCGGTAGCATGAGAATTTTATGGTTTGGTATAGGTGATGTCAGTTAGTGTTAAGGGTTCTGCCGTGGAACCTGACCCGTGAAAAAAGGTACCCCGGTAATTCTTACACAATTGCATGCTGATTAATTTAATAAATGCGCTAATGATCATAGTGACGTCATGTTAGGTGCATAGTTTTACGATTTTGACCCTAAGCTAAAAATCATCATCAACAACTTGGTACACGGAATTTCACAACTACAAGTACGCATATGGGTCTGCATACTCTAGTTCTGGTCATGGATCACATACATGCAAGAATGCACACTATGTTTATAATCCAATAGTTATAAACTATATTTCAATCACTGAAATATTAGAGGATGACAATAGCCGTTTTCACACACTATTAGCATCAAAGCAATTTTCAAGTTATTGAAATAATCATAACGAAACATTCCAAGTCTACACCAAGTGACTGTATCACACAAACCATGTACACATGATCATCTTTTGACTTTTTTCAAGAATATAAGATGAACTTGGTTGAAGCGAAAGCTTACCAACACATATTTCAAGAAATATGTAAGCGAGTTAATCTCAGCTCGAAATCTCAAATGTGCATAATTGACAACTATATAGTAATACGACTTTTGTCTCAATATAAGAGATATAGTAGAAATAGACTTTCCAAGTGATAGATGAGTTTTAGTTTCCACATACCTTTTGTTGATGAAGTTCCACAATCTCTCCTTAGTAGTTATTCGTCTTCAATTGATGAACGCCGTGAAGTCTAATGCTCAACTACACAATCTATCCTAGTCCGAGATATCACTATAAGGAGACTAGAAATCAAGACTTATAGTTTTGATCACTAACATTGAAAAACAAGCTTGAGATAGAAACGTTTGCACGTTCGACCGAGCAGTGCTCTAACAATCTCCCGCTTTTCCAAATTTAGTGACAAAACTATAAATACATATGGATTACAAAATAAATAAACTTTGTAGCTTCTCATCAAAAATCTTGATCTCCTTGGTTCTTTAACATTACTCAAAATCTTTGTCACTTCCAAGTACTCCAATGATTCCAAATGTGTTCAACTCAGCATCATAGTTGAAGATCCGTAGCAATAACAATGAGAAAATAGTTGCTCTCAATCATTGTTATACAGTGTCATAGTATTATTACACAACATCAAAGTTCAATTGTATCACAACTTTGAAAACAATACTATAGTGATATGTATCACTCCCCCTTAGTCAATACTTCATCTCATAATGAAAACCACTCCCCCTTACATAATGATTCGTAAACCATATGTATTTGTAGTGTGAACTACACATTAATTCTCCCCCTTTTTGTCAATATAAATTGGCAAAGGTACGAAAACTAGTGGGATCCTCATGAAATTTTCATAGAGATACTTCATGACAAAAAGAGAACAACGTACCAACTTGTTTCGATGATTTCACATAATCGAAACTTAGTGTATTCATCAAGGAGTTTATAAAGATACAAGATAACTCCTACAATATTCCAAAGCCGCACTCCCCACAAAGATTTGGCAATTAAGCACAAGTTCAAGCGACCTTACTTTTACAAGAAAAGAAGGATTTTTTTGGACAAAAACAAATCACATGAAACATGAATTTATATCCAAAAATCTCAATTGAATTAACCATAAATAAAATGATTAATTCAATTGGCCATGCTCAACATAAGAGAACTTACGGAGCTTCATTGTACATACACAAAGATGTAGATCAGGGAAAGACTGCGGAATAATCAAAGATTCATTCTATTTTTCATCACTATTTGCACAATGACATATAATAGACTTAATCTTAGTAAACAAAAGTTCATCCTATCTTCCAACAATATTTGCATAATGACATAATAAGATTAACTGTTGTAGTCAAAAGTTCATTCTATTTTTTATCAATATTTTCATACCGACATGTAATAGAGTTAACTTTTGAGCATATATGGGACATCCAAGGTTCACAGACGTAAACAACATATCCCATAACAATTTGCAATATATAAAACCATATATATTAATACTACAAAAATCATCTTCCAAATAACTTAGAATTTAAATAAATAAATCTAAAATCATTGCAAGATGAAAAACGTTGGCAATAGCTATGTGTACTCACAATAATGGCTATTCCAAACCCTAGTTATCCATCTTAAAAACACAAGAATAAATGTTTATAAGAAGTTTCCTAGACATCAAGACAAACTCGTAATGCACATATAAGATGATTTGTCCCTAGAGGGTAGAATCAATCTTTTTCGCATGGATTTACACCAAGAATAGCTACCAAAGGCGTATAAAAAGATTTTACTAACAAAGAAGAACATATAAAGTCATTAATGACCATACAACATAGTTCACATAAGATGATTGTGAACATTCAAGAATCCCATAGCAATGCCTACTACTGTCCATTATTGAACTTCCTTCCTTGTGATTCACCAACAAAATTCTTGTAAAAGTACAAATGATCATAGAAGAGTACTCCAAGAATCCAAGTGCCCAAGACCAAGAGAAGTGGAACAAGTGCGACGAAACGGAGCACAACACTCAAAAACAAGAGACAGGACAAATACCAATCTTAATTCATCCAAATTCAAGAATTCTCATCTGCATTTCAAATAAAATTCAAAGAGGGGGAGAACGCAAAAAGAATGAGGTCATTCCGAGTTCGGACGAACAAGATACGACCAAAACAAGTTTACCGAATATCGACGTCTGCAGGCCAACATGCATACGGGTATGCAAACGGATTTTCAGTATGCAAACTGGTATGCAAACGCATTTCCTTGGATTTTATTACAAAAACTCATTTGTAAACTGGTATGCAAACTGGTATGCAAACTGGTATGCATACCTGAAGTGTACCATGAAGGACAAAACATCCCGAACAACTATTTTCAAACCAGAACATTTAAGAACCTTAAACACAAATCAAGTTAGGTAGACATGAATGATACACAAGGTACATAGATCATCATAAAACTTGCTCAAGTTTAGAGACATACCTTTTTAGAAGAATCCGATCGAATTATACAACGTTACCAAACATTCAAAATCATACCCAACATAATATGTGTGCCCCAATTCTTATGCTTCCCTCACCGTATACATAACAGGGAATTTCTTGTTGAGGATGTACTTTCAACACAATCAAGTTGTGTTGAGGTGAACAATGTCTTGCTCACCATGGCACCAAGAAAGAGTTTCTTTCCAACTACTTTTGCATTCAACAAAGTTGAGAAACATACAAGAATTTGTTTTTACAAGTTTTGCAAAAGACTTTAGAGAGATACACATAAATTTGAGTCCCCGATGTCTCATTTTAAAACTTAATAAAAATAGTGTCTGCAGATAATGTTTAGTACTGCGCAGGGAAACTCTTTTGGTGTAAGAAGACATCCTGACATGTTTACAACAGTAGACAAAACAATTATCATGACACTGTGTCTCAGGAATTGACCAATGAACTGATTCATGCTTTGAGGTGATACCGTCAGATGACTGAGATTTAAACTCCTCTTGTAATACGTTTAGTTTACTACAACCAAGTGGATTACACAGAGGCGGCGCATTGCTCTCACTAATTAGTAAATCAATATCAACCTCGACATGAGTATTATTCATCATAAACTTATTTAGCTTGTCAAGAGATTCTTGTTCTTTCTGGAGCTATAACTCAACATCAAGAGATAAGCTTTCAAATTTCTTTTCAAGACCTGAAAAACACTTGAGGGGATTTTAAAACTGGAGGAGGTTTAGATAGAATTTCTTCTACAGATGTTATTAAATCATTCATGGAAGATAATTCTGAAATCCCTGGATCTGGTGGTGCATTTTTGAGATAACACTTCTGTCCATAGAGTCATATTGCTACAAACACAGACTTATAAGGTCTTAAACATGTTTGCCTGCTCTGATACCAATTGAAAAAGCGGGGGTCTAACAACCACACCCAATATTTAGTTCGGCAATCTGAATAGACAAACTCCAATATACTTTAAGAGAATTAACTAGACAGTCAGACTCAATCTAGAGAAAAGTATATCAAAGAGTTTTATATCTCAATTTCTCAATTCAATCTGCAATCAGCAAATAGGAATTTGCGAGCCCAATTGAAATAAGATAAATAACTTGAACGGTACCAAAGACCAATGTTCAAGTTTCAATCAATTTATATCAACAACCAAAGGTTGGATTATCTAATTGATTGATCTTAACGCACAACCTATGATATTTCTATTATATAACAAAATAAAATGCGGAAAAGAAATAACACAGACACCAGAATTTTGTTAAAGAGGAAAAACGTAAATGCAGAAAAACCTCGGGACCTAGTCCAGCTTTATACACCACACTGTATTAAGCCTCTACAGACACTAGCCTACTGTTGGAGCACTGCTCGGTTGAACCCACCAAGCGTTGGTATGTCAAGATTGGTTGTCATATTTAGTTCCAAAACTCGAGTCGCTTAATATGTAAACTACAGTTAACTTCGATAGGTTGGACTATAAATGATAGAAGTATTGTGCTCCAGTTACTCACAAAGATCTGAAGATGGATTGAAGAAAACAAAGACATTATCCTTCAGCTTGAGGTTAGTGATGCGTGTCGTAACCACAACAAATTAATCAAGATATTTCCACCTAATTAACAAGTAATATAGTGTAGTCAAGTTCGTTCCCACAAGGAGCAAGAGATTCTAGTTGTAAAATTGTCACGAAAGGGGGGAATGTGTAAAGCAAAAGAAAATAAATAAAGCAATTAAAAGTTAAAGTTGAAATCAATAAGAGAGACAAGATCAAGGAATCCTTCTTCGTTGCAAAACAATGATTAAATTTATGTTCTTTTCTACTTGTTATTAGTCACAAATTATCACCAACCGTAGGTAGAGCAAACTAGATCGGTGCTAACCCCTAAATCCCTTGTATCACCGGACATGGAAGTTCTCGACTACCGGATTCTATTTACCAAACCACCTAGAAGTAGATCACTCAAGATGTAATTTGAATAAACGCATTAAGATTTATGAACTTATTAGGTTGATATTAGTAGTTAAACTCTTAGATCAAGGTTTACTTGCTAACGTTGTTTCTACACACAATTGCTCTACGGAATCCCTCCGCAAGGTCTCGTGTTTGCTACTTATGTAAAGAGTCAAGAAACGATTACTTATCTCCTAACTTTCACTAGCTTTAGATCAAATTAATAAATCAATTTAGCGTGCACTCCAAACAATCTATCAATCAATCATGAATGACTAAACATTCCTATTAGTAAAAACAAGCGATAATTATGTGAAAAACCTCAAGATAGAATTGAAACAAAACTCAAATCATGTTAAGAACTAGGAATTCATCCTCAATCAATAAGAAAATTAGCTACTCATGCTTTTGAAATTCACACAAATAATAAATATTAAAAGGGGAATTTTCAAGTTCACACAAATAATTAAGAAGAAGAATCTTAGAAAAGCAAGCAAAAACACAAGTGTGTGTGTGTAGAGAGGTCTGTAAAAGATGTAGAAAACTTCTCTATTTATAGGCTTCAATATTCTCCAACTCTTCCAAGGATTAGAATCCTTTTCCTTTAGCAATTCAACTTCCAAATTCAAGTCTTTTCTCAACTCTTCATCTTCTCTTTCCAAATTTGAGCCAAATTCTCCATCCAATTCCTAGTCCAAGTCTTCACACCCATGAGAGAAATCCATAAAAAATTCTGGAATTTTTGCTCGCCGGAAAACTGGGTTTGTGGCCGGCATCCGACCGGAATAGTCGCCGCCGGCCACCTGAAAATTTCTCCGTCAAGGGAATATTCGACGGAATATTCCGTTAGGACTAACGGTCAAACGGGTCAAACTAACTGTCAGTCGTCAGTCAACGGTCAAGGAAAATGAGCGAGTCAGCTGCTTAGTTAGCTGAATAGTCTGACTCGGCTGAGCTAGATCACTGGATCTACCGGGATCACTGAATCGGCTGGATCTGGTTGACTCACCAGAACCAGAGTCCGCCGAGTCTTGGTTGTTTCTCAGGATTTCCAGGCCACATTCAGGGCCTCTTTCTGCTTCACTTCCCTGTTAAGAATTCCTAGCACATACATCTATTGTTTTATCACTTCTTGTGCAGCAACAATCACCTCCTTTTCTTCTTGCAATCAACAGAGGCTCAGCTCCATTGCAGCTTAACCTCATTCATTCCCCTGTGCACGGCATTACAGACCTACTCAATCAACACAATTTCTACTTCATGACCTTCATTCTTGCAAAGACCAACACGTACAAAACCCAAACTGATGTCACAGCAGATTACAAATCCGTCAGATACCCATTTGCTTTCTTCTCTACTACAGCAACAGCAATCATCTCGATTCACAGACCCACCAGAACTCATTTCTTCATCTCTGATTCATCTCAAGAATGAGATCAGTGTCTATTCTCAAATTCTCAGCAAAGACTCACTTCTACTTTCAATTCATCACCCATCTTCTCGACACCTTCACCACAGACTCAATCGCACCTCAATTTACGGCGTCACCAAACTCTTCTTCCATCTACCGAGTTCGACAAAGAACGGTGATAAACATTCAAACTCTCCGAATCGCACCATCAAAGAATGAAATCACAAACCCATCTTCAAACCCATTTCAATTTCTCGATCTCTGTTCTCAACCACGGACCCATCGAATCATCCTTCAACAGGTGACCACGTAACTCATTTCTTCATCTCTGAGGTTTCTAATCGATCTCTCAGTCATCTCGATTCAACAGCAGCCAATGCCTCTTTCTTAACTCCAACGTAAGCCCAGTCTCTGTATCTTCACTATCTTGAGTTTGTTCATCACCGATTGAGCAACTCTTTCTCAAACCCCATCTCTGCTTTGTTCTTGATCTCCTTCACAATTCCACTCGATCCCCTGAGACCCAACAGCAAACCCATACCTTCCGAGCTGCTTCAATCCCACAGATCCCCTCAAATCGAACTCATCTCTTAATTCTTTCATTTCTCGGTCTGATTTCTTCTTCTGGGTTTTCTGATTCTTCTCTCGACCTGATACAGCATCTCTACTTCTCTCAATCTTTTACTCTGTATGGATTTCCAATTCTCGATCTCGATCTGTTCTCCTGGTTTCAAAATAGCGAGAATAATTTTTCAATTTCAGTTGTGTAATAACGAGAGCAATCTCTTGGAAGTGCGGCTAATAATCGATTCGGGGGGAAAGAGGTGAAATGAATGAGAGACAGTTTCTCTCGATTTTAGGTTTAGAGTTATGAATTGGGTTCGGACTCGGGCATGGATCCGGGTATGGTTAGGGTATGGAGCAGGGTATGGAGCAGGATATGGATGGATGGGCTTAGGTTAGGGTATGGGTGGATTCAGACATGTGGGCTTGGGTATGGGTCAGAGTTTAGGGTGTGGGTGGATTCAAACACCCACCATAAGTACATCCCAATTGTGCTATTCTCACTCCCTTCTTTTGGATAAGGGACACCTCTTTGACCTCCCCTTAACTATTATTGTCCTTCCTTCAGTAATTTGAGTCACCCCTTAACCTTGGCTGGGCTCCATATAGTATTCCCTCCTTGGTGAAATGACAATTTTACCCTTTTGCTAAAATATGGTGATTTCTTCTCCTTTTCCTCCGTGCGACTCCAAAATAGCTATAAAAACTCAAAACAAGCGTAAAATACATAATTTACAAGAAAAATAGCAAAGAAAGCATAAACAATAGATAGTAAATAGGATGTATTCTACACCCTATCAAATTCCCCCACACTTAGACTTTGCTAGTCCTCGAGCAAATCAAACTAAAAACTCACAACTTCAAAGCGTTCAGCGTCCCAAGCATCCAAAGAGTTATGAGGACATAGAGTTTCGCATGCTAGTAATAAGAAGTTAGAAATACCAAAGAACATATTCTCATTCTTAAATGTTGAGTGAGAAATAACCACACCATAATGAGAGAATGCGTGTTTGAGAAACGATCAATAAGCATTTCGCCTCGACTTCTGCCTCACCAAAAAGGATTTTATGATAATTGCACTCAAAAAGACGGCTTTTTTAGGGGTCACACATGTGTGCGGGTAGGAATGAAGAGAGAATTCCTGCAACACGTTGAATGATGGGAAGGATAACTTCCGAAATTTTGAAAAACCCACATCTTTTAATATTTTGAAAAACCATTTTTCTGACGATCTCTAAGAAAGGAAATCAACCATATTATCGAGGATGAGATTACTTACTCACCTTCACATCCGATCGCCAATTATGATAACACCACTCTCACGGCATCCAATAGAAACGTCTTCCGCTCCTCGTCTTGATCTTCATGGTCTTCGTCTTCGGTTTCAACTATTAATGATAAACTCTTGATCTTCGTAATTCCTTGACAATTTGTAACTCTTTTACCTTAAAACCTTGTCGCTTGAAACTTTCTTATAAATTTTCCTTCCCCACGGCTTAATAAATAAAAACAAAACAAATATTTCTCTTGTTTTTTTTTTCTTTTTTTTTTTTTTTTTTTTTGAAACAAGAGAAATAAAATACAAAAAATAAACCATGGCCGTGGGAGAAGTATTTTACCGCTTGATTCTTCACAACTTGTATCGTCTTGAAATCATAAACTTCAAAAATTCTCACCTTTTAATTTTCTTCGCTTTCATGAATAAGTCTTCATACTTTGATATAAAATTACCTCATTGTATTGTAAGTCTTCAACATATATGTGAAATCCGCTCTTTGTATGTTGCTTTACTTGTATTTGAAATTTGCTCTTTTTCTCGTTCCGTTGCTTGTAAACCTTAAACTTTTTCCAACTTTCCTTGTAGATTTTGATGTCGCTCCTTGTTGATGATGATGGTGTTTCTATGGATCCGTTGTTGTCGAGAGAGAGAATGGTGCTAACTGCAAATTGAACTACAAGAAGGTGGCTTTCATCTATAGACGTCACCCTTATGATTGACAAAATTAGCACTCAAGAGATCAAAGAGTAGTGCTTCTATTGGTGGGAGGTTGGGTAGCTCACCATTCTACCCGGAATTAACGTATGGTGACACACACTCAAAAGAAGCGCTTTAGTAGATGGAAGAATTTCTGGTCGGTGCCTCTCATGATATGAATACGGGTAGTCTCCACTAATGATTGATCAGCAACTCTAATAATGCACTTCTCCCTGCACCAAATTCGCATCACCGGCATGATTAAATCCATTATTTAACACTCTAACAAGCAAGAAATCCGAATGTAGTTCTCTAACATTTCCAAGTTCAATTATGTCGGTCAAAATCTCTATGTAAACATACCTAGAAGTATGCTAGTGACTCTAAAATCTTTAAAATTTGGAGGTTTTAAGTAAAACTTTTTTTTTTTAAAAAAAAATTTAAATTTTTTTGTAATTTTTGTTTTAAAAACATGCTTAACCACTCCCCCACACTTAAACCTTACATTGTCCTCAATGTAATTGAATTCTCCTAGTAAAGTCAAGGTGGGAAATTTTAACATGATAAGGAACAAGAAAAAGAAATAACAAAAGCAAAAGGATAAGAAATACAAAACCGATGGGTTGCCTCCCATTAAGCGCTTGTTTTAAAGTCGACGGCCCGACTTAGCTCTTGCGGCACATTACTCCTCCAGAGGGAGTGCATCTCCAAATGAAAGTTCATCAAAATTCACATAAGCGATGTTCTCATAGTATGGCTTCAATCTATGGCCGTTGACTTTGGAAACCGAATTGTCTCTAAGACTAGTAATTTCAACTGCACCATGAGGAAAAACATTAGTAACAACATATGGTCCAATCCAACGAGACCTTAACTTTCCAGGAAATAGTTTAAGGCGAGAATGATATAAAAGAACTTTTTGTCCCACGATAAAGCTTTTACGAGAAATCATCTTGTCATGAAAAAGCTTGGTCTTTTCCTTGTAAATACGGGCACTCTCGTAAGCATCATTACGTATCTCCTCTAACTCATGTAGTTGTAACTTCCTTTGCTTCCCGCTTCATCATACTCCATGTTGAATTTCTTTATCGCCCAATAAGCCTTGTGTTCAAGTTCAATAGGAAGATGACAAGCCTTACCATAAACCAACCTATATGGAGACATACCAATCGGTGTCTTATACGCCGTTCTATACGCCCAAAGTGCATCATTGAGCTTAAAGCTCCAATCTTTCCTTGTGATATTCACCGTTTTCTCAAGAATGGACTTGATCTCACGATTTGAAATTTCCGCTTGTCCACTAGTTTGTGGATGATAAGGCGTACCAATTTTGTGTGTTATGTTGTACTTCTTGAGGAGAGCGTGGAAAGCCTTCTTGAAATGTGAGCCTCCATCGCTTATCACCACTCTTGGTGTACCATGCCTATTGAAAATGTTTTCCCTTACAAAATCACAAACAACTTGAGAGTCATTAGTTTTGGTGGCTCTAGCTTCCACCCATTTCGAAACATAATCTACAAAGAAGAAGTATATAAAAGTTCCCATTCGAATTGACAAAGGGCCCATAAAATCAATACCCACACATCAAAAATCTCAACGGCGAGAATTGGTGTGAGTGGCATTTGATTTCGAGCACCTAGATTGCCCGTTCGTTGACATCTATCACACGATTTACAAAAAATATATGAATCTTCAAACAAGGTGGGCCAATAAAATCCACTCTCGGGAACTTTGAGAGCGGTACGTTTCGAAACAAAGTGACCACCACATGCAAAAGTGTGGCAAAAGGAGAGGATGGATTTAAATTCGGAGTTAGGTACGCACCTTCGCATTATTTGATCAACGCCACATTTCCATAAGTATGGTTCATCCCACACATATTGTTTAGCTACCTTCTTAAGTTTCATCTTTTGGAAATTAGACATTGTACTAGGTACTTTCCTTGTCACCAAGTAATTCACTATATCCGCATACCAAGGTGTTGATTCTTCCATGGAGAAAAGTTGTTCATCCGGAAAGCGGTCATGTAATGGAAGTTCTTCTTGAGACATAACAAGTCTACTAAGATGATCCGCAACGGTATTCTCCACACCCCTCTTATCACGAATTTCTATGTCGAACTCTTGTAACAATAGGATCCACCGGATTAATCTTGGCTTAGCTTCTTTCTTCTTTATTAAGTGTCTTAGTGCGGCATGATCGGAATACACAATAACCTTTGTACCCACCAAGTATGAACGAAATTTTTCCAAT
The DNA here is from genome assembly GCA_023531295.1 of Papaver armeniacum. NCBI lineage: Eukaryota > Viridiplantae > Streptophyta > Magnoliopsida > Ranunculales > Papaveraceae > Papaver > Papaver armeniacum. Next base: position 263,055 of record JAJJWW010018908.1, read on the forward strand.
GCGAAAACTATAGCCAATAACTCCTTTTTCCGTGGTAGAATAATTGATTTGTGCATCATTAAGGGTCCTAGATGCATAATAGATAACATGGGACAACTTGTCCACTCTTTGACCCAAAACGGCTCCAACCGCATAATCACTAGCATCACACATTAATTCAAATGGAAGATTCCAATCCGGTGATTTGATAATTGGCGCACTTGTCAACATTTACTTTAATTTGTCAAAAGCATCCTTGCATTCCTTGTCGAAGTCGAAAGGTACCTCCTTTTGTAATAACTTGCACATCGGCATGGAGATTTTGGAGAAATCCTTGATAAACCGCCTATAGAAACCTGCATGACCAAGAAAAGAACGGATCTCCCTCACCGAAGTGGGATATTGTAAGTTTCTTATTAAATCTATCTTTGACTTGTCCACTTCGAGCCCTCGAGAGGACACAATGTGACCAAGTACTATGCCTTGGTTTACCATAAAGTGACATTTCTCCCAATTAAGGACAAGGTTTGTGTCTATGCATCGTTTTTAAGAACTAGTTCAAGGTTGTTTAAACAACCATCAAAAGAATTGCCATAAACACTAAAGTCATCCATAAATACCTCGATGATGCGCTCCACATAATCCGAGAATATACTCACCATGCATCTTTGAAAAGTAGCCGGCGCATTGCAAAAGCCAAACGGCATCCGTCTATATGCAAACGTTCCAAACGGACAAGTGAAAGTGGTCTTCTCTTGGTCCTCCGGTGCAATAACAATTTGGTTGTATCCCGAATAACCATCCAAAAAGCAATAATAAGAATGCCCCGCTAACCGTTCCAACATTTGATCAATGAAAGGTAAAGGAAAGTGATCCTTTCGGGTTGCGGAATTAAGCTTTCTATAGTCAATGCACACTCTCCAACCGGTTTGAACTCTTGTAGGAACAAGTTCATCATCTTGATTTCGAACAACCGTGACTCCGGACTTCTTTGGTACCACTTTAACCGGACTAACCCACTTGCTATCGGAAATTGGGTAGATCACCCCCACACTTAGCAATTTGAGTATCTCTTTTTGTGCTCTCTCAAGACTCTAAGCAAACAGTCTTCTTGTACCGGCGTGAGATTCTTTGAAATAATCACCGGAAGCTCATCTCCGTCTCCCAAGAAAGCATACTTCAAATGATCCGGAAGTGGCTTCAATTCTAGTTTGGGCGCCCTCACAATAGATGGTACAAGTACTTCATCATTCACGGGTAAAGAAATATATGAAACATTACCCTTTTTAGCTTCTTGTGATGTCTCCAAGGCACCACACATCTCCACCAATTCATTGGAGATTTCAACATCCAAGTTAGACAAGCCGTGGACGTCCAATTCAATGCTCTTTTGTAACACCACATCAAGTTCATCCTCTCGATTCAATTCCACCATTTGTTGGGCTAATGAATCAACCACATCAATGGAGTAAATGGAATGCACATCACTTGGGTAGCGCATGGCTTCAAATATATTAAAGTGTATTATCTCCTTGTCGAATTCCATAGTGAGTGTACCCTTATCAACATCAATCTTCGTCTTTGCGGTCTTCATGAATGGCCTCCCAAGAAGTAAAGAAGTAGATGCTCGGCTCTCATTGTTGTCCATATCCACCACGAAGAAATCCACCGGAAAAATAAGCTCATTTACTTGCACTAGCACGTCTTCTACAAGCCCCTTTGGATATATGTTCGACTTGTTTGCTAATTGGATAATAACTCTTGTCTCTTTCAAAGGTCCAAGATTCAAGGAGTCATATATATCGGCCGACATCACACTAATGGAAGCACCCAAGTCAAGTAAAGCATGTTCAAACCTTTGCTTACCAATAGTAATTGGCACCGTGAAACCACCGGGATCGGTGCATTTTGTAGGCATCTTCTTCAATAGCATAGCCGACGCGCTCTCACCAACTTTATTAATTTCATTATCAAGCAACCTATCCTTCTTTGTGCATAATTCCTTCATGAACTTTGCGTACCGTGGCATTGTCTTGATGGACTCAATGAATGGGATGTTGATTTCAATCTTCTTGAAAATATCCATAAGTGCCTTGTCGTGAGCTTCTTTCTTGGATTTAGCAAAACGACTAGGAAAAGGAGGTGGAGTAGTGAAAGTAGAAACCGGTTCCTTGGATTGGTCGGTTGGTGTTGAATTCTCCTTTGGTGCGGCTTCCTCCTTATCTTTGACTACCTCTTCAATAGCTTCTTCATGATGACTTGGACCCTCCACTTGTCTTCCACTTCTTAGAGTAACCGCATTAACATTCTCTCTTGGATTCACAAATGGTTGTGAAGGAAGTTTTGTAGATGCTTGAGATTTCAATAAGTTTACATCGGTCGCCAATTGTCCCATTTGAGTTTGTAAATCCTTGATAGCCGAATCGGTCTTTTGTTGATTTTGTTGAAACAATGACGTAATACCTTGCATCATGACATTAAGCTTATCATCTATTGAAGATCCTTGTTCCTTCACTTGAGGTTGAAATTGTTGAGAACCACCTTATTGTTGAGGTTGGAAGCGTGATTGTTGAAAACCACCTTGTTGTGCATATGGATTAGAGCCGCTAGCTTGCTTGTTTGCATAACTAAAGTTGGGATGATCCTTCCAACCGGGATTATAGGTATTGGAGTATGGATCGTACCTTGGCCTTTGATTTGGATATAAAGCATTCACTTGTTCGGTCTCACCATCCGGAATAATTACCGCGGCCATCCTTTGAATCATTGTCTCCATGTTACTCATCCTTTGATCAAGATGTGATGAAGAATCACTAACTTCATGCACTCGCCTAACCATAGGTTCATCCCTTGTGTAGAATTGTTGCGAGTTTGCCGCCATACTTTCAATCAACTCGGTAGCTTGGGTCACCGTCTTGTTCACTAGTGCACCACCACCCGTGGCGTCAAGAAGAGACCTATCACTTGGGTTGAGAGCTTCGTAGAAGTATTGGAGTATCATAACCTCACTGAATTGATGGTGTGGACAGCTTGCCACCAACCTCTTATATCGCTCCCAACATTCATACAATGATTCTCCCACTTGTTGTTTCAACCCACAAATCTCCTTGCGAATTTGAGTAGCTTTGGATGCGGGAAAATATCTCTCGAGGAAAAGTTTCTTCATCCCATTCCATGTTGTGATACTTCCGGAAGGCAAATAATATAACCATTCCTTAGCATTGCCCGCCAAAGAAAACGGGAAAGCTTTCAACATTGCTCCATCCGCATTGGTCTCCGGTGGAAGCATGGCCATAACTATGGTATAGAAGTCCATAAGATGTTTGTTTGGGTCCTCATTCACTATGCCATGGAACTTTGGTAACTCTCTAATCAACCCCGGCTTGATCTCGAAGTTTGAGTTAGTTTGTATACACCATTGTTGTGTGTCAAGATTGTAAGAAGCTAGGTCCTTGAGTGTACGATCAGCCATTGTTTCTTCCTCTTTGTCTGAATCTGTGAATTCACTTGATGAAGAAGGAGGAAGTGGAGTGTTAACCGCTCGAATGAAATCCTTTAGTTGAGTGCCCGATCGAAGACGTATTGGACTCGGTCTGCCCTCTTTAAGCATTCACCAAAGGTATTGCACCTGAAATAAGATTCTCGAAAACTAAGTTAGATAGGTATAGAATCTAACAAAGCAAGAATAAAGCAAAAAGAAAAACAAAAACAACTAAAAATCGCTCGTTGCTCCCAACAACGGCGCCAAAATTTGATGCGTGTCGTAACCACAACAAATTAATCAAGATATTTCCACCTAATTAACAAGTAATATAGTGTAGTCAAGTTCGTTCTCACGAGGAGCAAGAGATTCTAGTTGTAAAATTGTCACGAAAGGGGGGAATGTGTAAAGCAAAAGAAAGTAAATAAAGCAATTAAAAGTTAAAGTTGAAATCAATAAGAGAGACAAGATCAAGGAATCCTTCTTCGTTGCAAAACAATGATTAAAGTTATGTTCTTTTCTACTTGCTATTAGTCACAAATTATCACCAACCGTAGGTAGAGCAGCTAGATCAGTGCTAAACCCCTAAATCCCTTGTATCACCGGACACGGAAGTTCTCGACTACCGGATTCTATTTACCAAACCACCTAGAAGTAGATCACTCAAGATGTAATTTGAATAAACGCATTAAGATTTATGAACTTATTAGGTTGATATTAGTAATTAAACTCTTAGATCAAGGTTTACTTGCTAACGTTGTTTCTACACACAATTGCTCCACGGAATCCCTCCGCAAGGTCTCGTGTTCGCTACTTATGTAAAGAGTCAAGAAACGATTACTTATCTCCTAACTTTCACTAGCTTTAGATCAAATTAATAAATCAATTTAGCGTGCACTCCAAACAATCTATCAATCAATCATGAATGACTAAACATTCCTATTAGTAAAAACAAGCGATAATTATGTGAAAAACCTCAAGATAGAATTGAAACAAAACTCAAATCATGTTAAGAACTAGGAATTCATCCTCAATCAATAAGAAAATTAGCTACTCATGCTTTTGAAATTCACACAAATAATAAATATTAAAAGGGGAATTTTCAAGTTCACACAAATAATTAAGAAGAAGAATCTTAGAAAAGCAAGCAAAAACACAAGTGTTGTGTGTGTAGAGAGGTGTGTAAAAGATGTAGAAAACTTCTCTATTTATAGGCTTCAATATTCTCCAACTCTTCCAAGGATTAGAATCCTTTTCCTTTAGCAATTCAACTTCCAAATTCAAGTCTTTTCTCAACTCTTCATCTTCTCTTTCCAAATTTGAGCCAAATTCTCCATCCAATTCCTAGTCCAAGTCTTCACACCCATGAGAGAAATCCATACAAAATTCTGGATTTTTTGCTCGCTGGAAAACTGGGATTGCGGCCGGAATCCGGCCGGAATAGTCGCCGCCGGCCACCCGAGAATTTCTCCGCCAAGGGAATATTCGACGGAATATTCCGTTAGTCCTCCGTTAGGACTAACGGTCAAACGGGTCAAACTAACGGTCAGTCGTCAGTCAACGGTCAAGGGAAAGGAGCGAGTCAGCAGCGAGTCAGCTGCTTAGTTAGCTGAATAGTCGACTTGGGCTGAGCTGGATCGGCTGGATCGGCTGGATCACTGAATCGGCTGGATCTCCGGGTTGACTCACCAGAACCAGAGTCCGGCCGAGTCTTGGCTGTTTCTGGGATTTCCAGGCCACATTCAGGCCTCTTTTTGCTTCACTTCCCTGTTAAGAATTCCTAGCACATACATCTATTGTTTTATCACTTCTTGTGCAAAGAATAATCACCTCCTTTTCTTCTTGTAATCAATGAGGCTGGCTCCATTTGCGGCTTAACCTCATTCATTCCCCTGTGCATTACAGACCTACTCAATCAACACAATTTCTACTTCACAGCCTTCATTCTTGCAGCACCAACACGTACAAAACCCAAACTGATGTCACAGCAGATTACAAATCCGTCAGATACCCATTTGTTTTCTTCTCTACTACAGCAACAGCAATCATCTCGATTCACAGACCCACCAGAACTCATTTCTTCATCTCTGATTCATCTCAGTAACAGCATCAGTGTCTATTCTCAAATTCTCAGCAGCACTCACTTCTACTTTCAATTCATCAGCTCCATCTTCTCGACACCTTCACCACAGACTCGAATCGCACCCTCAATTTACAGCGTCACCAAACTCTTCTTCCATCTACTGAGTTCGACAGCAACAGCTGATAAACATTCAGCTCTCTGAATCGCACCATCAGCAATGAAATCACAAACCCATCTTCAAACCCATTTCAATTTCTCGATCTCTGTTCTCAACCACAGACCCATCGAATCATCCTTCAACAGTGACCACCAGAACTCATTTCTTCATCTCTGAGGTTTCTAATCGATCTCTCAGTCATCTCGATTCAACAGCAGCCAATGCCTCTTTCTTAACTCCAACATAAGCCCAGTCTCTGTATCTTCACTATCTCGAGTTTGTTCATCACCGATTGAGCAACTCTTTCTCAAACCCCATCTCTGCTTTGTTCTTGATCTCCTTCACAATTCCACTCGATCCCCTGAGACCCAACAGCAAACCCATACCTTCCGAGCTGCTTCAATCCCACAGATCCCCTCAAATCGAACTCATCTCTTAATTCTTTCATTTCTCGGTCTGATTTCTTCTTCTGGGTTTTCTGATTCTTCTCTCGACCTGATACAACATCTCTACTTCTCTCAATCTTTTACTCTGTATGGATTTCCAATTCTCGATCTCGATCTCGATCTGTTCTCCTGGTTTAAAAATAGCAAAGCAGAAACTGCTTAATTTCAGTTTGTGTAATAACGAGAGAGCAATCTCTTGGAAGTGCGGCTAATAATCAGTTTCAGGGGAAAGAGGTGAAATGAATGAGAGACAGTTTCTCTCGATTTTAGGTTTAGAGTTATGAATTGGGTTCGGACTCGGGCATGGATCCGGGTATGGTTAGGGTATGGAGCAGGGTATGGAGCAGGATATGGATGGATGGGCTTAGGTTAGGGTATGGGTGGATTCAGACATGTGGGCTTGGGTATGGGTCGAGTTTAGGTGTGGGTGGATTCAAACACCCACCATAAGTACATCCCAATTGTGCTATTCTCACTCCCTTCTTTTGGATAAGGGACACCTCTTTGACCTCCCCTTAACTATTATTGTCCTTCCTTGAGTAATTTGAGTCACCCTTAACCTTGGCTGGGCTCCATATAGTATTCCCTCCTTGGTGAAATGATAATTTTACCCTTTTGCTAAAATATGGTGATTTCTTCTCCTTTTCCTCCGTGCGACTCCAAAATAGCTATAAAACTCAAAACAAGCGTAAAATACATAATTTACAAGAAAAATAGCAAAGAAAGCATAAACAATAGATAGTAAATAGGATGTATTCTACACCCTATCAGTTAGTAACTACGACTTGACTTGTTCCATATCTATCTTGTGTCTTTCAAATATTTTAGATTGAAAACATAACTACAAAGTTATATTATTATGATCAAAGTGTTAAGGAATACGAGGTTTATTGCTTAACCATTGAACTTTGTATATAAGACATCGACATAATCGTATGAATGCTATTGTGATTATGTATGGGTATGAGGTGAAGATTTCATCCTTGGAAACAATGTTTTACATTCTTTTAAAGGAAGTAAATTCATAAACTTGTTTTGTGAATTGAAAGGGAAATCTCCAGGATTATTGTATTGTTATTCATTGCATATCTTAATTTTGAGCTACCAATATGTGTGATTAGTATAACCGCTCTTGACTCGCTTATGATCTTGGTAAAACAATTCACAAAGACCTGACTTTTGTATTGGTATAAGTTTTATTAGTGAAACCGATCTTAAGTAATTACCTGAGATGGTATGATCGATTTAGTGTTATTGGTATGACCAACTCTAGGCAAAGGGGAACATATCCTATTAAGAGGTGGAACCTATCACAAGAGGGGAATCAATCCTTGTATGAGGTGCAACAAGTTTATAGATATTGGGAACCGATCCTATGAACATGTGCAACACGTTTTTAGACATTGGGAACCGATCCTATGAACATGTGCAACAAATACAAGTTAGATACCATATATATGTGGGGAACCGATCCTAGTACCTAGTCAACCGAATTTTTGGAAAGCTAGTGTGACTAATCTAGTACTCACATGGAGGTAGAACCCAAACTTGTTTTGGTAGAACCGTGAAACTCATGATTGGTGATTGAGTGTTCTTGATCAATCACATAGTTCTTGAAAGTCATATGAACCAATTCTAAACTTGTTTGGAAGTGTGGCAAATCGGTTTCAAGATTATAAGTATGAAAGATGACTTACAAAGTAATGATGTCGACATTCTTTGAACATGTGCAGTAACGCTTATCTTTTATTGTTCAAGGATATTCCTTAACAGCTAAAGGAAAAAAAATCCCGGATCGAAAAATAAGTTGAGAATATTTTAATTAAGGTTTTTAATTTTATTTTTGGAAAATGAAAATTAGTAATGTGAATTTACTAATTGAAGATTTTCTAAGAGATTTTCGGTCAATCTTTGGACAAAGCATTTCTAGGAATTATGGAAACCGAATCTGGAATATATTGTATATCTTTAGAATATTTTCGGTTTTGGAAATTCCTTGGTGTCCAAAATTCCTTGTATATAAATATCAAAGTTTGAAATTCTAGCAAACTAATCCTCAGAGCCAGCAAAACTACCTAGTTGTGTTGTTACTGGTGGAGCCGCCTATTCGGAGAGGAAAGTAACTAATTAGGCAAAATCTCTTGAGGCCACTCAGTTTAAAGACTTCTTTGGGATTGAGAATCTCTATTAGTACCGTTGGTGGGAAACTAGATGATTGCATTATTATTTTAGTTTTCGATTATTGGTTTGATTGACTAACGGTTGTTAAATCTTTGATTGCACCTAGTTTGTTTATTCTTGAGAACCTTCTCTTCTTATATAAGGCTCACTCAAACTAGATCAAGGATTTAACGTTTCTACGGATCTAAGTTTTTCTAGATCCATAAGATAGATTCATTGATTTTCCATTGTTAACAGACTCCGTTCTGTGCGACAAATCAATAAGGAATCAAGTTTGTTTTTGCAGGTTGTTACTTTGAAGATTAAATCGAAGATTGAAGACTTTTGTTCTTGTGTTTTGATCTTGGTGTAACTTTTTGTGACTTGATTTTCCAGGATTAAAGAGGTTGTTTATTTTCAATAAACATAACCCTTTTTGTAAGATCAACAAGTAGTTTGTGATTTTATCATAAACCTTGTAATTAAGACTGATTATTTCGGTAATCATTGTCTTGTTTGATCTTGTAACCGAGGAACTTCGGATCTAGTAACAGGTCTTAAAAATAGAAGATCCTTAATTTTGCTTATATTATATATTTCGGAATTGTGATTATAAAGTGAGTTTTGTTACCAAACAGTTTATCCTATACTGTTTGGAATACCCGATCCAAAGGAATCTTTTCTTGAAAGATTGAACCATTAAGAAGATATATTAGATTTAAGTCCTAAAGAGAACGCATGTTCTGCTAGGATATCTAGTATCAAATATCTATAGAGAACTTCGGTACTAGAAGATACAAGAATACTGCTGAAGCTGAGTAACTAGGATTTTAGTTTACTTAGTATTGTTTACAAGAAGTTGCAGGTTTACTTTTAGTAGCGTCTTAATTCATTGAGTATTCAAATCTGGACTAGGTCCCGCGGTTTTTCTACAAGATTGTAGTTTTCCTGGTTAACAAAATTCTCGTGTGTGTTTTACTTTATTTCTTCCGTATAATTATTTTTATATTATAATTAAAATAATTACACTTGTATGTTAACTAGACACTTGATATTTATCTTATAAGGTTTCGGTTATACCGCACTATTATTAAGTGAGCACTTTATTGTAGTATTGTCTCGATTTCTTATCCATAGACGGTCACACAAAGTGTATTGTATTTCTCCACTTGTCTGATATAATTATTCACATGTTAGGCCAGTTCGGACTAACCCTATTTCAAGTGGACATTGTGTTGAAATATTCCTTGAGTGATTGTTGCTCCAAGAGGTTTATACACAGTGGGTCTTGTATAGGTTGTGATCAAAATAAAAGATAATGGTGTATTTGGGTACCCTCGTCTTTTCAATTGTATCAGAGTGGGCAAACACCAAAAGATCTAACAATATGTGTTTGGCGTGATCCAACCTATAAAGTTTTGAATCAAATGGTTGATTCGGTTAACGTACCTCCAGGGTTTGATGGCTCAAACTATCTATGGTGGAAAATGGCTATGCAGTCTTTTCTTCAATCTCATGACTTTAACACTTGGGTTTTAGTTATTGATGGGTATGAACACCCAAAAGTACTGGTCAACCCAACCACTGAGTTTAGACTAAAGGAATTGAAAGAATTCAATAATGAAGAAAAATTGCTTTCGAAGCAAAATTCTTATGGATGAAACGCCATTATCCATGTTGTAACTCGAGACCTCCATCATCATTTAACCAGGTGTAAAACATGAAAGGAGGCTTGGGATATTCTTAATATCGTGTTTGAAGGGAATGTCTCTGAAAAAGAAGCTAGGCTTCAAACCCTATCTTCTAAATGGGAAAATCTTCGTATGGATGAAGACGATACCTTTAATGAGTTTGATCAAAAAAATTCTGAAATAGTGAATTCCTTTTACGCTTTAGGAAAAACTATTTCAGATAAAGATATTGTGTGTAAAACTCTAAGGTCTTTACCACCAAGATACGAATCTAAAAAGCATGCCATCATGGAAGCAAATGATCTTTCCACACTATCTAGAAGCGCTCTAGTTGGTAAATTAAAGATCTTTGACCTTGAATACCAATTCAAGAATGAAGAGGGTATTATCCTTAAAGCTGTAACTAAGAATAGTTCTTCGGCAGAAAATTGTGATGTAAAAACTGAGGATTGTAGTGTCGATACAACCGCACGACAATTTAGAAAGTTATTGAGACAAAAGAAAAGTAGTTCTTCTAAAGATGCATCTTCTCATTCTCAAAAAATACAGAAATGTGTAGAGAATAGAGAACAAAATAATGGTGATATCTCTAATTGTTCCAAGGATCAAGAGAACAAAGCTTTCACTACAACTGTTGAATGCACACCTGAAAAGAATACTGAAGTAACTCCAGAGCCAAAGGCACTTGAATGTGATCTTCGTGAAGAGAATGAAAGATTGAAAAATGAGCTTGATGATCTGTATGAGGATATAGAATTTATCAGCAATGAGCGAGATTATCTTGGAGCCATGAGAAGTTACAGAGAGCAAATCGAAGAAATTCATGATCGAGAAAGGAAACTAAATACAAAGTTGGAGAACCTAAAGAACGCTGAGGTAAGTGTTTCTACCGAATCTGAAATTTCGTTAGATTATAAAGTTCAAATTGGTAAATTTAAGATTGATCTAGATAATGCTCTCGAAAAAATAAAAACATTGGAAAAGGAGAATATGGGTCTAAAAGCGGACTTGAAAAAGTTCGATCGTAGCACAAAACAACTTGACTCAATGTTGAAGTCAACTAGAGTTCCTCGTGACACGTGAGGATTAGGCTACAAAGGTAAACAAACTTTGAATGCTAAACATGAGACAAAATTTGTAAAACCTAAAGACTCTGCTAAAGAAATTGCTTCAAAAGGTGCAACAAAAGATTGCTCTTTCATAAAAGAAAAATCTGTAACACCTTCATCTTCGCAAAAGACGGAAAACGTAGAATCCGTCAAACTCCAATGAAAGAGAATCCACAACAAGGTAACACTAAGCCTCATGTTTCATTTGTTACTAAACATTTCTCTTATTGTGGAAATAAAGGATACTTGAAAAGGGGTGCAGATTCCGTAAAAGGAATGAGAAAGCCATAGATGCACGCGTTTCCGCAAGATTGGCTGAACTCAGTAATGCTTCTCGTGCTAATTCAGGACATCATTGTCCTAAAAATGAGTAAAAAAATTATTGTAATGATAGTTCAAAGTTTGCTTATCAGGCTTCTACAAAGTTTTCTCATTATCGCTTAAACAATAAAAGGAGAGATAACATTGTAAAGACAAGATCTGATATTCCAAATTGGAAAAAGGCTAACTCTCAGAGTTTTCAACATTTTAGTTATCCTAATGTTTTCTCAAGAGATTCGTCTAAGATTTCAGGAGGAAATAATAGGAAGAACAAAGCTGCTCCTGTAAAACCCATTTCTAAATGGAGTCCAAAGTCTTCTCTAGAGACAACCACGAAAGTATCAAAAGATAGTCACAATGATGACACTCGAATGATAAGTTTCAATACTCATGACATTCAGAATATTGTGCTAAACGTTCTTGATCAAATGAATGTATCTCTGTACTGTCATCGTTATATGAGATAATTAGGTCTCATAATCGGTTACCTTTTTATGATTTTGTGACTTTTGATTTAGCTAATTTCATATCTAACCTTTTGGGTTGCTTAATCAAATAATCATAAAAGGATGATGACAATTAATCTCATATGTGAGTCACGATTATACTATTATCAATTTATTTCTCATAAGTTGTGTATTTAGTATACATATGAGTCTTTGGTATTAGCTTATTACTATTGGCACGTAATAGTTAAAACCATTTCAACCTTTCTCTGGTAAAGGTTGTTGTTGCTGTTCTTATGTCTTTGCGAAAGGATGACAAAACAATGAGGAAAAGAGGATGCGGAATTCGAGGTAACAAATTTGCTAGTTAATCATTTTCCTGTTTAAGAAAAGCTTAATTTTATTGCATATATCTATTGCTTTTGCTTAACAAAATTTCGGTACAATTGATGTTTATTCCATTATTTGTGTATGGATGTGTGTGTGATTCAAATTCTTTTCGGTTAAGAGAAACTATTGTTATCTTCCTTTATTGTTTGGTATCAATTGTTTAGGCTTACAAAATTACGGTGCAATTGCGGTGCTTTAATGTCTATGTTGTTTCAATTGCTTCCGGTGATGCAAGTTGATTTTTTTGGTTTGTATGAATTGTTTACGGCTTAACAAAAGGTTTTTGGGATGAATTGTTTATTCCAATTCGATTCCGGATAAGGGAAACTAAGTTAATTCTGATCTTAGTTAGACTTATCAAAGTGGAGGTTTCGGTTATTCAAGTCTAATCGAATGACTTAACAAGAAATGCTAGTCAACTAACCTAGTACTTGTCTTGCTTAAAAGTGAAAGGTCTAAGTTATATGGATAATTAGAACCTGATGAGAAAAATAAAGTTATCTTTATTTTGGTCTTATCGAACAAGCAATTGTATTTGTGCAATCGGTTTAGCAAAGGAACTAAAGTGCTTAGTCGATTTTTGGGTTGCTAAACTATTAGGGAAAATTGCTTCGGGCAATTGTTTCCTTGGTAACGTATCAAAACAAAATTACTTTATAGTTTCGGTTTTGATATTGGTTATCAAAAAGGGTGTGTGGAACCCTCGTGCTTAACACTATAGGTTGCAAGTCTTGTGAGATTTGTAAGATCCTTTCGGTTTGTCCTTTATTTGCTCGTACGTTTGTCATTTTGTGACAAAAAGGGGGAGAAATATATGGAGTAAACAAGTGATACTGGTATTGATTTATATTGATTGGTATCACTAAAGGAAAGGACATTGGTGCTTAAACGTTTTATCTAACGAAAGAGTAAGGGGGAGTAGCATCTCATATGATACTTGTAGTTATATAGACTACAAAGGAATAACAAAGACGTGCGGATTGAAAAAATCTACCTATCTTTCCTTTAAGGGAGTAGTATAGCTTTGTTATCATAATGACAACATCGACATTTATTTTTGACTACATGCAGATTAGTATGAGTTATTTTTGTAATTCGTTTATCTCCATATGTAATAGAGTTTTGTCACTAAATTGACAAAGGGGGAGATTGTTAGAGCACTGCTCGGTTGAACCCACCAAGCGTTGGTATGTCAAGATTGGTTGTCATATTTAGTTCCAAAACTCGAGTCGCTTAATATGTAAGCTACAGTCAACTTCGATAGGTTGGACTAGAAATGATAGAAGTATTGTGCTCTAGTTACTCACAAAGATCTGAAGATGGATTGAAGACAACAAAGACATTATCCTTCAACTTGAGGTTAGTAACTACGACTTGAATTGTTCCATATCTATCTTGTGTCTTTCCAATCTTTTAGATTGAAAACATAACATGCAAAGTTATATTATTATGATCAAAGTGTTCAGGAACACAATACGAGGTTTATTGCTTAACCATTAAACTTTGTATATAAGACATCGACATAATCATATGAATGCTATTGTGATTATGTATGGGTATGAGGTGAAGATTTCATCCTAGGAAACAATGTTTTACATTCGTTTAAAGGAAATAAATTCATAAACTTGTTTTTTGAATCGAAAGGGAAATCGCCAGGCTTATTGGTATTGTTATTCATTGCATATATTTTGAACTACCAATATGTGTGATTAGTATAACCTGAAAAAGCGGGGGTACAACAACCACACCCAATATTTCGCTTAGAAATCTGTATGGACAAACTCCAATATACTTTCTATAGAATCAACTAGACAGTCAGACTCAATCTAGACAAAAAGTATATCAAAGAGTTTATATCTCAATCTCTCGATTTGATATATACTCAAGCAAATAGAAATCTGTGAGTCTTTATCAAATACTAGAGAGATAACTTGGATGATACCAAACACCAATATCCAAGTCTCAATCAATTTAAATTTACAACCAAAAGGTCGGATATCCTAATTGATTGAACAACGCACAACCTGTGATATTTAAATTATATAAAAAAATATAATGCGGAAATAGAAATAACACAGACACCAGAATTTTGTTAACGAGAAAACCGCAAATGCAGAAAAACCCCAGGACCTAGTCCAGATTAACTTCGGTCTGGACTGTAGTTGAACCCCAACCAATCTCACACTGATCCAAGGTACAGTTATGCTCCTACGTCTCTGATCCCAGCAGAATGCTACGTACTTGATTCCCTTAGCTGATCTCACCCACAACTAAGAGTTGCTATGACCCAAAGTCGAAGACTTTAATAAACAAATCTGTATCACACAGAAAAGTCTACGGTAATAGATAAATCTGTCTCCAACGAATATAACTACGAGTTTTGTTCCGTCTTTTGATAAATCAAGGCGAACAGGAACCAATTGATAACCCGGACTTATATTCCCGAAGAACAGCCTAGTATTATCGATCACCTCACAATAATCTTAATCGACGCAGCGAAAAAGGTATTGCAGAATCACAAACGATGAGACAAAGATGTTTGTGACTTCTTTTTATCTTGCCTATCGGAGATAGAAATCTCAAGCCAATTATTACAATTGTAATCGTACGATAGAAACATCAAGATAAAATCACACAACTACGAGAAAGCAGTATCGGTCTGGCTTCATAATCCCAATGAAGTCTTTAAGTCGTTAACCTGGTTTAGAGAAGAAAACCTAAGGTTAAATGAGAATCGACTCTAGCTTATACAACTAGTATCACACTTAAGGTGTGGGGATTAGGTTTCCCAGTTGTTAGAGTTCTCCCTTATATAGTCTTTCAAATCGTGGTTTGCAATCAATGTTAGCTTGGTAACAAAGCATTCAATATTCACCATTAGATGAAAACCTGATTAGATTCAAGCTAATATTTCTCAACCGTTAGATCGAAAACTTAGCTTTTTATACACAAATAAAATGCACGTTTCTAGGCTTGTGTAACCGTACCCAAACATTTATATTTGTTGGTTCAACAATAGTTAACCAAAGGTTATCCATATGAGCAATTTCATATCAACCATATTCTTCTTCACCATAACTAGTCCAAATGACTCAAATGAACTAGTTAGAGAGTTGTTCAATTGCTTAGATCTTTATGTAACTACGCAAGACACAATCGAAGCAAAAACGATTTGATTCACTCGAATCGGTTCATGAACTTTATAGCCACGGTTTGCAAAAGCATTCCTTAGTTTATTTAAACACGAGTTCAAGAACAATCGTTTTTAGATATAACCAACTCAAGTTCGCGGACTGGGTTCACGGAAGGAGTTCACAAACTCCAGCAGAAATTCTCGGGTCGAGAACTTCCGCCATTTCGCGGATTGAGTTCGCGGACTTGGCTCACGCCACTGTTCCGGTTCTCTTGATCAACAAAGTTCGCAAACTTTGGTTCAAGGAATAAGGACTTATACATATATGTGTTTCCACAATAATGCTTATATCATACCATGGTTATGTAATCTAAACTCTCATTTAAATCATTGAAACATTCTCAGAGGACGTTATATAGTTGTTATTCACAAACCATTTTTCGTCAGAGCAATTTTCAAAGTGATTGAAACATAACATGACTTTCGTCACTAGGTAAAGATGAATTCGGCTAAAGCGAAAGCTTACCAACACATATTTAGAGAAATAAATAGGCGAGATAAACTCGGCTCGAAATACCAAATGTGTATAATCTTAGTATATATAACAAACCGACTTTTGTCTCAAGATAGGAGATAAATAGACTTTTGAGTGATAGATAAGTTCAAGTCTCCACATACCTTTTAGTCGATGAAGTTCCACCGGTTCCTTGAGTAGTCCTTCATCTTGTATGATGATTGCCATGGAGTTCTTGAGCTCAACTGCACTTTCTATCCTAGTCCGAGACCTTAGCTATAGTAGACTAGAAATCAAGACTTATAGTTTTGATCACTAACATTGACAAATATGCTTGAGATAGCAAAGCATGCGAGTTCGACCGAGCAATGCTCTAACATAACCGCTCATGACTAGTTTATTTTCTTGGTAAAACTATTCACAAATACTTGACTTTTGTATTGGTATAACTTTTATTAGTGAAACCGATCTTAAGTAATCACCCGAGATGGTATGATCGATTTAGTGTTATTGGTATGACCAACTCTAGGCAAAGGGGAACCGATCCTAGTAAGAGGTGGAACCTATCAAAAGAGGGGAATATGAGGTGCAACAAGTTTATAGATATTGGGAACCGATCCTATGAACATGTGTAACACGTTTTTAGACAGTGGTAACCGATACTACGGACATGTGCAACAAATACAAGTTAGATACCATATATATATATATATGTGGGGAACCAATCCTAGTACCTAGTCAACCGAATTTTTGGAAAGCTAGTGTGACTAATCCAGTACTCACATGGAGGTAGAACCGAAACTTGTTTTGGTAGAACCGTGAAACCCATGATTGGTGATTGCGTGTTCTTGATCAATCACATAGTTCTTGAAAGTCATATGAACCAATTCCAAACTTGTTTGGAAGTGTGGCAAATCGGTTTTGAGATTGTAAGTATGAAAGAGGACTTACAGAGTAAGGATGTCGACATACTTTGAACATGTGCAGTAACGCTTATCTTTTATTGTTCAAAGATATTCCTTAATAGCTAAAGGAAAAAAAATCTCGGATCGAAAAATAAGTTGGGAATCTTTTAATTAAGGTTTTTAATTTTATTTTTGGAAAATGAAAATTAGTAATGTGAATTTATTAATTGGAGATTTTCTAAGAGATTTTCGGTCAATGTTGGGACAAAGCATTTCCAGGAATTATGGAAACCGAATCTGGAATATATTGTATATCTTGAGAATATTTTCGGTTTTGGAAATTCCTTGGTGTCCAAACTTCCTTGTTTATAAATATCAAAGTTGTATTTCTTGCAAACTAATCCTCAGAGCCAGCAAAACTACCTAGTTGTGTTGTGTGTTGTTACTGGTGGAGCCGCCTATTCGGAGAGGAAAGTAAGCTAATTAGGCGAAATCTCTTACGACCGCTCAGTTTAAAGAATTCTTTGGGATTGAGAAGCTCTATTAGTACCATTGGTGGGAAACTAGATGATTGCATTGTTATTTTAGTTTTCGATTATTGATTTGATTGACTAACGGTTGTTGAATCTTTGATTGCACCTAGTTTGTTTATTCTTGAGAACCTTCTCTTCTGCTATAAGGCTCACTCAAACTAGATCAAGGATTTAACGTTTCTACGGATATAAGTTTTTCTAGATCCGTAAGATAGATTCATTGATTTTCCATTGTTAACAGACTCCGTCCTGTGCGAAAAATCAATAAGGAATCAAGTTTGTTTTTGCAGGTTGTTACTTTGAAGATTAAATCGAAGATTGAAGACTTTGAAGATTTGAAGACTTTTGTTCTTGTGTTTTGATCTTGGTGTAACTTTCTGTGACTTGATTTTCCGGGATTAAAGAGGTTGTAACCCTTTTTTTATAATGAACAAGTAGTTTGTGATTTTATCATAAACCTTGTAATTAAGACTGATTATTTCGGTAATCATTGTCTTGTTTGATCTTGTAACCGAGGAACTTCGGATCTTGTAACAGGTCTTAAAAATAGAAGATCTTTAATTGTGGTTATATCATATATTTCGGTATTGTGATTATAAAGTGAGTTTTGTTACCAAGCAGTTTATCCTTTACAGTTTGGAAATACGATCCAAAGGAATCTTGTCTTGAAAGATTAAACCATTAAGAAGATATATTAGATTTAAGTCCTAAAAAATGCATGTTCTGCTAGGATATCTAGTATCAAATATCTATTGAGAACTTCGGTTCTGCTAGATATTATCAAAACAAATATCTATAGACAACTTCGGTTCTTCTAGATATTGTCAAAACAAGAATATTGCTGAAGCTGAGTAACTAGGATTTTAGTTTACTTAGTATTGTCTACACGAAGTTGGAGGTTTACTTTTTGTAGCGTCTTGATTCATTGAGTATTCAAATCTGGACTAGGTCCCGGGGTTTTTATACAAGATTGTAGTTTTCCTCGTTGATAATCTGGTGTGTGCTGCTTTATTTCCGCATTATAATTGTTTTAATATTATAATTAAAGTAATTAAGCTTGTATGTTAACTAGGCACTTGATATTTATCTTATAAGGTTTCGGTGATACCATACTATTACCAAGTGAAGACTTTGTTGTATTATTGTCTCGATTTCATATCCATAGACGATCACACAAAGTGTATTGGATTTCTCCACTTGTCTGATATAATTATTCACGTGTTAGGCCAGTTCGGACTAACCCTATTTCAAGTGGACACTGTGTTGAAATATTCCTTGAGTGATTGTTACTCCTAGAGGTTTATACACAGTGGGTCTTGTATAGGTTGTGATCAAAATAAAAGGTTGTGGTGTATTTGGTTACCCTCGTCTTTTCACCTACTACCAATGAACTTCGGACTGGACTATAGTTGAAGCCTAATCAATCTCACACTGATTCAAGGTACAATTGCCCTCATTACGTCTCTGATCCCAGCAGGATACTACGCACTTGATTCCCTTAGTTGATCTCTCCCACAACCAAGAGTTGCTACGACCCAAGTCGAAGACTTGATAAACAAATTTGTCTCACACAGAAAAGTCTATTGAAATAGATAAATCTGTCTCCCACAGAAATACCTACAAGTTTTGTTCCGTCTTTTGATAAATCAAGGTGAACATGAACCAATTGATAAATCGGACTTATATTCCCGAACAACAGCTCAGTATTATCAATCACCTCACAATAACTTAATCGTATGTGGTAACGAAACAAGATATTGTGGAATCACAAATGATGAGACGAAGATGTGAAGATGTTTGTGACTACTTTTAATCTTACCTATCGGAGATAAATCCCAAGAAAATCTTAGCAAAGATAATATTCAATCACGATAGAAGAAGTAAGATCAGAACACGTAACTACAAAGAAAATAGTTGGGTCTGGCTTCACAATCCCAATGAAGTCTTTAAGTCGTTAACCTACAGGGTTTCGTGAAAAACCTAAGGTTAAAGGAGAATCGACTCTAGCTTATGCAACTAGTTGATAGACACATTTATGTGTCTATTTTGATCTCAATTCTCTCGTAATGTTAGTACTCGATTTTGCGTTTATTTTGGTATTTTATGTCTTTGTAGGTGTTTTTGGAGAAATAAACTTTTGCGGCGAAATTGGCTCGAAAAGTGGTATTGGCGCTCGTGGGAGAAAATTACTATTCGGACTCTCAGTTTGGATAAGGGGTAACCTAATTACTAAGGGGCGTCCCACTCAGGGCAACTACTATTGGCAGACCGGAGCTATTAGGGGGAGGTAATCATTTTCATTTGAATTCTCAAATTTGGCGGGAAAAATGTGCAGTGAAGAACCGATATTAGGGTTGGAATTTTTAGCGAGTTAAAAGGAGATTCAATCGTTGTTTTTGCTTTGGATAAACTCGTTTGGGCTTAGAATGGGTGTCTGGATCGAGTAACTTGGGCCGTATCGTCGAGTTTGGAAGTTAACAGAGGTACCGTGATATTTTGGTTTATAAATGACAGCTACGGGGAGAAAATAAGGAAGAATATCTTCCCTGGGATTCTATGCGTCACATACATATGAGTTTGGGTTGACATAGGGAAGCTATAGCCGTGTAGAAGAGTTCACAGAGAAGAAGAAAAATCACGAGAAAACAGGAGGGAAAGATTCACGGGATTCAGTTTTGGTTATACGCATGATATATCTTTCATTTGGAAAGAAACTCTTCTAAGAAGGAAAGTCAATCTTTTAACAAGGTTTTGGTTTCACTAGAAGACACGTAAGGGGGATAAAAAGTACAAGACTTGGCAGCGAAGAAATTATCTATTCTTGGAAGATTTGATCGAGAAAAATGGACATGTTGGCTATATAAAGGGTGTACGAGAGCTGTGGAGGGAGGACGGAGAGTTTGGGGTCGATTGGAAGCTTCAAAAAAGCTGCAGAGGAGTTGTAGCAGCAGCAGGAAGAAGAAGAAGAGAAGGAGTTGCAGACGACACTTTAGAGAAGTGTCGTTCTGAAGAACACGAAGAACAGACTCGCGGAAGCAGTCTTAAATACAACGACAGTGTCAATCAACTATCGTTCTTCAGCGGTCTTTGAAACTTGTAACGGTAACGCTTGTAACACCATTACAGCGTTACAAATCTCTGTTTTATACAATTTCTTCAATAAAATACCTTTTTGAGCTATGGATTATTATTTTGTACGTGTTTTTGATATGAGGAGCTAAACCCCATCGCTGGGATGACGGAGGAAGCTGGATTTCATATATGTGGTAACTTGAGTTAATTCTTTATTTACTTTTTGCATTGTTTATAATTGTTTTATGATTTTTATTGAGTGATTGTTATTTCAATTGATGGGTCATGCTTAGCTTAAATGATTTGATGTCCCATGCTTTAGATTTACAGTCATTGCTTTCAAAAATCTATCTTGGCAAATATTAAGAGTCAATAAATTTTATTATTTGAGCCGGATTAATTTCTGAACCACATGAATATGAGAAACAGTGAAATCTCGAATCCCCAGTAACTCTTACTCTTGTTACCTTATTTTACATATTTTTGCTAGTTTTAGTATTTTCTTTAATTAAGTCTAAAATCAAAATCTTCAAAATAGTCCGAGCGAACGATACTCTACTTACCACAATTAAAACTACATCACTAGTATCACACAAGAGGTGTGGGGATTAGGTTTTCCAGTTGCTAGAGTTTTCCTTTATATAGTTTTCAAATTAGGATTTGCAATCTAAGTTACCTTGGTAACATAGCATTCAATATTCACCATTAGATGAAAACCTGATTAAATTCAAGCTGACATCTTTCAACCGTTAGATCGAACTTAGATTGTAATACACAAATGAAATGCACCTTCATTTAGGTTTAAGTAACTGTACCTAAACGTGTACACCATGTTGGCTCAACCGTAGTTAACCGAGGTAAGCTATATGAACACTCTCATATCAAACTTATTCATTTTAACCATAACTGATTCAAATGACTCAAATGAAACTAGTTAAAGAGTTGTTCAATTGCTATATTCTCATAGAAGTATACAAGAACACAATTGAAGCAAAATCGGGTTGATTCACTCGAATCAATTTATGAACATTATAGCCACGGTTTGCAAAGAATGCATTCCTTAATATATGTATTAGTTCATGTTACAACCGATTTTAGAAATTTAACCACTCAAGTATTGATGCGTGTCGTAGGTGCGATCAAATTAATATCTTATTTCCACTCAATTAAAAATAATATAATGGAAGTCAAGTTCGTTCCCACGAAGAGCAGGGAGATTTAGTTGTCAAAAGTGTCACAATGGGGGGTTTTGTTTTAGATTTAAAAGATAAATAAACAAAGTATAAAGGATCAAGTTGTAAACAATATGGAGAGAGATGATCGAGGAATCCTTCTTCTTAACTAAATATTCATCAAAGTAGTATATTCATCCATTCATCATTAATTATCACCAACCGTAAGATATCAGGTACGCTTAGCTATCTCCAAAATCCCTTAAGCCACCGGACAAAGTGTACGCTTAGTTGCCAGAGTCTATTCGTCTGAACCACCTTGAGGTACGCTTACAAGATGTAATTCAGTCGAATGTTTTATGGTCTATGAATTTAGGTTTAATCCTAGTAGTTAGACTCAGTACGCTCGGTCTACTTGCTAGTGTTGTGTTTACACGCGATTGCTTTACGGAATCCCTCCTCCACAAGGTCTCACGTTTTCTACTTGTGTAAGGAATTATTCAACAATTACGGATATCCTAATCCTTACTAGCATTAGATTGAGTTAACAAATATATTCAGTTGGCCACCTAAACAATCTATCAATCAATCATATTAATTATTAATAATAAACACAAACGATAATCATATGAAGAAATCAAAACAGATTCATATACTAAATCAAATCATATTTAGTACTTAGAATTCATCCTCAATCAAATAATAAATTAGCTAGACATAATGGAGTTTTATCATAAACAAATTAGAGAGAAAGTAGAGTTCAAACTACAAACGAAAATAAGCTTGAGCTATGTCTTCCGAAGTCGCCACGAACTCGAGCTATTTGGGCATGAATTAAACTCCTTAAGCTTCTGGAAATTCTTTCAGGACTTTTCTCGAACAGGTTGCAGGCGTGAAAGTGAGGGTGAGGGTGAGGAGATCCTTTTGTGTGCTGATTCGAGCCTCTATTTATAGCCTTTTGTAACTAAAATTTCGAATCTGATAATCATCCACCTTTCCTTAGCCGACTCAAACCCTAAAATGCGTTGAAATCTCCACCATTCATCTCATAAATCTACGGCAAAAGCATCACCTCGTGCCTGTTTTTCAGCTCTTCAAACCTATCAAAACTTCTCTTCTTCTTGATTCTCGCACAAGTTTCGACTTCCAAGGATTACCCAATCTCTACAACCGCGTACCAATGATTCTAGTTTATCTTCGACGCGGAAATCTTCTCTTAAATCTTCTACAAAGTCCACAACAATCACGCAGCAACGAAGTTCTTTCTCCCCTGTTTTCTCGGCATAAAACAGTTCCAGAGTTACACTTAACTCGATTCCGAACCGGCTCAAACTATATCATCACTGCCAGTGGGAGTAATCAAAACTAACCCCATCACCGGTAGGAACTCACAATTGAAATCTTCATCCAACTCCGAACTCATGACAGCCACAGCGAACCCAACTCCAACGTTCTCTGCCAAAGCACACCTCTTCCAAGGCCAAACCAACTCGAGTTCGCTTGCAGCCATCTTCACCATTACTGGAAAGAACCAACACTCGAGAAACAACCAAACTCAGTCACCACCAATCTTCATATCCAATGAAACTCTCCTCCATCCATCGAGCTTCTTCCTGAGTCTTCTCAATATAACTCCATCTCGTCAGCCAACCACTAAATCATCACCACAGACCACCAGCCCGTAAGTCCATCTTCTCAGGGAACTCACCCTCTATTACTCGCTGTTATTGCTCATCACTTGCTTTTAAATCCCAGCACCGAGCTCGAATTCTTTCATTGACATCCAACTTAATTAATGGCAGCAAACCTCTTCATTCTCTGCTAATCTCGGGCTGAACTCCTAACTGCAATCAGCCATCGACGTCCATCACACTGCCATCTCTTCCCTGTCTTCCACAGCAGCATCTCAGTATTCACTGCCAATCTCGACACCATCATCATGATACTTCTCAAACCCATTACCCTTCATCGCCATTACCAAGTCCATCTCGATCGCTGCTATTTCTTTTCTGCCATGCACGATCAACAATAGCAACATCTCAACTTCTCTGCAGCTATCATCTCCATCCTCCGGGCTTCCATGGTCTGCATCTCCATCAATACTCCCGTGATCATCATCAGCAATTCGAGTCTCGAGATATCCATGCAGAAGTCTCGGTCGTGAAGAAGAAGAAATACACGCATGTGTTTGATTTGAAGATGGCAGCCCCGAGTACATCCAGCGCATGTCTTTAACACCATTTGAATTTGAGCTTCCCCCTTTGATCACTGGACTGTGCTTAGCATTTCCCTTGAAAAATGATATCCCATTCACAAAATGGATGCCCCTTAACGAACGATGGGGTGGCAATAGCATTCACCACTAAAATGACCATCTTGCCCTTTTCTTTCTCGATTCTCATTTTGCTCATAACTTCTTCATACGAGCTCGAGAATGACTCCGTTCTTTCGCCGTTGGCTTCATATTTTCGTCCTCTTCAAGATGAAAAGTAGAAATCTTGTACTTGAACGAGTTACACTTGGTCTTTGGCCCTTCTCCACTTGTAGCTAGCTTCTTTTATTGCACATAAGTGCCGATTCTCTTATTTTGGATGATTCACCTAATAAAACACAAATATTGAAAAACAAACATAATATACAATAATTCGCAAGAATATAAGCAATTACTAGCATGGATTCAATACTAAATATATGCAAAATATGCACTTAACAAGTATGCAAACGGGTACGCATACTTAAGTAGCCGGTCTGAGTTTGGATTCGCCAGTATGCAAACGGGTACACATACCTTAGTACACTTCAAAACCCAGCAGAAATTTCCGGACCTATACCTTACGCAAGTATGCATACCTGTATGTGTACTTGGTACAGTAAATTTCACAACTACAAGTACGCATATGGGTATGCATACTATAGTTCCGGTCATGGATCACATACATGCAAGAATGCACACTATGTTTATAATACAATAGTTATAAACTATATTTCAATCATTGAATCTTTCTTATAGGATGACAATAGCTATTTTCACACACTATTAGCATCAAAGCAATTTTCAAGTTATTGAAATAATCATAACGAAACATTCCAAGTCTACACCAAATGATTGTATCACACAAACCATGTAAGATGTTACTCAGCGATTTTCACATGATCATCTTTTGACTTTCGGTGATTTTCACATGCTTGAAGCGAAAGCTTACCAACACATATTTTCAAGAAATATGTAAGCGAGATAACTCACCTCGAAATCTCAAATGTGCATAATCGACAACTATATAGTAATACGACTTTTGTCTCAATATAGGAGATAGAGTAGAAATGGACTTTCTAAGTGATAGATGAATTTTAGTCTCCACATACTTTTTATTGATGAAGTTCCACAAGCTCTCCTTAGTAGTTCTTCGTCTTTAATTGATGAACGCCGTGAATTCAAATGCTCAACTACATAATTTATCCTTGTCCGAGACATCACTATAAGTAGACTAGAAATCAATACTTATAGTTTTGATCACTAACATTGACAAACAAGCTTGAGATAGCAACGCTGGCGAGTTTGACCGAGCAGTGCTCTAATAGTAACTATATGATTCAATGTATGGTTACTAGTTATCCATCCAAGCATGAATGGCTACTCACTTGCATATATGGAACACCTTATGCCCCTCTTAGACAGACATAGTGGAATTACATAAAAGATTTAGGTACTGATAATCCTAATATCTTATGGGTAGTAATATGATACCTAAATATTACTATGTATCTTGAGGATAAAAATTCAACTAATGCCGGTTCTTTCATGTCCTCTAGTATTATGATGACGCAGGTAATTCTTTCATGTGGACTAGTAATAAACATGAAACCGGTAGGATAAAAACAAGACTTGACAAGGCTTTAGTCAGTGCTCAATGGCTTTCTCAATTTCCAGATTCCACTTACTCCATCTCACTTAAAGGGGTTCTGGTCATTGTCTAATACTTCTAAATCTTACTTCATCAACATCAACTGGCAAGAAATCATGGAAATCCTTTGAATGTTATTTAAGGGATGACACTTGTAGAGACCAGATTGCAAATTCTTAGAACAAGATGGTGAATGGTTCTGCACCTTTTAGGCTAGAAAGCAAACTGAAGTATACAAGATACAATATTTCAAGGTAGAATATGGATTCATTTGGAAACATACAACAGAACACTAAGAAACTCCATGAAGACTTACATCACCTGCAATCAACCAGTACCAACGGGACCAATACTTCTGAAGTCCATGCTTTTGAAATAGATGAATGTCACCATACAGAAATACTATATTGGAGACAGAAACTGGAGATTCTCATTTATTAGTTTCTTGACAAGTAGCATAAAACATTTTCGAGATGCACACCAACTTTAGGAGAAGTAGGAACAGAATTGAATCTCTCAAAGATGAGAATGGAAATTGGTTTAGTGGAAGAGATGGTCTAGAAAACCTATTAAATGATCATTTCTTAAATATCAGCACTACAATCAACCCTCAAGTCAATGAAGTCTTAGAAATCCCCAAGACCTGATGGATTCCCACCAGTATTTTTCCAAACTCAATGAGACATTGTTGGCACTAATGTGATTAATATGGTTCAAAGATTTTTCATTAGCAAGAAATCACTCAAGAGCATGAACAAAACAAATTTCACTCTTGTTCCTAAAGTCAAGCTTCATCAAACACCATGAGATTTTAGGCCTATTTCTTTGTGTAACACTACATATAAACTTATCACAAAGATTCTAGCCACTAGAATGAAAGACTACATCAACAAATTAATATCTCCCATGCAATCTGCTGATGGCTCTGGGAGACAGATTACAGACAATATAACTCTTATACAAGAGATATCATTGTATGAAGAGGAAAAAAGGCAAGAAAGGGAACATGGCTATGAAATTGGATATGTCAAAAGCTTTGGACAGATTTGAATGGGGTTTTCTAAATGCAATCATGCTTCAACTTGGGTTTGATGAGAATTGGTGTGCTCTAGTCCATGAATGTATCAGTACTTCTGAAGTTAGTATTCAACTAAATGGTTCTTCTTGTACTTATTTTAAACCAACTAGGGGGCTTATAAAAGGTGATACACCTTAACCTTATCTATTCCTCCTTACTATGGAGGTGTTTCCCAAATCATTGGCCAAATTTGGAGCTGACAAGAATATTAAAGGAATAAGTATTGAAAGAAGAGCACCACCAGTGTCCCATTTATTGTTTGCTGATGATTGCTTGATATTCACCAAAGCAACCATGCATGACGTCAACAATCTGCTGGATGTTATAAAGGAAATCAGTAATATCTCAAGCCAACAGATAAATTTTCAAAAATCGTTAGTTTACTTCTCTGGTAATCTTCATGATAGGCACTGCAGAATGCTCTCAATAAGAATGAAAGTACAAAAAAAAAAAAGGCTATAGATGAAGGATACTTGGGTATTCCTCTTTTTTAACAGGAAAAAAACGTTTTCCTTCAATAGTACTGTGAATAACAAGAGACATATACTACCCAGATGGAAAGGAAAATTTCTCAAGCAAGCTGGAAGATCTATAATGGTCAAAATTGTACTTAATTTAATGCCTTTTCACCAGATGTGCACTTTCAAGATTCCAGATAAAAGCATAAAAGAGATGAAAAATCCAAAGACAGTTCTGGTGGGGGAAAAAAGAAAATAGTAGAGGATTCCACCCTTGTGCTTAGACAAGTATTTTCAAAGACAAAGCTGTTGTGGGGGTTGGATTCAGAGACTTGAGTATTTTTAATGATGCATTACTAGCTAAACAAGCCTGTAGATTATGCATAAGCTCTTCACAACTTATGGCAGATGCACTCAAAGCAAAATACATTCCTTCATCCACCCTCCTTCATGCTCCAGTAAAGAAGAATGCAACATGGGTCTGGAAAAGTTTATATAGGGAGGTTGATTTCATCAAAAGATTCAGTTTTTGGCAGCTAGGAAATGGGTAAAGAATCCATGCGTGGAAGGATAAATGGATACTAAGTTTACATGGTCCTCAATTACTAATGAATTCTAGTGCAGCAGGTTGTTCAGAAAATATGTTTGTCTTTGATCTAATAAATCAAAAGGACAAAACATGGAAATTTGATCTTGTTAATCTCCTCTTTGAGCATGAAGTGTCTGGTAGATTCTCGAACTCCAGAATATACAAGAATGGCAAATGATGATACTCTAGTTTGAACTTTGACAAATAACGGTATGTTTTCGGTCAAGTCAGCTTACAACTAAAAAATGGAGTTAAAGAATGGGAATCACACTAACAATCCTGATGAAGTCACGCTATGGAAGTCATTATGGAGTCTAAAGATACCAGAAAAGATCAAATTATTCCTTTGGAAGTGTATGACTGACTCTGATTCTTCTAGTGGAGGAATTATGAGACAAATTAGAGGGGTCCCATCTGTTTGCTCTATGTGTGATCATAATCAAGAGTCTACATATCATATAATCATGCATTGCAACTTTACAAGAGCAATATATACTTTTGTCCCTAGAAGTCGAAGGTCTATCCAGAACATTAATAATATCAAGGATTGGGTACAAAGCTGGTTTGTAGTTCGAACTAGTAATGGATCACTTGAAGATTATTGAATCATTCACATGGCATGTGCAGTATGGGAAGTCTGGAAAGAGAGGTGTAGATGTGTGTTTGAAAATCACAAGGCCAATCCAGTGAGTACCATAAGAAGGATAAAACTTTTAATGAATTCCATCTCACATGTTGAAAATAACAGTGTGCAGCAAGATAGAGTCTCTATGAACAGAAACCAAAAGTTGACTCCGCCTCTAAACCCTTTCCTTAAATTAGATTGTGATGCCTCTTTTAAATTGAATTATGTTAATTGTGGCATTAGACTAATATTGAGAATTTTGCAGGGGAACATACATGCTCAAGATGCATTGCCGGACATGATGTCCTAAATGCTGAGGAATGAAAATGCTTTGATGTGCTGTATGGAGTACAATGGGCTTTGGAAAATCACGTGAAGCATCTCTTTATTGAAGTGGACTCAAGCAATGTTGCCTATTCAAGTAGTTTGAGAGTTGGGTATGCAAACATACCATTAGGGAATGTAATGGACTAGCAGATGTACTAGCCACGCATGCTAGAAAATTTGGTGTATTTGACACTTGGTATATCAATCCTCCGGACTTCTCGGCTGATAAGGTTTTGGAGGATTCTGTTGATGTAAGTGCTATAATTATCTAGTAAAACACCATCCTCTATATCATGAAAAAAAAAAAAAAAAAAAAGATACGTCATCAACATATTTATGCGCATATTTACGGGGTTTTCCCTAAACCTAAAATCAACCATTATGCCTTGGAGACAGTATATTTGTTTCAAATATCCTTTCGTCCCTTGTCTGGTTAATATTGGCGTTGATTTATTTCTAGTTTGTCAACACTCAATAGTATTTGGTGAAAATTAATATATTTTTTTTCTTTTGAAGCATGGTAAAAATTAATATTTGATCCAGAAAAGCTACTTCATAAACCTTTGTAACGTTTCGAGCACGCATTATCAAGCTGTAATATCATCCGCATTATAATTTATAAGAACCACCTCATCTCACTTTGCGATCAAAAATACTAAACAATTTCCAAATAATCAATTCTTACCATTTCCCTACGAAAATGCTAGGTTGACCAATTTGGAAAAAAGTTTGATCTAGCAGCGCTAGATCATTTTTGATCTAGCGCTGCTAGAGCCGTTGGATGGGTCGATCCAATGGTGGTGGTTGTCAGTGGAGTTTTTCACTCCAAGGGCAAAAATGCAATTTTCATTAAAAACCACCACCACCATTGGATTCACCTATCCAACGGCTCTAGCAGCGCTAGATCAAAAATGATCTAGCAGCGCTAGATCAAAATCGTTTCCGACCAATTTGTTATCCCGACCGAAAATCCGGCCTCTAACAAATGGCTGGCCCCACTTTAACCCATTGATGATCCCAAACCTGAGAACGTATCATGAGCCGTCCATTTTCTTCTTCGGTGATTTTGCGTGATAAAAAGTCGGTAGGTGTAGCATCTCCCATTTCACTAAGTAATATTTAGGGAATACAAGTAACTGAAAATGGTCTACACCCAGCAAGTTGTTTAATGCCACTCTTATCCGGTGACCAACGCTAGTTAGACCACTCCATCATGACAAAAAACATTTCCTGCCCCCAAAACTTCTAACCAAACGTTTCCTTTCCCAAGACGTATTAATATTACTCTCCAACTTTCTACACCCCTATGTGTCATCTATATCCACCACATATTTCATTCTCACCCTACCCACCACAGAAAAATAGGGAGTCCGCTTTAAGAGTGAGCAAATAAGAAGTTGGGGTAAGATTTTTGGGTATAAAATCCGGTGTATGCATAGCATTTTCGCTCTTTCATTGGCTTTTAGACTAAGTCTTATGGGGTGCTAGTCTAGCACCTAGATTAGCAGTCAGAAATACCTCCTAAGTCTTATGGGAGTGCTAATCTAGCAGCTAGATTAGCAGTCCACGTCGACTATGTTGAACCATTCCGCGCCAAATAACCCTTCAAAGACCCAGGCGCTAAACCATTCGGCGCTTCAAATCTCAAATGATCGGATCAAAATAAACCCGGTATTTGAACCATTCCGCGAAAGGTAGTTTTTCAATTACTGAACCATTCAACAGTAACTATCTAGCATGCTACTTCACATGCTAGCAACTGCTAGGAGAGAGAACTAGTGTTAACTTTTTTGCTACTTTTTTTTTTTTTTTTTTGAATTGCAACACTTAAGTGCTAATCTAGCACCTCCAATCTAGCTCATAAGACTTAGTCTTATGGCTTTCCTGCCGGCCATCTTTTCTGTCTCTCTAACTTTCCCCCTCGAACCTTGTTGTAGAGAAAGAGCCATGAATGCCCTATGTAGAGTCTTATTTTTAGGGTACTTACTGAGTCTACAGAGTGCATTAAAGAGTTAATGAATTCACTACATTCTTTTTTATAGAGAAAGAAAGTAAGAATACGCTACTTCCATTCTATGTAATCATACATACACTTCATCTATCAATCTATCTTAGCCGTTGGAAATCCCATCCTATCTTCAATCTCAGCTGAGAACCAACCTAAACATGTTTGACTTTGGTCAGGCTAATTAGGTTTGTCATTACTCTTGTGCATACTCTGTTTTCAGGACATAAGACTTTCATTCTCCGATACATCTATCACCTTCATCTTCCATCTCCGGTGGGTATAAGAAAATATAACAGGATAAAAAAAAACTCAAAATAAATAACAGATTGCAAAATAAAGAGATTCATTCATGATCATCATCACATTAGGATATTCTAATTACATAGTGCAGCTTTAAAAAGACATGAAAACACCATAGTTAGCAGGATTCAGAAAGTAACATTAGCACCTAATAGTTCATACATAGAACCATCTTTTTCTGATCATCACCATCATCTTGATCATACGATTATTACCTTAAAAGTGTGAAGTTGCAAATTTCTTGAACTCAATCCTATTAATGGTTGCAACTTCCACTAATTTTCTCTTATTCATATTAATCTTCTCAATATTTGATTTTAGTGATGCTAATGAGTTTCTGGCTTTGTTAAGCTCTTCTTCCAACTCCTTTATACGAGACTCTTGACTTTTAGCTTTTTCTGCTTTCTCTTTTTCTTCTTTTTGTAATTGATGAATCGCATCTTTAATTATTATATCTTGATCAGCTTTTGTTTTCAAAACGTTCAACCTTTCTCTGAGTTTAGGTACTTTATATCCCATATCTTCAAATTCAGTCAACTGAACGCTATAAGTTTGTAGCTCAGCTGGAAAGATTGATGGATCAGCAGAGTTTTGAAGTTTCCTAACAAACGTAAGAAAAGCTACGTCCCAGCCCAGCATAACTCCTTGTTTGGTTTCATCAGTGAGGTGTGAAAGTGGTTCAAAATGAGGGTTCTGAGGGATTTCTTTGAAGAGAACTTGCTCATACTGAATCTTAAGTTCCGAAGAGAGATATGAAGATCTATGAGGGACTAGAGCAAACTTCATAGATAGATCAGGAGAACGGGTTGAGGGTGATGGGTTTGGAGAAGATGCAAACTTGGCGACAAGTTTGGAATCAGATGTTCTTTGGATTGATCCCATTGATACCTACTCTAAGTGACTTCGTTTAAAATGATGTTTTGAACTAGAAGAAGTGGATTTGTTAGTGTCACACAATTGTGTCGACTGTAGATTGTTTCATTCCTTTACAAAGTCCAGAGAAAAGATAGCTAGGTTTCTAGTCAACCCTAACCCTAACAGTTAGTAGATAAACGAGGAAGAATAAAAGATACGGTTAGACCAAAGAAGATACGTTGTAACAGAGTTGAATAACTCGTCGACTATTATCAAGATAGCTGCTAATGTTGTTGAAATGGTCTTGGTGACTATGCACATGGTGATTTCTTTGTGTTCTTAAATAGAGTTTTGAAGAACTTGTAGGATTTTTTTTTATTTTTATTTTTTTGCTAGGACTGAGGAGATTGTCCTTTGTACTCCTTTAATACTAAACCAGCTAAGCTCGCCCGTTTCGCTAAATATGGTATTTTGCGACTAATCAGTATGAAAAAAATAATACATCCTGCGTGTATTTTTCATAATCTGATGATACTGTACAAGATTTGCATGCTTTCATGTATGTATGCTTTGATGATGCAAGAAAAAGAAAACTGGTGAGCATTCTATTTGTAGTTTTTTTTTTGCATGGAATGAAAATATGTTTGAATATTTTCATTATTATTTAGTTTCTTTTTATAAGAATTCTAATTTTTATATACTATTATCACATATCAGAAAGACTATCTTCTGGTAAGAAATTGGTCGGAAGCCTAGCAACAAGCTGAGCTCCTACACCTTTTTGAATAACTACACTTAACCTATGAAAAAGAAATTCTCTGACTCGAACATTGGCATCATGGCTAGCAATATAGTTGCGCAAGCGTTTCAGAAAGTCTATAGTACCATCACCCAACTCACCTAAGGTGGTAAAAGCAAGTGTCCCAAAACCAACAGTTAAGCAAAGGGTAAGGCAACAGTTAAGCACGTTCCTGCTGCTTCCGTCATTTGTAATCACTAGTTAATAAGTAGTTGGACGAGAAATTGTAAATAATCTCTGTGCAAAAAAAAAAAAAAAAAAAAAAACCCCATATCCTATGCCAATACTCTAGGCATAGAATATGGCTCAAAAAAAGTTTGCACAGGTTATTCATGATTTCAGAATTCAATTATAAATCTTAATCTCATGCCTTCAAAATAGTGAGGTGTTTGTTAATCACAATCTTTATATCTAATTACCAACGCCAAATACTCAATTAACATCAAAAACAGAAGTGAAACCAAAGGGTCTTCTTGTACTTCTAATTTTCTCCATTAATTCCGAACATACGGACCTGGTGCATGTTTGGAAACTTGGCAACACCCAAAACAAAGACAGTGAGGTTGTTGAGAAAGAGAGTTGGTTGTTGGTAGCCAGTTCAGTTGTGTCATCTACGCGGGGCTATTAGGTATCAACAAAGAAATGTAAAGAACGAAGTTGAAAATTCCAATCAAGAGAACTAAACACATTTCTGAAGTAAGGGTAATACACTCAAAGATGCTTATGCGTAAGTAATGATTGACTAAGAGATTTGAACTCTTGCCAGAAACGCGTACATGGCAGGCACGCCTTAACCATACGTCCAAAGCGACAACTGATAAAATATGCGTAGCAACAGGACTAACACCACCACCTAGAGTCGTCAAACAACAAACCTACATGCATAACTTCTCAATCAAACATCATGGAGAAATTTAGGAACCTCTCACACTTAATGTTTTTGTTATTAATCCATTTTTCTAGCAAGTTCGGCACTTGGACCATGGGGCAAAAAATTGTGGGTGGATCCTCTTTGGAGGCCTACTTAGGACGTCTGTGGAAGACTGGGCCTTCATAGGACCATTTACGTCCGCCGCTAAACTCCTCTTTCGCAAAAGGAAACGAAATGAAAATACTCCCAGGTGGGGTTTGTTAGGCAATATATCCTCCACGGAGTCATCTGATCGTCTCGTTGTTATGTCTAGATCCACGAAGTTGTGTATTCGCGCATTTTCCAGAAAAGATGGTACTGTTGACACAATGATAAAGACACAAATTGGTGGAATGTTAATCTTCCTAAACTCCTTTTGATTCAAATACTGTTCTTCAAATTTGTAGAGTTTGAATTCCTATTCAGGGCACTGATAAGACGAGATGGGAAGGGACCATAAATGACCGCTTTACTGTTAATTAAATCATCTTACTACATGAATTTTACACAATAGTCAACCTATTAGTGCTGTTTCCGGTCAGATTTTTCCTTGGAAAAAACTCTAGAGACACGACCTGCCACCTAAAATTCTCCACTTCCTTTGAAAGTACATTCAAATTGTATGCCAATTATTAGATATCAGCTTGGTGGATTCATAGAAGATACTGAAAGCCCAGTTAAAAACATTCTCTCCCAGTGAGGGTGAGCATTTGGCCCGTAATCCGTGAATTTAACCGGGACCAACCGTTCATTTGCGGATGGATGCCCGGACCGTTCGTTAATGGGTTGGATGCGGATGGAATTTTTAAAATCCAACGGATAACGGATCGGGCCCGGATGCAACCTTGAAAATCCGTTGGACATCCATATCCGTTAAATTAAGCGCATTTATATAGTTCTAGGAAATACTATGGATCATTTCGGAATTTTTAACATGTTTGCTTTGGATGTTGTACATGACATTTTTATGTTTGTATACATATATAGGATATGTAGGTTTTATAAGGAGTCATTTTTATGTTTGTATACATATATAGGATATGTAGCTTTATTTTCTTTACTATAAATTTTAACTAAAACAAATCCATTGGATTATCCGCATCCAATTCGTCCATCCGTGTATCCATTGGATGCAAATCCGTTGAATATGGATTGGATGCGGATGCCAAATTTGAAATCCGTAGTGCAATGGATTGGACGCGGATGAGGCAAAAACCGGTCCATACCGGCCCAGGCTCACCCCTACTTGAGTCCCACAGTACTAGGGGTGAGCATTTGGCCCGTAATCCGCGGATTTAACCGGACCAACCGTTCATTTGCGGATGGATGCCCGGACCGTTCGTTAATGGATTGGATGCGGATGGAATTTTTGAAATCCAACGGATAACGGATCGGGCCCGGATGCAACCTTGAGAATCCGTTGGACATCCATATCCGTCAAATTAAGGGCATTTATATATTTTTACAAAATACTATGGATCCTTTAGGAACTTTTAAGATGTTTGCTTGGGGTGTTGAACATGACATATTTATATTTGTATACATATATATATAGGATATGTAGATTTTATAAGGAGTTATTTGCGTCCGCTTATTTTATTTACTATAAATTTTAATTAAAACAAATCCATTGGATTATCCGCATCCAATCCGTCCATCCGTGCATCCATTTGATGCGAATCCGTTGGATATGGATTGGATGCGGATGCCAAATTTGAAATCCGTAGTACAATGGATTGGATGCGGATGAGGCGAAAACCGGTCCATACCGGCCCATGCTCACCCCTATCCCACACAACAACAATGGAAGGACACAATGACACATCATTGGTTAAAAGCCCGGTTAAAAACATTTTCCTGGTAAATACCAACATACCTGTACTGTCAAGTATATCAATAATATCATGCTTAAAAAAAAAAAAAAAAAAAAAAAAAAAAAAAAAAAAACCATCTGGTTTTGGAAACGGCAGGAAGAACTCCGGTTGTCTGGTTGGAAATCTATGTGATTTACTAAAATACCCTTCAACTAATGCAAGTGGATATTTAAGTAAAGGCCCGGTGAGCAAGCCTTGTTATTAGAAATTCTGGAGCCTACACATTGTTATGATCTCGGAGATTGGATTATGGTGTAGGCGAAGATGAAGTTGAACCTCTTGTCGTGGGTTTCAACATAGAACAGACTTGCCAAACTAATCCGACGTTAAATGCACATAGTAGCAGTCGGGCAGATGTTTGAAAGTACTCAGAGATTTCCTATTGCACTTGATCACTACATCATTTCAAAGCGTGTAAGTATTGTGCCATCATACCTGCATAGAGCACAAAGCGGAATATGCAACCACCAATTTTGTTCAAGTTTCAATTAAATTTTGGATCAACCGGAAAAAACAATAGTAGCAGTGTTGAGATGATCTAGTGCGTACACTTATGGTGGGGAATCTGTAGAATTTTTCTAAGGAACCATTTTGGGATGTCTATGTGACTTTGTCAATGACGGTTAGTTCATTTTGTATTTGATTTTTGTTTTCCTATGGACCTATGGTACATTCTGTATACTATACAGACCTTGTTTTAGGTATATCAATGGATATCTTCCATTATGGGGGTGAGTGTTGAACTACCTTACTAGACAATAGACATTGTATTTTAGTTGAGCAGTAAACTTTTCGTGTCACTTACTCATCGGTCATGGCTTTCGCATTGCCCATCTTTTCTGTCTCCTCAAACTCCCCCCCTCAAAACTTGTTGCAGAGAAACAGCTCATGAATGCCTATGTAGAGTCTTATTTATAGGGTACTGACTCTGCAGAGCATATTATAAACAAAGAGTTCATGGGAGCCTTTTCATCTTTTATTTTATAGAGAAAGGAAGTAAGAACGAATGCACGACTTCCCAAATAGTCATACACTTGATCTCAGCCGTTGGAATCACTCAGTTGAAAACCAACCTAAACATGTTTGACTTAGTCAGTACTCTCTTTTCAGGTCATTGAATTTTCATTCCCCGGCTATATTATCACCTTCGTCTTCCATCTCCGGTGGAAGATAAGAAAATTTAAAAAAAAAAAAAAAAAAAAACCACAAAGAAAAAAAAAAGCACCAGCATATATCAGATTTCAAAATAAAGAGAGTTTCATTCATGATCATCATCCCATTAGGATATTCTAATTACCAAAGTGCAGCTTTAAAAAGACATGAAAACACTGTAGTTAGCAGGATTCAAAAAGAAATCTCATAGAATCTTATTCTTATGATCACTACCCTCAATCCTCAACTTGGACCATATGATTTTAATCTTAAAAAGGTAACTTTGCAGATTTCTTGAACTCACCTACGGTCTTGGTTGCATCTTCTATAAACCTCCTCTTCTTCATATTAGTCTTCTCAATGTCTGATTTTTGAGATGCTAATGAACTTCTGGCTTTTCGAAGCTCTTCTTCTAAGTCTTGAATACGACATTCTTGGCATTTAGCTTTTTCTGCTTTCTCCTTTTCTTCTTCTGCTGCTTCATGAATTGCAATTTTCAGCATTTTATGGTTGTCAGCTCTTGTTTTCAAAACGCCCAACCTTTCTTTGAGTTTAGATACTTCATATCCCATGGTTTCAAATTCAGTCAACTGTTTTAAGTAATTTCCGAGCCCAGCAAGAAAAGTTGATGGATCAGAAGAGTTCTGAAGTTTCCTAACAAAAGTAAGATAAGATACATCCCACCCTAGCATAACTCCTTCTTTGTATTCATCACTGAGGTGTGAAAGCGGATCAAAATGAGGGTTCTGAGGGATATCTCTAAAGAAGACTTGCTCATACTGGATCCTGAGTTCTTGAGAGAGATTTAAAGATCTATGGGGCACTAGAGAAAACCCTAGATCAGGAGAAGGGTTTGAGGGTGATTGGTTTTGAGAAGGGGTAAACTGTGGTGGGATAACAGAAAGGGTAGGCTGTGGTGGGTTAGCAGAAGAGGTAAACTGTGATGGGTTAGGAGAAGGGGTAAACTGCGGTGGGTTTGGAGATGCATAGACAGGTCTGGAATTTGATGATCTTTGATTTGATCTCATTGATGCTTTCTCTAAGTGGTTTGGTTTTTTTTAGACTTCTTAAGATGATGAAGAACGATGATTTCACTGTGTTCTTCAATAAAGCTTCGAAGAAGTTGTTTATTTTCTTTTGATAGGACTAGAGAACTTATATATTCTTTACTGATTAGTTGTATTTATATAACATTTAGCTTCAGTAGATTTTTTGCTAATAAAACTTTATTAAGAAAAAAAAGAAAAGAAATACAACCAATCAAAATACTAGAAACGAAGTTTATCTAAAGTGACCTTAAGCACATCCGTAGAAGATATAAAATCGAACCATCCATGATTTTTGCCTCGAAAGTAGATTAAACTCCGATTTAGCCATAATTCTCGAGTTTCTCTCTTCCGTACAAACCAAACAATGAATGGCAAAGGGTAAGACTGGTCAAATCAGCTTGCTTTGACTTCTTACCTTTATTTACTGACCCAATCTCCAACTGCAGCTTCATGAAAGAATTCCGATGCACCTAACCTAATTGACAGTAAAACTGTCCGCAAAATAATCCCAAATCTGCTTCAACACCGGTATTGCAAAAACAACATCGAGTTGTAGAAAAATCACAACCCCTCCTTCAACATTTAGCTTCTGTAGTTACTAGTAATTCTTTAATAGTAAACCAGCTCACCTCATCTTATTTGTATTATCTGCCTGCAAATTGATGTGATGCCTTTGATATGACTATACAGTGTGTACTATTGATTCTTTGTTATTGTACAAGATTTGCATCATACATGTATGCATGCTTTGATGATGCAGAAAAAGCAAAGTGGTTTGCATTCTATATGTAGCTTGTTCAGATATTGGTAGGGCACAGGCACAGCTAAGCACGTTCCTGCTGGTATCTGCCTGCATATTGATGCCCTATGATTCTATGAAGTAGGCATATCAAGATATTGGACGGGACGGCCAAGCACGTTCCTGCTTCCGTCAATTGTATACGTGACAAGTGCAAGTGAATAGATTAAAAATCAATCTTGGTATAGGGACGGCAAGAAATGGTAGAGGGGCGGCAACCTAATAAGACAAAAAAAGGTCATTACAAGCAAATTCAAGTACCCCTTATCAATGAAAAATTTAGAAATGACTAATTAGCCCTTATTGTTAATAATCAAGTTTAGTAATGATAATCAAGATTAGTGTTGATAATCAAGATTAGTGTTGATAATTAATTTTCACTTATTATAACTCTAAAATCAGATTTTTAGAGTTACAAAAAAAAAAAATTTGAGGAGAAGAAAAAGAAAACTTATGTGATATTTGTGAAACCCTAGATTTTGATTCACTCCACCAAAATGAGTGATTCCAGTGGCAAATTTGAGGTGGGTGAATCTCTATATGATAGAGAAAACAAGTACTACATACCTCTTGATGGAGATCCTGATATGGAATATTTTTTAGATGGTAGAGATGTTTTAGACCAAAGTGAAGGTCAATCTCAACCAATTGAAGAAATTAGACAACAAAGTGAAGAACCAAGCACTGAAAATGACCAGGTATACTTCTAAACTAGTTCTCATTAGCTTTTTGTTGATCAAAATTATCTAAAGTACATAAAAAGATCAAATTTTTATAAATTTCAGAAGAACATACGGTTGGAATTTAGCATAATACTGCTTAGTAACTACATGTTACGGTACATAAATATGTTTTTACCAACCGTAACTAGTTGAATTTTGGGGAAAACCCTTAAAGTATACCGATTTACGGTTGGTAAAATTTGTTGGATTACAAACCGTACCATATTTATTTGCTAAGTACGTGCAGTAGTTACCAAAGTAAGTTATCTGTGCATGTGATTATTTCTCGCACAAGTTACGGTTACTAATGTATAAATCGAGACCAACCGACACGGTATTACGGTGTATTGGTGACTTTTAGTTACCAAAAGTATATTTAACTGTGTGTTTTACTATTCTTTTTGATGTATTTACGGTATGTTGGAGGATCACAGATTTACCAATCAGAATCGTTTTTTACGTTTGTTTATTCTCTTTCGTTACCAACCGTATATTCATATATGTTTTCGTTTTATTGCCTCGTTTAGACTAATGTTGGTATATTTTTGTCCAGGTCGTTGATGTACCTCCTATAATGGATGACCAACCTTTAGCAAATGAACTTCTCACCAAAGATTCTAGCTCTCACTATTTAACCGAGGAGACATGGAAGGAGAAAGACGATGCAAAGAAGTGGGCTAGAGAACGAGGAAAGTTGATTATGTGTATCATAGTTTGTAATGGTACCACTAGTGATCGTTCCTTTCAAATGGTTTGCGAGTGTAGTGGATAACATAGAAGTCACGCAAAAAAGGATACCTTGCAAGTAGCAAAGAATACTACTTTCAGTAAGAAGACTTGATGCCCCTTCAAGCTTCAGTTTAAAAAGAACGCGGCAAAAAGGTGGTTTTTAGAGAAAGTTGTATGTGGTAGTCATAACCACCCTATACCGGAGAGTTTGCTATCACACGCTTATGTTGGACGCCTTACCGAAGAAGAAGAGAAGATCGTAGAATCACTGACACAAATTCGTATGAAGCCTGTTGATATCCTCGCTCACTTAAAGGAAAGAAACCCACAAAATTCTTCTACTTTGGATAACATCTACAATGCAAGAAAAAAATTGAAGGCTAAGAAATGGGAACAAAGGAACGAAATGCAACAATTAAGTAATTTGGGGGAGTTGCATAATTACTCGGTTTTCCACGATGATGATGAGAAAGGACGAATAAGACATCTTTTATTGGCTAATCCTGAGTTTGTGAAGTTGGCACGGTGCTCTCATCAAGTGCTTATAATGGATTGCACATACAAAACCAACAAGTTTGAGATGCCGTTGTTGAACATTGTCGGGCAAACTTCTACCAATGCTCCTTTTAGTGTTGGTTTTTGCTTCTTGAAAGATGACCTCGAAGAGAGCTATGTGTGGGCACTAAAACAAGTGAAGTTATTCTACGTAGAGGGATATACTCCAAAGGTGATTATTACCGACAAGGAGCAAGCTTTGTTGAATGCAATAAGGAGGGTTTTCCCGGAAGCTCATAACCTTCTTTGCACGTTCCACTTGTGGAAAAGTATTGAAACTAAGTGCATGCGTCTTGTCCGTCCAACCCGAAAAAGCGAAATGGATAGAATAAAGAAACTACCATTACATAAACAAGATGAAGCCAAAGATAAATTTAAGAACGATGAAAATTTGGCGGAACTAAAATGGGAAAGTTTCAAAACGGAGTGGAGAGACTTGACCTATTCTATCCCCGTGGATGAATATGAGGATAGATCTCATATGTTAGTGGCTTATTGGAAAAGAGGTTATCCATGTGTTGTGAAGTATTTGTTTGATAATTGGTTGGATCCTCACAAAGAGAAGTTCGTATCGGCGTTCACTAACCAATATAGGCATTATGACAACCAAGCTACAAGTACGGCAGAGTCATCTCACAACCGGTTGAAGAAGAAACTTCATAGTTGTAATGGTGGGTTAGTTACGTTATTTGAAGCCATGCATTCGTATTTCCTCCGTGATCACGATAGAGTTACGGAGTCTTTTGAAAAAAGCCGAAGTAAACAACACACTAAATGGATAGACAATGAGTGGCTAAGGAGAATTACACATCAAGTTTCGCACAAAGCAATTGAGAAGATAATGTATGAAGTACAACATTATGAATTGGGGGATTATGAAGAAGAGTGTGTTTGTCCAAACATGACAAGTTTGGGACTCCCATGTCGGCATGTTATAGCCACATATCAAGACAAAGTGATCCCGATTCAAGATATTGATCCCTTTTGGCAATAATTAACATTCCGTGAAACAATTTTTGATCCACAATTTGGAGGAACGTTTGCCGATACCGAGATTGGAAAAGCTCTAGCCGAGAAATATGCTACACTAAGCCAAGGCCAAAGGAAAATATGGTTGAGTAACTTGAGAGATTTCGTATATCCACAATTTAGGTATGATATCAAGTAACCACCAAAGGGGAAGGGTAAGGGGAGGCCTCCTACCAAAAAAAAAATAGGTACGTAGGAAATAAAAAAGCAAGAGAATTGGCGGAAGAATCAAAGAAAAGAGATCCTTGTGTTTATGAATGGTTGAGAAAGGAATATGAAGCGGAGGATGAGATGGAAGAGGATGATGTTCAAGGTAGAAACAAATGAAAAAGAGGTCAAGCGGATAAAGGAGAACCAAGCTGTCGAAATGTACAAGAAAAATGTATCGAGCTTCCTACTCAAGAAAGTGCAACAAGCAAAATTGATGTTAAATGAAAAGGTCTGGTATTTCGCTCTAACCAACAA
This sequence comes from Papaver armeniacum, assembly GCA_023531295.1. NCBI lineage: Eukaryota > Viridiplantae > Streptophyta > Magnoliopsida > Ranunculales > Papaveraceae > Papaver > Papaver armeniacum. The sequence continues at coordinate 304,872 of JAJJWW010018908.1, forward strand.
CAAAGAAGCAAAGTTGTTGTTCAAAGAAATGGTCGTACAGAAAGTGGAAAAAAAGATGATGGAGTTAAAGGTCAAGGTTCCTATGTCGGACTCGAGGTTTCCTCCCAAGATAGTTCAATAAAAAGACTTATTGGTAAAGTTGGTGTTAAACAATTAGTAAGGAACAATGGAAAGAGTCCGATGGTTGAAAAGGAGAAGGAGAAGGAGACGATTCATCTAAAAGGAGTGCCTAAACCACCACCTAGAGACAAGAATGGTCGATATAACCGGAACCATTACATTCTCTATGAATATTACCTTCGTTTTTCCCCCGACTATATTCGTGGTTATATCAAGGCTACGGAGGATGTTCATGGTGATAGGAATTGTGGTTACCACGTCTTCATGGATCAACTTGGACCCTTTGAAGACGCGATAGGGTGGGATTGTGACCAAGTTACTTACGTAAGGTAAAAATGCTTAATGGAACTACGTGGTTACCGCGACTTCTATAAGCCGATGATGAGAGTTGAAAGAAACGAAACCGATGAGGTGTTAAATGAGAGCTTCAAGGAAATGGAAAGGCGGTTAACCGGTAATATATGTTTGACAAGCCAATATTGGATGCACATGCCTATATGTGGCCAACTACTCGCCAACGCATTCAATTGCGTCATTCATTTAATCTCCAGAGACATGAGCACTACATTTGCACCAACAAGAATAACGTTTGACGAAGACTTGTCAATAAAAAAAACTGTTGTCATGGGGCACGTGGAAGGAAATCATTACATCGGCCTCCGATTGCATGAAGGAAGTCTATTACCTCCATTGTGGAGGGAATTTGGTTGTGACGGTGAACTCCCCAAGACTTGGTGCAATCGATTTGAGAAAAGGATTGAATTATGGAAGGCCACAACATTGTCTATGCCGAAGCAATTCGTAGTTATGACCGATGATGAAGAGGATTCTTAAATGTTTTCAAGTCTTGGTGAAGCCCATTTTATAATTTGTATTTTGGTATTTTGACTAAATGTGATATGATTAAAAGTGACAATATCATGTCTATTTGATTAGATAATATATGAAGTATTTTTTTCACAAACATATCTATTTGATTAGCTAATTTGAGTGGAAATCAAGGTATCAGTGTAAATTACGGTTGGTAACAATAACATACTTAATAACCGTAAGTATTCTTAGAAACAGATTGTACCAGCCATTGTTAGTTACGGTTGGTAATGATAATATAGTTACAAACCGTAACAAACACTGAAACACAAGCCAAACAAATATAATTCAATTAAAACCATTGAACCATCTTCATTACTAAACCAACATTACAACCATTAAACCATTATAAATATAAATGACATTACAACTCATTTTCTTTGATGCGACTTAAAAGGATACTAATATCCAGGCCTACGAGTGCGAAAGAAGTCTTTAAGGATGTTGAAATGAGGTAAGTATTGAAAACTCGACCTTTTCCATCGTCTCCATTCTTGAATAGAGCTCTCTAAAACTTCAGCGTCAGTTTCACCCCTTAATCGTATTTCACGCATAATACGAATTAATGCCATAAATTCTTGAACGTTATCCCGAATAGTTCCATATCGAATATACAACATTATTCCATCGCAGTTATTAGGGTTACCTGTTTCGGAGCAAAAGTTTTCAAAAAGAGTTCTCAAATAACTTGTACTCACAAAACCACATCGGCATCGTTCTTCTCCTCTTTCTGGATAGCATGGAACAAAGTTGCGGCAAATACATAAATCTTCTTCCAATGTAAATTCAGGTTTGGAGCCATAATCTATTTTAAGGTAAGAGATGATTCATGTGGAGGTGTAACTTTTATTGAGGAGGATAAGCATATATATATATAACAATTTGGTTTTTTATTATGTAACGGATATATTTTTTGAAAATAAACTTGTTGAAGGTTTCAACGGCTATATTTTCAAATCAACCAATGACAAATCAGTGGATAAGCTCATGAAAACCCAAGAAATAAATAAGGTGCGGTTGGTAATTAAAATATAGTTTCAAACCGTAGACCAGATAATTGATTTTGCAACAGAGTTACGGTTTGTAATGATTGTAAATTTACCAACCGTAACTCTGTAGAAATTACATATACCAGAGTTACGGTTCCTTACCGAAGCACAATTACCGATCGTAACTCTGCAAAATTTATTTATACCAGAGTTACGGTTCGTTAGAGTTATAGTTACCAACCGTAAGTATGAGCTCTCTAACTCTGGAAGTTACAGAGTAATGTACGGTTTGTAAATTTGCTTCATTACAAACCGTAACTAGCATACGGTTTCTTAAGGATTTGTTGTTATCAACCGTAACTAGCGTACGGTTTTTAATTTGCCTTTTGTTACCAACCGTAACACATAGAATAACTTCAAAAAATCTCAATTTTAATTCATTCCTAGTAACTAACCACACAGTTGATAACATGTTAATTCATTCCAAGTAATTCATAAGCTAAAATCCATAACCACACAATTCATAACATGTTCGTGATAATATCCATAAGCTAAAAACTAACCACACAACCATTAGTTCTTGATAATATCCATAAACTAAAAACAACCACACAAAGCTAAGAAATAAGAAGTTGTCCTGCTATCAAATGTCACATAACCATAATTAACCACGAGGACCACGACCTCTTTTGTTGGTAGTACCACTACCATGAGTGCGAGGGCCATCACGGCGACCACCGCGACCACGACCACCTCTTTGGCTAGTACCCACACCATGCACATCCTCTTCCAAAGGCGTCTCTTCATTTCGCTAGATGACGGCTGACTATGGCTAGTACTCGCACCTCCAATGGACTTTTTTCCCCTCTTTAAGCATCTTTCTTCGGTGACCAACCCCTCATACAATTCTTTCCTGGTTGGATCATGCATGTTCCTTATTTGCTCTTGTAAGGTCCTTTGTTGAGGAGCGTTAATCACACCATTAGCACGGATGCATGAAGTCATACTATTTGCCAACTGTTGTCCTCGCTCTTTCTATTAACACATTAAAAAGAATCTTAAGAGATTATTCCATAACCCAAGAAATATAAATTAAAACTATTCCAAGTCATGGGGATAACAAAGTTACGTACCGTCATGAAATATAGTTTCCTCCAAGTCATACCAAATAGTCCCTTTGTCTCTTTGCTCTCCTCGGCAGCCTTCCTTTTTTCTATTTCCTTTTGAATAAGTGGCTGGGCCTCCGGATCATTATTAATCACATGTGGATGACCAAAATGATAATACCAATCTATGTAATCATCAACGACTTCTTTCGTGTTGTTACAAGCCGTTGCCTTTCCCGCTTGGAGTTGGTATTGTTGTTGATGGCGGTTGTTCCAAACATCAATCGTCGGAGTTGGGCGGTAGTTGAGTACAATGGTGGGGCCTCTTGTCTCGGATCCATCCTTGGATAATTTGAAGTTTTCCTTAATGACCTTTTCTTGAATATGAGCAATTTGGCGTAGAGTTCGATGAGGATTGGTCATAACATAACCTGTGGCATGATACAATGGTCCGTTGTAGCCTGAGATATGTGTGAACTGACGAACATCAACTCCATTTTGAATCCTCAAATAAGGGTCAAAGATAACATCTTCAACAGTGAAAGCATCTATTTCCTGCCTCACTTGAATGAGCCTCTTTTTCTTTGTTCCTTTTTTGTCTACCAATGAACATAAACTTCTTTCCTGTAGGTCTATCATCATCTTCTTCCCATTCAGTAGGAGGTCTCAAGCTCGGAAAGTGGTCATACACCCATGCCTAGAAAAATATAAAACAATTTAAGCAATTGGGACATGAATACAAATTATAAATATAACAAACAATCATAAAATAAAAAAATGATAAAATGTAACCAAACTTACCATTAGAAGCGCAACATTCCCAGCAATTTCAGTAGCTCCAGCCCTCGAGGCCTTTCTTAGACTTTCAAGTAGATATGCAAGCGTGGCGGTGCCCCACGAATACTCTCTGGTCTTCTTCAAATCCTTCAATAATTTTAGGTAATGGACATTCACCCTTTTTCCCGAGTTATCGGGCATGAATACGGTCCCAATAGAATACAACAAATATGTTGTGGCTGTACGCCTAGCCCTTGTGTCATATATCACCTCACCTGCCAATTGCTTTTTGAGGGTGTCTCCAAACTTCGTCCTCAAATTTTTCAACAACAACTTCTTTACCTTGTTAATCTTGTTTGGTTCCGAAGGGTCATAACCACCAGCCAACATAAACTCCATCTCGGTCTCGTCTTTACCCCACCCAAGTGTTTCTTCAACAAGGCTGTAAAGATCATTCCAAGACATGTTGTTATCAAAACATTCATACACAGATTTTCCTTCAACTTCCAAGTCAAGAATTTGCTTCACATCGTCCGGTATTATTGTCATCTCTCCAAATGGGAGATGAAAAGTATCGTTTTCTGGCCAATATCGTTCCCTGAAGGCAGATACCATTATACTATCATACTCCGATTGGGTATTCAGAATTCCAGGCCCTAATCCTGAACTTGACACTAGAGTACGAACATCACCACATTCGTCACCTAAATGCCAATGACTAGATCTTTGATGCTTAACCAATTTGATTGCCCTTGCATGATCCTTAAAAACAATACAAATATATTTTGTTAAACTGAGATTAATGAAATATACATAAATAAATAAATAAAAAATAATAACTTAAAACAAAACAATGTGTTAAGATAAACATACCCTAGTCTCACAGACTTTTGCGGCCCAGGAATTGGTATAACCAAATAAGATTGGGGACTTATATGGTGCCTCGCCCCAAGGTCTTTTATTCTTCTTCCTTGGCAACAACGGGTCTTTTCCTTTAGGAATATGCAACCCTTTTGGTGCAGGTTCCTTTCTCGGCTTCTTTTCTTTCCTTCGTTTAGCTGGAGGTGGAGTTGTAGCTACAACAATTCCTTTCCCCTTGTTTTGTACTCCTTCTTCATCATTTGCTTCCTCTTCCTCATCTTCATCATTTGGTTCCTCTTCCTCGTCTTCATTTTCTCATTCCTCTTCCTCATCTTCACCATTTCCTTCTTCATCCTCCTCTTCTTCGCCATTTCCTTCTTCATCCTCCTCTTCTTCGACATTGGATTCATCAGGATTTTCTTCCTCTTCATTATCATCAGCTTCTTCAAGGTTCTTTTCAACTCCTACCTCTTCAATTTCTTGATCATTAGGTTCAGCTCCTTCTAATTCAACCCCAGAGTTACCTAGAGATGGTTCTCTAAGCCTAATCTCAAATTGATTCTTCTTCTTCTTCGCATTCTTGGGGACACCTCTATAATCTACCCCTAAATGCTTGTCACCGCGAGGGGTGGGTGTATGATCAATCGGAGTTAAGTTATTCCCTTTCTTTTTCTTCACCCTATCAGGATTCCTACACAAGTAATAATTTGAATGAAATCCTAAGGGTTGAACAAACAAAATGTAACAAACAAACCAAAAAAATGTGACCAAAACAATATACGGTTTGTAACTTTACAATCGTGTCAAACCGTATCATGGATTCGGTTCGTAACTGAACAATTAAACAACCCTATATCAAATCGATTGGTAACTTTCTTATCGTTATCAACCGTAACAATACTTGAGAAAAAGTTTTCAAACACAGGATAATATACGGTTACAAATGTACACAATTATGAACCGTACCTAATACACGGTTGGTAACTAACATACAAATAGGCACCGTAAGCAAATAATTTAACATGCAGAGAGAAATACGGTTCGTAATTCCGTGGAAATTAGCAACCGTAACTGGCAAAAAATTCTGAAACCTAAGAACATACGGTTGGTATTTCATCAAATTTCAATTGTTACAAACCGTACGAGCATCAAAAGCTTCACATATAATGGAACTAATTGCAACCGTAACTAACAAAAACCCAGGATATGGAAACTTGATTTTTCACCTAAAACCCTAATTTTTGATAGAAATTGAAATTAAAACGAACAAATTAAACTAAACCCTAAATGGGTTTCGCAAAACATACCTCATGTATGTCATTCCACCTAATTTCTCCGGTGGAGGGGTTTGGAGTTGAGATTTTTGTTCTTCACCTAATAGAACATTTGCTTGATTAGAATCGCTACAATCTTCGTCAACTTTCTTCTTATTCGTCATCTATAATGTAGACTTCAATCAACGATTATCAATTTTGCGAATCGCCGATTAATCGAAGACGATGAATTTTCGGACTTTAATGGAGGTGGTGCTTACGGTTACAATGGAAGTGGAGAAGATGAAACAAAAAAAAACTGATTTTGATTCTTCTCATAATTAGGTTTATATGATGGAGGACAATTCAGTCTTTTCAACCAAAAAAGCAAGGGTAAATTAGACCATTTAAGGTGAAAGGGGTAATTTAGTCAAACTACACCCTCTATAGGACACCCCCTAACCAATAAGAGGGACATTGCTATCACACTTGCCGCCCCTCTACCATTTCTTGCCGCCCCTATACCAAGTTTGTTAAAAAGTGTATAGACTATAGACATATGAGTTGGGCCCTGCCCCTCTGGGATTTGAAGGGGACCTGGTTTGTGGACACATATATAGAGACGATATCAATCTTCGATCCATGAGTATTATGTGACCAAAAGTAAAGACTTGAAAAACCAAATATGCAACAATGAGTTGGCCATCTCATAGATAGATGGAAAGACATAGTTCCAGAGGAAGTTCAAAAATGAGGAAGACAATCATGTAGGTAAAATCTAGAAAATTGTAATATAGCCTAAAATGTCTAAACATAAACATGCTTCTTCAAATAATCAACGGTTGATACATCTTCCCATAATCAGGTCATTTCTTTTTTCAAGATGTTTCAAGATTTTTTTTTTTTTTTCCATTTTGGCAAGCCTACAATTCAGTGCAATCTCTGAGAAATAACCCATACTGCCATAATACAAAGTCAACAGTATTTTAACCTTAGGTGAGCTTGAAAAGAGAAACTTGACCACATTGACCTCTGATATATTTTTGTTCCATGGGCCTAAATGGTTAATGGCTTTAACTTCTATATACTGCAGAATGCAACTTGCCCGGGATAATTGTTATAGGTATAAATAACCTGGCGTCTTTAGGGGCGACCCCGAAAGAATTAGGGGCGACACAAAAGACAAAATAGATTGAAAATACTTGTATACCCCTTCATAATCGGTAGTTTAGGTTTTTTTTTAGCTACCGATTGCAAAATCTCATTTTTAGGACAACTCTATATTCGGTAGTTATATGAACTATTTTGACTACCGAATATGGTTGGATATTTGCAAAGAGAGCAAGGATAATCGGAAGTTAGGATAACTTCATTTACTACCGATTATAGGCTCAACCAAAATTTCAAAAAAAAAAGGATTTTTGCAAAATCTGATTTTGGGGCTACTCTATATTCGGTAGTTATATGAACTATTTTGACTACCGATTATGGTAGGATATTTGTAAAGAGAGCCACTGTATAATCGGAAGTCATGATAACTCTTCCTTTCTTACCGATTATAGGCTCAACCAAAATTCCAAAAAAAAAGGATTTTCGCAAAATCTCATTTTGGGGCTACTCTATATTCGGAAGTTAAATAACCTAAATTCCCTACCGATTATGGTAGGATATTTGCCAAAGGTCTACTTTAATCGGGAGTCAAGATAACTATTTTGACTACCGATTATAGGATAGTCAAAATTCAAAAGATAAAGGATTTTACTTTATATTCGGAAGTTATACAAACCAAATTTACTCCCGATTGTTTATTAACTACCGATTGTATAGTTATCTACCGATTGTAAAGGGTAGTTTGGGATTAAAAAAAATGCCCCGAAAATAACCTACCGATTGTGAAATAACCTACCGATTATGACAGTTTTTTGTCGTTTTGTGTCGCCCCTAATTCTTTCGGGGTCGCCCCTAAAGACGCTTGAGGATAAATAAACATGCTTCTTTGATTAACATACATTTAAATCCTATGAAATAGTTGGAGCCTAATCATCTCATACTTAAATGTTTGAACTTTTAACAAACAATTTATTGATTATTTGATGAATCTACATTCCAACACAACCTCGGGGAGCTAATAAATTACATTAGGGACTTTTCATCAAGGATCTCTGACTGATTATTTTTCAAAATTAAGAATCTTTTAATTAAGGTTATTAATTTCATAGCACAGTAAGTCTCGTTTAGTGGCTCAAGGATTTCGTCAACGCGAAGGACAAAACTATGGAGAAACTTTTAGTTCGGTTATAAAGCCTTGCACAATTCGAGTTGTTCTTACTTTGGCCCTTACATCTGCATGGCCTATTCGCCAACTTGACATTCAAAATGCATTTCTAAATGGTTTTCTTACGGAGGAAGTTTATATGAAGCAACCTCCAGGTTATACTGATCCGAATTATCCTGATCATGTTTGTAGATTGCATAAATCCTTATATGGCCTAAAGCAAGCACCAAGGGTGTGATACACTCGTCTTAGTGTGTTTTTACAACAACTTGGTTTTACCGTTTCTCGAGCAGATTCTTCATTGTTTATTCGTTGTTCTACTACCGATGTTACTTATCTTCTTGTATATGTCGATGATATTATCTTAACAGGCTCCTCTTCTTCCTTTTTGCAACATCTTATTGACACTCTCCACAAGGAATTTGCTCTAAAGGATCTTGGAGAGTTGTCTCTTTTTCTTGGTGTTGAAGTTACAAGAACAACTGATGGTTTGTTTCTTTCCCAGCGTCGTTATATAGAGGATTTATTGGAGCGTGCTAATATGCAAAGAGCAAAGCCTGTGAGTACTCCTTTTACTACTTCTACTGAGCTAAATCCACATGATGGTGTTCCGTTGAAAAATCCTATTGAATATCGGAGTCTTGTTGGTGGTCTTCAATACTTGTTGATCACTCGGCCTAAGATTGCTTTCTCAGTCAATAAGGTATGTCAGTTTATGCAACATCCTACGGACAAGCATCTTCTTCTTGTCAAGAGAATTCTCTGTTATTTACAAGGTACTTCCTCTTATGGTCTTACTCTTTGGCCTTCTTCTAATTTAAAATTGAGTTTTCAAGCCTACACGGATGTTGATTGGGCTGGTGATCAAACTGATAGACGGTCCACTAGTGGGTATTGTTGTGTTTACTTGGGTTCGAATCTTATTTCTTGGATTGCTAGAAAGCATAAAACTGTTTCTAAGTCGAGTACGGAGGCTGAATATCGTGGTCTTGCCATTGCTACTGCTGAGCTAATGTGGATTGAATCTCTACTCAAAGAACTTAAGGTTCCAGTCTTCACTCCTCCCGTCTTATGGTGTGATAATCTTGGTGCTACCTATCTTACTATGAATCCTATTTTCCATGGTCGTACTAAACATATTGAAATCGATTATCATTTTGTTCGCGAAAGAGTTCAACGTGGCCAGTTACAAGTGCGTTTCGTTTGTTCTAAAGACCAAGTTGCTGATGTGTTTACTAAACGTCTTTCGAGGGATAGATTCTCTTTTCTACGCTCTAAGCTTGATGTTTCCGATCACCCGCTTAGATCGAGGGAGGGTGTTAGATAATAGGAAATTTCTCTTTGTTTCCTATTCTTTCTGTTTATAGTTTTCGCTTATTTTGTTATGTCTTGTATGCCAAACTAAGGCAACTATAAGTCCTGTACAGCAAGTCATGTAACTCTAAATATATATAAACAGATCTTTATGTTTGGTTTTCTCATCTTGAGAAACCGTTAACAACCCAATTCTGTCTAAACCTAAGCCGATCTATCAGTGAGTAACTACATCCCGAACATCTCAAATCTTAGAGCTAAAATTGTTAATCAAACAGTTTCATCAAGGAGTCAAACCACTACAGAGCCAGGCAACTTGAACAACAAATACAACAGCTTGCAAGTACAAGGAGCAAGTGGCCAACCGACGCTTTTAAACTTATGAGTAGGCTCAAATACCACACACCTAAGAGTTATTTCTACTGTTGTTATAGATGTCCGTGGAGCAAGAATAATGTCACAGAGAGTTGAAGCTATAAGTTTTAGAATATTTTGAGAATTGAGAGCATGCCCAGAAGGAAACTCTATCTGCTATTCCTAAGTTCTTATAAATACTCAACCACAAAAAGTTTAATCATCCACGGCAATATCCAGTGAGAATGACGTCGTTAATTCATAGTGAAGCAAGAAAAAATCCCAAGTAGTGAGTTCTTGAATCATATTCTTGTGTGTTTTATCCCTATGGCTATGAGATTTCATTTGATTTTTGGTCCATTGATTAAATGCACCCACAATGGTGGAAGTTTCCCGAAAATGCTAAGCCATATTTAGCCCCAAATGTGGTTTAAAAGTGTACCTCCCTCAAGAATATGATTCAAGAACTCACTCATAATACCAGATGTCTTTCAAAAGTGGCTCACTCTTAAAAGTCGCTCATGTCATTTGTTGGCGTCGTTTAAATATCCGCATTATATGAAGCTCAAGTTATAATTGTTGTGCATATGCGGGGCTCGTGGAGTTATTTGTATATGACTTGCGATGTCTCGTATCTCAGACACGAAAACTGGAACTTGCCACTCTCCATATTTGCAGTATTCAACTCTAGAAAGTCTGCAGCTCTAGATGCGAACCAGCTCAACATATTTTTTGAGTTGTCCATTACTTAATTGGGCCGACCGAGCGAAGCGAGGGAGGACCTTTATATGGTCACTTTTTGTCAATTGTAAATGATCAATTGACACAAAAAGATTGGATTTTGGTGTCCCAAATTGATTTCAATCGACAATGAAATGACTAAAGAGCCCCTCCATGTTTCAATTTCTCACAAAAACTACCGTAAATATAACACAAAATGAAGATTAATCGCGTAATTTATCCTACGGGAAAAAAGGACACGGAGGTTGGAAATGGTTTAATTGTTTAGGGGCAGTTTAGTAAAACCAAAGGTAAAATGATCCAAAGGTTGCGGGTTCGAATCCCGGCCACCTCTTTTTTGTTTTATTTTTCTTTTTTCTTTTTCTTCTTCCTTCTTCTTTCTTCTCCTCCGTTGTTTTTTCTTCGTAATCCCCCCAACTCCAAAAGAGAAACTTCGTTGTTTCTTCTCCTTCGTGGTTCGATTTAGAGAGGAGATGATGAAAATTAAGAGAAAAGGATCATGTAATGATTGTTGGTAGTGGTATTGATTGAAGGAATCGATTCAAGCTACGGGAAAGGATAAATCAGGTAATTGGAATTAGGGATTCTTATTGTATTCTGAATCTATCTGAATTTAGTGATTATTTTGTAGAATAAGTACTGGGGTTTTCAGACGTGAGAACTATGTAGATGAATTGATAGTTGAATTGCATAATTATAGTGAAGTTTAGGAATTAGGGTGTCTACTATTATTGAATCTAAGATTCCGATCGAGATTTGAGTTGGGTATTGAATTAATTGACGGATTAGGTTCAAAATTACAGATCGTATCAAGTTTTCAGGTGATGATTTTACGTCTTAGTGAGTTAGGGTTTGTTCTTGAGAAGTTTGAATGAGTGGGGGAAGAGAAGATGATATCTTTGATTCATTCTTCTTAGCACCCAAGTAAGAATCTACGTTCCATTCTGCAATTTGTCTGCCATACTGATACTGCATCCTATATTTTGTTGAGAGCCTTTAGTCACTGGTGTTTTTCAATATTGGAGTGTTGGTTTTGCTAGGTGTTTATTTTGAGTGTCTAATCAATTCTGAGCTTTTCATTCCTGCAAATTGGTGTTTAAGAGCTTATCATTGTTTGGCCTATGAATATATACATTAGGTTGTCACTGTTTTTTAATGTTCACTGTGTGCATATGAGAACTAAATATTGTGTTTTGTTATCTATTCTCTACATTACTTTAATGCAGTGATAAGCTCATGTTAACAAACAGTTCTCATTTATGGATGGCGTGGGGAATTAACAAACAGTTTATGAATGTTATTTGTAGTGGCTATTGGACCAGTTGATAAAGTTTTTATTCTGATTTTGCTTATTAATTCTTGCATATTGTTTCTTTACATTGAAGGAATGCACAGAATGGAGGTGCAACAGCAATTCTTGTAGAAGATGACAGGGATGAGCCTCTGATCACAATGGACACCCCTGCGGGAGAAAATGCTAATGTTGATTATCTTCAAAACATTACTATCCCCTCAGCCTTGTCAGCAAAGTTTTTGGTGACACCATCAAGAATGCTCTATCGAAGGGGGAAATAGTTAATAGTAGAATGTTTCCGGCGATGGAGCTCTGGCGAGAATTGGGTGATTGTAGTAACTGTGCTTTATGTCACTCGAATGGGATTGGTGTTGCTGGTGATGATTCAATGGGAGTCTGATGTTTAATTGTCGCGTTGAAATCAAGTAGAACATCTGTATGAAGCAAGAGGTAGTGTGCAGTTGCAGAGTCAGGCTCTTGAACGTGTGTAAGATGGCTGCAGTCAGTGATGGTGATGCCTGAAATTAGTTGCAGTCGGTGGTTAGATGAACACGGTTCTTGGAAGGCAGAAGTATAATGGGTGATGGCTGGTTTGTTGGTGAGAGAAGGAAGTTGGTGTTGGTTGTGATTGCTAGATGGGTGTCTCTGCAGGGGACTGATACAGATTTGGGGGTTCATGTGCAAACTAAAATTGACAGTAATTGACAGTTTGGATTATGAAGAGATGTCGCTGCTATGGTCGTCTTTCTTGAGACCTCAGTGTTGGAGAATGAATTGGCAGCAACCATGAGCGCTGGTGCTGGTTTGATGGTGTTTACATTGAGCGCCAGTGGTTCGTGAGTTTTGGAAGGAGTTGACTGAAACTAAAATTCACAGGGATTATGAAGTGGTTCTAGGTGACTGATGAGACATGGGGTCGTTTAGCATATACGAGGATTGAGAGCATTAGGGATTACGAAGTGGAATCTTATACTCACGGATTACTAGATGTGCATCTGTTATTTTTGTCGTAGTATAAGCCACGGATTTTCTTCCTACAGTAACTCTTATAGATGTGCACTGGTAGTAACCGGAAGTTTTGCGAAGCTTACACTAGATATAATATCACACGGGATGCAACTTAAGAGCGTTGAGATCATATTTACTATTGAGTCAAGTTTACACCAGCAGGGCGAAGACAAATCCTCATCGCATCAGGCCAATGATTAAGGGCAAAGACAGACCTTCAGCTCACAACCAACACTTTAACCAGTAGATCTGTTTAATCTAATATCATCACCAAGGACACCCTTCTTCCCACGATGAAAGGAGCTAAGAGGAATTCGAGCAGGGTCAAGAAACCACAGGTTTAATTAGCAAAGAATGAATTCGAGACTAATGTGAAAGCAACGGGAAGAAATGTGGTGGTGATTTCTCTGTTAATTAAACCCTATTGGGAAATCAGAAAGGGTAAATCAGCGGCCATCATCGACCGAAATGCTGCTCTACCAAGAAATGTGGAACCATTGGTTAAACTTGCAGACATTGCAGAACTTACATTGAAAGAAGACCGTGGCGAACGTCCAGTAATAATCTCTGAGATAATAATGTGGTTGGAGCCAATAGTGAAGAACTAAAATAAAACGGCATACAAACTTCAACAGATACGTATATTGCATTCCTTGTTACATTCTTTTTTTCTCTTGATCTTCACAAAAAGTGAATGAGATTGCAATTGTTACGGCTATTCTTTTTGCATTTTGTTCTTTTACAGTTCTGATTGTCCTGCATTCTCCATGAAAAATCAATGGAATGACAAAAACAAAAAGAGAGGTCACTTTTGTATAATGTTCCTTCTGTTCATTGAAATAATAATTAAAAAAAACCTACCAAATTTGTTGTTGCGACTGTTCTGTTCAAGCTAGATTCATCTGCTCTGACGCATCCGAGCCATTTGCCATGTTATATTAATGAATATGAATATCCATTGACTAGATGAGTCCGACTGTAACAAAATTTTCTTATCTCATTTTAGGATAGTGCGGGTTATTATCCAATGAGCAAGCAAGTGAAACTTATGCTCGAGGATTGAGAACATTCGCATATGTGGTTGCACATTTCATATGTCGTAGTTTTGTGCACATACTAGGACAGTAACTTACGGTAAGGAGCACTAGGATTGGTGTCGTTTCGTCAAGTTCTCCAGTCGGCCCTCCCACCGTGGCAACGGTTGTACCAGTAGAGTGGTTTGCTATTAACTTGTTTTCTTCCATTATGACTTGCTTAGTTTTGATCAATTATTACTGAATTGGTTCAGTTATAATGATTTTAATAATGATAATCATAAGTGCGTTTGTGCATGGTTTGATTTCTCTGCCTCATTATGTGGGGGCATTTGGAAAAACGTACAGATGTGTTAATGTTTTTGGCAGGCTGATGGTGGATCCAGGTTGACGGAGGAGCTGCAGCTATATCTTCTATATGCACTATATCCCCTGCAGATGCAGCTCCGAATCGAAGCCAAAATAGAGCAACCCATAAATATACCAAAAACAAACAACCATTGAGAATGGACTTGTCCTCCAGCTTTGGTGACAATCCAGGTTGTCTTGGGTCATGAAGTTCTGTTTTAGAAGGTTTAGCCTCATATTTTTGTTAAAAGCAGTAATGGTCATCGATGCCACCACTTTGTAACATATTTATAACGTAACAATGTAACAACTATCACACAGAGAACAGGAATTTGGAGAAACATTACCAGATCACTAACACTCTCTCCCACACAACAACAATGGAAGGACACATCATTGACGCAAAGCCCAGTTAAAAACATTTTCCAGGCAATACTAAGATAGCTGTACTGTGACTGTCAGGTAAATAGCAACATAACTCAACAACAACAAGAACAAAAAAGGCGAGGTGAAAACATTCACCAAAATAAGTCTTCTTTACAGATTGTTAACAACCATTATCGTCATTAGAGTTTCTATCAAGCACTAACAACATTTACACATGAAGTAAATCTAAGCTAAGTATTTGTACCAAAAAATCCAGTACTAAATAATTTGCGGAGGAAAACCTCCGAGAAGGCATGCTAGACGTGCACTAGGGATACAATGCTCACTATCTGGAACAATGTAGTTTGTCCCAGACTCGCAGGCAATGGAAACCTAACTAAAATGCAACAGAACATGTGTGAATCCTTCTGTAGAGAGAGATAACGCGGAGAAGTTGGGAAAACTGCAGGCAAACTTCAAACCTCGTACCAATGATAGCACTGAAAAAATCATAAACAATTTCACTCGGCATTTTTAGATGCTCAACCAACAAACAACAACTAATAACACCCCTGAGTCCCCCACGCAGCAATAGATGGAGGTAATTGACAAGCATTATTTTTTTGATGAAAGAAAACATATATTAAAAAGCATTATGATCAAATCTAAACTGGAGAAAACACTTGTAACGTGAAGTTTGGTCCAAAAAAGTATATTCGCTATCTCTAACAATTGAAGCTCTAACAATTGAAATGCAAGCTCTGGACTGATCTGTCTATGATGCCCACTCTCCCACCATTCGGATAAACCAAAGTTACAAGTACATCAACACCATAATAAGATACGAATACACCCTGAAATTTTCTGACTAAAACCAAACTGTGAAGGCTTAACAACACTGGTGGCAGTGGGAACAACTGTAAAGAACTTAGAAATGATAGACTAGTCCTTCAATTTCTGTTAACAAACTATGTGTGTCGGCTTTGGGAGCAGTCAAGTTTCATATTCCGTTGTAACCTCGAATTAAGATATGCATACTTACAAGGGTTAACTACTGGCAATGCCACTTTCCAAGTAATAATTAAACAGTTATAGACTAGCCCTACAATGTTCTTTTCCAAAACCTCGATTACAGGCTTTGATATGAACTAGTTAGTAGTTACTCTGTAACAGATTCTGAACATTGATGCATTACTGAAAGCACAAAATGATTCAACAAAAATGCAGAGAGATCAGTTCAAGCATAAATAGCTTTGAGATATAGACTCAATTGTGCACCAAAAATGCAGGGAGATACCATGCAGGGAGTACTTGTTTATAAGGTCTACAAACCACATCTTCCCTAACAATTGAAATGATCTTTCTATGTTCAGATAAATCGTTACCAGAACCACACTACTCCAATCAGATATGAAACACTTTGAAATTTTTCACAGCTAAAACCAATTAGCTACTTTGTCTTGCTTAACTGTATACAAATTGATACTTGAACAAACAAACAACTTAAAACATCTACATTCCAGTGATTACGATTTACCATTTCAACAGCAGATGCAAAAGCATATCCAATTTTGGTAGTAAGGTTAGTACTCAATAACTGAGTTATTTCTCTAGCTTAAAAGTCTGAAGAGTCTGCAGATGAACATGAAACAGAAGGCAGAATCTAAAGCAGAAAGAGAACATCTCCGCGTCCACAATCCGCTGCATAGAAAAACCAATCATGAATGTCAATATTGTGGATAAGACAATGAAAGTATCATACACCATTATATTACAGATCTTACCAAAGAGAAGGTCACAGAGTAGGTGCTGCTACAGATATCAAGATCTGGAGATAGAAAACAACATAATGTTGAGAGGATAAGTCATTATGACAATTTCATAAATTTGTCTCTCTTTTCTTTGATTTCCCCCAGGGTATGTGTAATGGTTCATATAGAAAACCAAACTCCAACCATAATCCCCCATCTGATTTTGGGAACAGCAGGAAGAACTCCGATTTACTGGGTTTTCCTTGAAGCCGCCTCACTGCTCACTCTTCTCTGCTCTCACTAGCTCTTATGAATGAAACTTCTAATTTACTTATAATATAGGGTTTAGTCGGAGAGTTGTTTGATTTACTAAAACACCCTTCAACTAATCTAAGTGGATACTTTGGTAAAGGCCCAGTAAGCAAGCCCTGTTATTGAAATTTCTGCGGCCTACACATTGTTGTGCTCACTTAGGGGTGAGCATTTGGCCCGTGATCCGCGGACTTAGCCGGCCTACACATCATAACTTTTTAGGAAAGAATAAAATTGTCAAAGTATATTTTTCTGAAACGGAAGTAGTATACACTTAAAAAATATCATTCCACTCTTGATGCGTGAACATCATTAGCATCGGGCAAGAGTTTCTTCTAGGGTTTTTAATTGTTATTCAATGCGGAGAACTTGTACCTCTGTGAACCCTAAATCTTCTATTGCTCCTGCTACCCCCTGTGCAAGCCCTGGTTTTGGTGTTTCTGATGGCAGAGCTAATCTTTATCAATGCCCTTTCAAGGGATATGATGGGTGCAAAAATGGTGTTGGGGGAAGGGTTAATTGAAGGTTTCATTGTTCAATCATTTGAAAAATTTACACTACAAGAGAGAAGGAGGAACTGACATATGTCGGGAGAGAGTACGATGTTGCAGTGATGTTTACCAAGCATGGGAGTCTACTTTTTCGCACCTTGAGAGATGGATGTGTACTCGGTGTATGCACATATATACTTGGGAAAAAGTGTACGCATATAGAGAAAGGTGAGCTTGCTCCTTCTTGATTTCAATACATGGAATTGTTTCTCCAATTAGAAATAATACTTGATCATGCCATACGAGTTTGAGGTAGTTACGCCTACTTTGGGTCTTGAGCTATTGAACATGGTGTTTCTAGCTCAGATTCCCACAATCTCTAGTATTCCAGCTAAATGTAGGTTGCACTTTGCTCGCACCTTCAGGTATATATTGCAGAAAGTTGTGGCCATGCCTAACGCACTATCTTCATGGATTCAGCTCCTGCTCTTCCCTGTTTGTACTCATCATGTTGCCGAGTACCAAGAGGTGAAAGCAGACACCCGGAGAAAATTGCAGATTAAGTCAGTTAATCATGCACTGCGTATTTGGAATGAACCCAATGGGTGTGCTGTGCTAGTTCAAAGTATTCTTGAGAAACATGAGGAGATGAAGAAACTACTAGAGAAAGTAAAGAAGAAGCCCAAACAGGAGGATCAGGAAGCCGTTAACTTGAGATTGTGCAGAGGTAAGCTCACACACGGTTTGTATGTTGCTGTAATTCGCACTCTCACCTCTAGTGGAGTTGCACCTAACAACGAAGGCACTTTGGATGAACTTCAATGCAAACATCCCACTGCTTCCTTTCCTGTTATCCCTTATATTCCACCTTCATAGGATGTTGTGATAGCTTCAACGAAGCTTGTGCTGAGCAGATTAAAGAATTTCCCTAAGGGGACATCCTGTGGAAGAGATGGTTTCCATGAACAACATCTTCTTAATGTTCTCGGTGGATCGGAATTATGTTATTTCGGATGAGTTACTCGCCTCCATCACGGAAGTGGTTAACTTATGGCTTTCAGGCTCATGTCCGTTTGTTTTGGGTGAATATGTAGCCAGTGCTCCTCTTACTCCACTCATCAAGCCCGGTGGTGGATTATGTCCGATAGCAATTGGCATCATTTGGAGGAGAATTGTCTCTAAATGTGCTGCATCTTTTGTAGGCAAGGAAATGAACTCTTATCTGGGTGGTTTCCAGTTATGAGTGGGGGCTAAGTGCGGCGGAGAAGCGATTCTACATGCTGTAAATCGCGTGCCGGAAGAGAAAGAGGACCAAAATACACTATCCATGCTGCTTGTGGATTTCTCTAATGCGTTTAATCTCATAGATAGAACATTCATGATCTCAGAGGTACGTAGGTTATGTCCATTGATATCTCGTTGGGTTGAGTTTTGTTACGCTTCACCGGTACGATTATATTACATGGATCATGTACTTTCTTCAGCTCAGGGAGTGCAACAAGGTGATCCTTTAGGGCCACTTTTGTTTCCCCTTACTCTCCATCCGCTAGTCTTGAGTATTTCAGAAAGGTGTGATTTAGAACTGCATGCATGGTACCTTGATGATGGTATGGTGATTGGAGACACTATGATGGTTGCAAGATCACTGAAGATTATAAAAGAGAAAGGTGTTGCTAGGGGATGTTTTTGAACATCAAGAAGACTGAATTATTTTGGCCCTCTCCAGACCCCAGAGCAGCCATTGTAGGTATGTTTCCATCTGACATTAGTAGGCCAGAGAAGGGGGTTAAGCTGCTAGGCCCTCCTGTTAGTCTTGATGCTCAATTTAACGCAGATCTTCTTGTAAAAAGAGTGCATAAAACAGTGGAGCTCATTGATGCAGTGGAAAAACTTGAAGATCCACAGTGTGAGCTTCTTTTGTTTAGGAACTGTGCTGGTGTTTCTCGCTTGTATTTTGCCTTACGCACTACCTTACCATACTGCACATTTGCGGCTCAAGATATGTTTGACTCTCGTCTCTACAAGTTCCTACGACATGTAATCACAAGGGATGGTCCGAGTTTGACCCCTTGCAAATGAGGTTTTCCACATTGCCTCTCGGATTGGGTGGGTTAGCTAACCAAAGACTATGCACTATTGCTATTTGGCGTCGTGTTTGCAAACATTAGAACTGTAGTCTGTTATCTTGAGGCACACTGGCATCAGTGGATTTAGCTCCCATCTTGAGCGAGCTGCAGCTCTTTCAACTTTCTTTGTAGTCATGTTTCTCCTATATGCATCGATAGCGTTGTCACCCATTCTATGTCAACTCTGGCAACTGTCTATTTGGATGAAATAAAGAAGCACTTGACTTCCAATTTCAAGTTGTCTGAACGTGATTCATTGTATGACAGAGTAACCAAATGAAGCATGCCCTGGATTTCTTACTGGCTATTTATATCGCTGGTTTAAATCAGCAAATTGGTGCGAGGCAGTTCAGTGTGATACTATGTTATAGACTTGGTATCCCCTTGTTTGAATTAGACAGCTTGTGCCCCTTCTGCACGAGTGAGATGGATATTTTTGGCGACCATGTGGTGCACTGTACGAATGAAGTAGGGTTAAAATTTCTTGGTGCGTGACGCGATTGCTGACATCTGTTATCGGGGTAGAGTGTAGGCACGGAAAGAGGTTGACTTGGGTCTTCTTGCGAACAGTGTTACTTCTCTGAGACCAGCTGATGTCTAGTGCTCAATTGGGATAATGGTCGGGATGTTTGCTTCGATGTGACGATTGTTTCGCCCTTTGCTGGGAGTAATGGTCGTACTTTGGATGTGGGTAAGGCTATCAAGGATGCTGTCAGTCGCAAAAATACCAAGTATTTGGAAAATGCACATCGCAATGCTACGGGTTTTGGTGCTTTAGCTTTTACTACTCTTGGTGAGCTTGGTGACCGAACGATAAACTTTATTAAACGTATTCGCAATTACATGGCTAGTCATGATGCTAATGTGCGTATATGAGATTTCTTTTTTCATAGGTTAAGTGTGATCGTTCAAAAAGGAGTTGGAGCCCAGCTTGATTCACGGCTACCGACTAGTTTCTTGTCTGATGAGAATTCTTTCGAATAAATAATAATAATTGTCAACTGGAAAAAAAAAATGCATACTGAATTATGGAGCCACCACAAAAGATGCATAACAGTTTATACAGTCGTATTTTGATTCATGCATCCACTAATTTGGTTCTGCAACCACTAAAAACAGTGTATATGCGTCAAAAATAACAATCCGACAAAATATATATATATATATATATATATAACACCCTATGCAATCGAGGTATTTATTTTTTTCTTGGTCGGCCCTCCCCACCGTGGATGATGTTCTAGTATCAAGTGCGAAGGAATGTGCACGACTAAAGTCTTGGATTGTTAACGCTTACATAAGAGTTGATTTTTTGGTAAGTCTGCGAATATTTATGATGTAGTTTTCCGGTAATAGATGATTGAGAATTTTCGGTAGTGGTTTACTTTAATAAAGGTCGTATTGACGTCGATGATAAGTTGGCGGAATCGGGGATTTCTTCGTAGAATTTGGACCAAGTGAGGATGTATACTTCTATATATGGGTGTCAGTGGATAAATATCCGTCGGATATTTAGAAATCCGTATCCGATAGGTTAAGCGCTATCAAATATTCGATATTCGATAATATCCTATAGGATATCAAAAATCAGATATCGATTCCGATAGGCTAGCTATCGGATATCAGATATTTATCCGATAATATCCGGTTCTGACAAAAAATGTTAAAAACCCTTTAGAACATGTTCATAATTGAAATTTAAGTTCTGTTTCTCAAATATTTCATATCGGATATCGAATATTAGGGTAAATCACAAATAAATCCATGTTCTATCGGATATCGGATTTTAACAATTAGGATGGAGCCTAATCCGATTCTGATATATTAAGGAAGAAATATCCGATAGTATGTCTGACAAAACGAATAAAATCCTATAGGATCTCGAAAACTCGGAAACGGATTCCGGATATCGGACATATATTGACAGGCCTACTATATCTGGCTGCAACAACTCTTGTCTTGACACTTATTTGTATTTCCCTTTGTTTCATTTCCCTTTTTGTTGTATTAGCTCATTTCTCTTGTCTTGTGTTATCCTTGTAATGGTTCGGCCTATACTTTATTTAGTGTCTACCATCTGTGATGGCTAAATTTGCCTGGCTTGATTGGGGTATATCCAAACTAATTGGGGTATACCCAAATTTAAATGGACATTTGCCCTTACTAAGGGGAGGCCAAAACGTGGTAAAGTTACTTTAATACCCCTACACTAATTAACCTAAAACTAAACCCTAAACTTAAAAACTAAAAACTGATTAATCTTCCTCTAATCCTTCTTCTCTAAACCCTCTCCTCTTCTCTTTCATTCCAAAAACCTCAACCAAAATTTTCAATTTTGATTTTCTACAAAAAATGGTTGATTCTAAACGATCCAACAGCAAGATAGATTCAACTGGTAACATGAAAAGATCCAAATCAGAGGGAAAAGGTAAGGGAAAGGTTGGAACGAGTAAACCCAAGAACGCAATCCTTGAAGATGCTGAAAAGAAACCTCTAAAGGCGAAAAGAAGATTGTAAGTGATTTATAAACTCAAACCCCTTATTGTTTTGTTGTATATGATTGTTAGATTAGGTTAGAAATCGAAATTATGATTTTTCAGATTTTTTGGCCGGCAAGGTCGATAGTTGAACAACACGCCGACCATTGGTATTTTCAAAGAGCCGGCAGGGTCTCAGGATGAATAACATGCCGACTTTTCATCAGAGCCATGGCGACTGTTGGACAATAACCAGGGCCGGCAGGGTATAATAACCTACAATGCCGGATTATATTTGGTCGGCGTGGTTTTTGAATTTTACCATGCCCACGTTAGGCATCAGAAACCTTAATTTCCTAAGTTATTAGTCGGCATCTTTCATAAACAGGACCATTCCGGCGGTTTATTCGTCGGCAGGGTAGTTGGTTAAAACCTTCCCGACTCTACTGTAGTCGGCAGTGTTTAGTTTATCGGACTTGCCGGACGGTGGAAGAAGATCAACAGTGTTGTGTTGTTTGTTTTCATATATCTTATTTGTGCATTGTTTAGGTTCCCAGAGGAAATAAAAGAAGATCTACCTTGTCTTGTTAACAATGCAGAAGAACTATTTGAATATTTGGACACAATTTATCCTAATTTAGAAGATCCTAAAGATGAAACTGAAGAGAATTGCCCGTTTAGAAAGTTATGTTTGATGGGTAAGGAAAATCCAGAAGAATTTCTAAGGTTTATGAACAGTCCTAGCAATCCCCTCAACTATGAAGAATGCACATCATCAGAGGAGGAAGAAGAGGAGGTTAATCCCAAGAACTTTTTTCAGGGCATGTGACTTTTCTGGAGTGAACCCCTATTACAATGAGGATGGTGACTACATAGGTCCAGTGAATTGTTTTTTTATCTTGTCG